>CM053586.1:308836313-308852147 GCA_028646515.1 Pseudochirops corinnae | reverse complement strand
ATATATATATATATATTTTTTTTTTTTTGGTTAGGTCTTTTTTTTTCCTTTCTACCTCCTTTCCACACTAAACAGACATCTTTTGGGAAATTTTTAGGATGTTCTGTTTGTGTCTTGATAACTCTTTGAAATTCTTTACTTTAAAGCCTTGTCAGGTAATCCTTAAAAGTCACATGTTCCTAACTGTTGGTTTATTTTGTTTTGTAAGGAGCTCTGGAATTTTTAAAGGGTACAACATAAAGTAAATTTATTAGCCTTTCATTCCAATTTTACTTAGAAAATAAATTTGGTGTAGGATTTATTCATATCTTGAACTCTCCAAATGTCAGCCATATAATTAATTATTTTCATCCTAATGTAAGATTTGACACATTAATTATTGGACTTGAGAATAAGGGATATTGTTATGATATCATTATTTCTATTATTTTCTTATCGTACCAACAGTTGGAGGCATTCATCTTTAAATGATTTCATTGCTTTTATATTCTTGGCAAATTGCTCAGACAGAATATGTAATGGAATATTCTTCATTGTGTTTCATTTCTGTTTTCAATTTAATCCTGTTAAGAATCTGTTTTTGTTGTCATGAGATTTCTGAAAGTTTCTTTTTTTCAAAATTCATGCACAAAATTGCCTTCTTACTAGTGACTTGTTCTGTGATCATTTTAGCTTGTTGTGGTTAATTTTGTAGCATTGTATACCTTTTTATTTTTGCTTTTTGCTTCGAGGTTTGAAGAGTGCATGCACACAGATGCCTAAGGTGGAAATATATTGGAGTTCTTTTAAAATATTTAGCAATTATAAATCTAATATGTAGTTGATACATTGTTATGTTTCTTTAGTAGTAAATTTAAAAGATAAAGTTGATAAAAATGGTAAGAGATAACAAGGAAATATTTGTGTACTTCTTAATAGGATTGTTACTAATGTGTAATTTTATGTTCATTATCTTCAGTGCTTGCATTGTGAAGACCTAACCTTCTTGGGGTGCTTTAAAGGGAAAAGCTGCTTAGATTGCTCATTCAACATCTCTTCTTGGTGCTCCTCAGGCATCATAAGGTCAGGATGTCCAAAATAGAGCTGATTCTTTCCCCTAAACCTAACCATCTTCCAAGCTTCCTATTTCTTTTGAGAGTATCATTCATGCAAGCTTGAAACTTTGGAGGCATCCTTGGTTTTCCATCTTCCTTACCCATTCTTACCAGCTGTGAAGATTTATTATCTGCTTCACTCATCCCTTCTTATACAGTTTCCTTCGTTGTCCAGTACTTCATTGCCTATTGCCAAAGCTCTTGTAATTCATCTCCCTACTTCCAGACAGTCCTTACCTCCTCTCTCTATTCTATACCAGAAAAGTCAGACTTTCTGTTTGCAGCTCCCATTACTCCTCTCCTGCTCCACCATAGCTACCAATTTCTTCTAAGATTTAAAAAAAAAATTCTTTGCTGGGCATTTAAATCGTACCACAGAATGGCTTTTATCTATGTATCCAGTTTTATTCCTATAACTCCCTTTATGCACTGGTTGTTCTTTTCAGAACTGGCCTGACAGTTCATCCCTATATATGGTATTGCATCTCCTGCCTCCATACTTTTGGGAATGCATTCCCTCTTTACTTTCCCTCTGGGATTCTTTCCAGCCTGTAGCACACAGCCCAGGTGCTGCCTCTTATATGAGTTTTCTCTTATTCCTTCCTTTTTTTCCCTCCCCCCATCCTCATGTTCTCTTCCCTTCTGAAGTTACTTTGTATTATTTTTATGTTTGTTGTATTTAAGATATTTTAATTAAATTAAGATATTTCTTATCTTTGTATTTGTTGTGCATTTTCTAATGTCAGTATATGTTGTATGTGTTTCTCTTGTTGATCTCACTAGCTCTCATGGTTTCAACTTTATGCAGATGACTTTCAGATTTACTTGACTAGCCCAAACCTCTCTCTCAACCACTAGTCTGTATTGACATCTTGAACTAGATGCATCATAGATGTTTTAGACTCATTATGTTGAAAACTATACTCATTCTCTTTTCTCCTAAACCATTCTTACTACCTTACTTTATTTAACCCTTTCCTCCTCTTGACACTGCTACCGCCATGGTGCAGGCCCTTGTCCCTTCCCACCTAGACTATTGCAGGAACCTGTTGGTTGGTCTCCCTATCTTAACTCAACCCACTCTACTCAACTATCAAATTGATTTTCCTAAAGCCCAAGTCTGACCATATTGGTCGCCCTACCCCTTGCCTCCATTCAGCCGCACCAGTGGTTCCTTATTATCCTCAGAATTAAATATAAGGTACTGTTTTGATTTTAAAAGTGTTTGGTCCCTTCTTACTTTTCTGGTCTGCTTATGCCTTACTCCCTTCTATATACTCTTTGATCCAATGTTATTGACCTCTTTGTTGTTCCTTGAATATGGCATTCCATCTCCTTTCTCTTAGTGTTTTCATTGGCCGTCCTCAGTGTCTAGAACACTGCCTCTTCCTCTCTGATACCTAGTTTTCCTGGCTTTCTTCAGAGCTTGATACAATGCCTGGGACGTAGTATACACTTAATGTACTAGTTAACTTGACTGGATTTGTACCTCAGTGGAATAAAAGTTTCTTGATACAAGTCTTTGTATCCCCAGCATTTAGCAGTGTCCTTTGCATATTCTAGGCACTTAATATAAGTTTGTTGAACTTGAATTAGAAATTGGATTTATTTTCCTCTACTACCAAGCATTTTCTTGAGTTGTAGAGCCATTTGCCTCAAAGTAGCACATACCAATATGACCATTGTACAGTTTAGCTAGAAAAATATATAAACATGTGAAAAGTTAATTAATAATACAGTTTTGAAGTACCAAATGAGTGTGGACCAAAAAAAGCTAGCAGTTTCTAAAAAGCAAGAGATCACTGTGGAAGTTATTTGGATACAGCAGAATGCAAGTGAATACCAGTAGCTTGAGTAAAATATGATTTGGAAAGTAAATTTGTCATGTAAAATCATAAGCAAAAGCAAAACAAAGTATTTATGATTAATTACTGTTTTTTATTCTATATATATATTATTCCCTATCAGTGCACATAATGTAGGATTAATTGAATGTATTATTTGTGGAATATCTTATCAACATTCCTTATATTCCACAATGATTTTATTTGTGTCCCAATTCTGTAGATAAACTAAGTGTGGCCACTTTGGAACAAAAATAATAAACTGGGATAGCAAATTTTCACTAAAAAACAAACCACCTCATTTTTGTCATGTCTTCTTTAAACTATATCATTCAATATAGACTAAAAATGCCATGATGGTACCACTGCTTTTAGCAGAATTCATGTGCCTTATCCTTTTATTTTTAGGTATAAGCCATTTCAATTAATTAATCATGTCCCTATAATGATTGTTAAACTATTTGAGGTAGTTTGCCTAATAGAGATAGGGGTCTGGACTTGTGATTTTATTATGTAGGAAGCTCTAAGTGAAAATCAAGTTCTACCAATGCATTTTTATAGTCCTGGAGTATAGTCTAGGTGATTTATTCTGGGTCACACAGCTAATAGCATCAGAGACAAACTTTGAACTCTGGTCTTCCTGTTACTGAGGCCAGCTTCCTCTCTGTGCTGTACTGCCACCTGGAATTAATTATTTCTTAAAGTTTTAAGTGATCTGTGTGTTGTTGAAACATGTATGTATGTGTTCATGTGCTTACTTGAAGGCCTGGGTCCTCTTTGCAGTCCATCAAAGCAAACACTGGATCCAGCTCTCAGGCTTACTTTATTGTGAAAGTTTGCTGGTTCTGTCTTGCATTTTACTTTGAGTAATGCAGACTTCAGATATTCTTTCTATAGATTGTGAATCATAGATGGAAATTTCATTACCTTTAGTCATTACTACTAGTCTGTCTTTCACACACAGGTTAAAAAAAATAAAGTATTCAGTCCCTGCTATTTCCACACACTGCTAGACATGAGCAGTACAAATTGAAAGAGCGAAACAATAAAGAGCTTATATGCTTACAGAGGATTTTACATTTTTAATGGATAAAGTATCATACTTAGTCAGTGTAGTATAAAAGCCACTAATAAATCTGAAGTAGTTATTTTAATTGTTTGTTTTAAAATCCAAACATAAGGATGAACTTACCAGCAATAATGCATAGGTGAATACTGGTTTGTGTAGTTTGCTTTGTATTCTAAATAAATCTGTGCTTTGTTATCCCTATTCAGACAAAGAAGCAGCCGTGGTACAACAGCACATTAGCATCACGCCGGAAACGCCTCACTGCTCATTTTGAGGATTTAGAGCAGTGCTACTTTTCTACAAGGATGTCTCGGGTCTCAGGTACATTTTCCATTTGGGCCTAAAATATCAGTGCTTGAGGGTTAGATGAACTTTGCAATTTTGTTAAGCCTGTTTTGTTGAAAAATGCTCCCTAAGGTTGGGAATGAAAAAGACTAGTTTAAAAACATTCTTGATGCAAAACCAGACAGTAACTTCAAATAACTAGTATTTTCAGAAAGACTTAATTGGAAGGAAGGAGCGCCTACATTCTGTTTTCTGGGAAGAGAAGAATTTCAACAAGCATAGGTCATTAATCAGCAAGCATTTATTATGCTCTTATTAAAATGCCAAGTTCCATGCCCAGTTCTGGGAATACATGAAGAATAAGTATATTTCAGGCATGGAGGCCTCCTTAAACAATAGCACAGAGACTAGGGAAGACTATAGAGGAAAGTAATTTGAAATAAGATTGAAAAGATAGGTAAAAAAAATTTTTTTTGGGGGGGTTTCTAGTCATTAGAAGCAAACTAATAAATGTGAAAGAAAAGCAGTATGTATGTATAAGCCCAGCAAAAATGGAATTCTTTTATTGTCATTGAACAGTCAGCATGACCTTTGACTTGAGTTAAAATCTTGCCTTCTGATCCTAAACTGTGGAACTGTGTGTAGGTCCCTTAACTGTACTGAGGCTCATTCTCCTCATCTGTGGAAAAAAAGTGAAAGGATATGATACCCAGCTTTAAATATACTTAGTATATTCAGGATACTGAAATCCTCATTCATAATAAATTGTCTTGGACTGGATTTTCTGGATTAATTCTGCCTGCCATTTTGAAATCATCGAAATGGGACCTAAAATTTCCATTGAGTAGTCCTGTTTGAGATCCTTGAAACATCCTAAGATATGGCTATTATGAGTAGAGACAGAATGGTTGTGGGCGGTGGTATCAAACTGAAATAGAAATGTCCACTACACCAGACCTAAGGATCCCAGTGGGCTGCATTTTGCCTTGGAACTGACTTATGAACATTATGTCTGTTCTATTTTATTTATTTTTCCTATTTCTCAGTTACATTTTAACCGGTTTTGAGCAGCACTTTGGAATGAGCCCTGTATTGGATACCTCTGATGGAATGAATAATAGTCAGTCCCAGAGTTGGAAAAACCTGGGTTTAGATTCCATCTCTCAGTTCCTTAGGTAATTCTTTAAAACATTGCAGAGCAATTATCTGTCTACATTGGAAGAAACCATTTATTCAACAGGAGTTCCCACTATAGTGAAATCACAGCTCTCCCCCCACCCTTCATTTTACTCTCTCACACACATTATGCATACATCTTTTCTTATGATTTTAAGGAAGTAACCAATAATGGTATATAGGTTTGCTTGAAATAAACAGTTTTTTATCTGATCAAAACTTTTCTTTGCTGCTTAGGAGTTAAACCTTGAACCCATTGCTTCTGCCAGATATCTGTCTGTAAACTTTATCATGAAGCTGACAAATTGAAAGTGGTCCAAGTCCTGCATTCTTCCCTCCAGGGAACTTGTGTTAACTTATTTTTCCTTTATTTGTCTTCCTGATGCTGACGTTCATATATTGGAAATGGCAGAACACTGAAAATAAGAGATAGGAAAATAGAAAAAAAGAAGAGTTACTCAATTATTATTATTATTAGTAGTAGTAGTTGTTGTAGTAGTGATGTTTGTAGTGGTGGTAATACATTGAGAGGGGCTAGACTTGTGTTGTCTTCAGTAAAGGAAACTCCCTTTTGTAAAAACTTCCTCCACTCATGCAAATTCAAATTGAGAATTTATCCGTAATTCCTAGTCTGGGAATTGCTTGGGGGCAGAGTAATGACACTTAGAAGCTATATGTCTTTTTTATTATCATAGAACTAATATGTATTGGTAGAGGGACTCCATACTGGTTTTCCTGACTTCCAGGCTGACCCCTCTATACATTATAACCAACCACTTAACCCTGTAGGCTAGGCTAATTTGTTTTATGCTACTTCAATATATTTT
Source organism: Pseudochirops corinnae (assembly GCA_028646515.1). Classification (NCBI taxonomy): domain Eukaryota; kingdom Metazoa; phylum Chordata; class Mammalia; order Diprotodontia; family Pseudocheiridae; genus Pseudochirops; species Pseudochirops corinnae. Next base: position 308,845,852 of record CM053586.1, on the reverse strand, counting down.
ACTAGAGTATACCTTCTAGGAGGGTAGACATAACAATTTTTTAAGGGCAAAAAAATTGGGGCCTGGTAACCTTGTTGTTTAATAAACAACTGATTTAAAGAGAGAATGTTAATTCCTTATGTTTTAGGAAGCACAAAGTTATTTTACAACATACACAAAAAACTAGTCTCTAGAAGGTCTGTTGATGAATTTGAATAATCCTTTCAGCTCCTTGTAACTTTTATACTGGTTTGATCATCACCTGACAAAACTCCAAGTAGGATTTCATCCTCTTAATTATATTCATTTTCACCTGAAAATTTCTTTTCAACGACAAGTTATAAGAAGTAAGTTAGTAATAAATGCTACTAAGATGTGTGGTTAAGGTGAAAGCATCTGGAAGGAAAGTAGAGAGAAAAGAAATCACACTGAGGTTTAGTTGAAATAAAAGATATTATAGCGGAACTAATGGAGTTATTAGTTCAGACTAATGGAGAATTACCAAAGTTTAGAAGAATTCTGTTACAGTAAAATAAAATGAAGAGAAAGGATCGTAATTGATTTTTAATGTTGCTTTAACGGGCTATAAGATCTAGAGCTATTAGGGACTTGAAAGATCATTTTGGCCACAACCTCTTCATGGGAAAACTGAGACCCAGGAAACTGAGATGACTTGATCAAAATTATATAAATAATGAATATATTTGTCTTTTAAGTCTTATCTGTTTTTCCCCACTATTGACCATATTTACCTTTTTTATAAACAGTTGAACAATTCACACATTTTTGCGGCTTCCTCCATAAATGGGAAAAGGACTCATGCACTAGGAAAATTTTCACATCAGATATTTGATAATGAACCTTTTTGAATAAAAATAAATTATTTTGTTTTTACTAATTTTATTGGCCAATACTGGGATGGGATGTACGGGTGCAGTATTTGTTTTTTAGCACTGAAGTGATAATTAGGAGACCTGAGTTGAAATCTCAGTTCTTTGACTTTTCTGCATCTAATTTTCCTAATACATAAAAATAGAGGGTTTTTAATAGGCAAGCATATGGTATGGTGAAAAGTACTCTTGATTTCAACCAGAAAAACTTCATTTGAATCCCAGCCCTGCCCTTAATAAAACCTGTGTGACTCCAGATAAGTCATTTCACCTGCTTGATTCTTCGAATTTTTCACCTCTGAAATAATGAAGTTAGATAAAATGATCTTCTCTTATATCTCTGAGTCATTGCCTTTTGCACAAGCATTTTTTAATCTTATAAATAGCTGCCATGTGCTTAGGTCGATAAAACACCCAGAATAAACAAGAGATCCTTGTACTTTAGAAGTTTTAAGTGTGAGAAGTTAAGACATAGGAAATACTTGATTACTGAAAGATAGGAATATCACAATAGTTAATGAAAGAGAAGTGTTAGGAGAGAGAAGCTGATAAGCACCAGTATGATTAAAGAACAGTTTTTGGGAAGAAGTGGGGCTCAAAGGATGGCCAGAACGTTGAAGACGAGGTAGATGTGCAATAGGAAGGCCACTGACTAGGGATGGTTGATGAGGCCGTATAGAAGATAGCTGGTGAGTAGAGATAGAGAGGGATTTCCATGAAGTAGTGGGCCGTGTGAGGCATCCTTAGTCAGGAGAGTTGACCTTCACAATGGATGTTTCTGAGATGAAAATATTAAAACTCCTCAGGGCATGGTTTCTGGTTGAGGAAGTAAAGTGAATTTAGTCAGAGGTATATTTGAAATGTCTCTCTGTATAAGGCATCCTTTTAGAAAATGTACATTTTGCTAAAAGGAAGCTTAATTTTTCTGTTATAGTAAACTTAATTATTTATGATAGATATTATATAGGTATAAGTTGTAAAATTTAATTATAAGTATAATGTAAAAAACTGATTTAAATATTAGTTATATCTTCCACTTAATATTTTCCCATAGTACCTAATAGTAGCAAGTTCTTCTGGTATCTGTTTCATCTCTCTCTATGTTCCTTATGTTGTGTGGAACTCAGTATATGTAAAATGGTGAAAAGCATAGGATTCTCTAAGGAGGAAGAGGTATATTAACTAACCAGTTGAAAAACATTTTGAAATATCTACTGTATATTAAGCATCATGCCGTGTTTTGGGTCTACAAAAACAAAAATGAATCATTCAAGTTTGCATTTTATTGGGGGAGACATGTTAACATAAGTAAGAACCTATGCAAAGGCATGGACACGGGATAAGAAATGTTCTATGCTATGGGAGTGACCCTGCAAAGACAGGTTTAAAACCAGGTTTTGAAGAGCTGTAAAAGCCAAGGAGAGTAGTTTTATTTCATCCTAAAAACAATAGGGAGCCATTGAAGCTTATTGAGGGGGAAAAGTGACATGTTCAGAACTGTGTTTTAAGAATGCCCATCACATTGGCAATAGTAGGGAGGATGGATTGGAAAGAGGAGAGACTTGGAGGCAGGGAGTTCAGTTAAGGAAACTTGTTATAATACAAGCTAGAGATGAGAGGACTATTTTGGGACATTTTGAATTCAAAATGTAAGAAATGTCCAGTAATTAGTTGGTGATATGGGACTGGAGATCAGGAGAGAGGTCAAGGCTAAATGTAAAGATCTGGGAGTCAGTGCTAGGGTCAGTCAGATCCTTAGTAAAAATGAATTCTATCTCTTAAACTTTAAATTTTAAATTACGGCAAATGAATAAAATAGTTTTTATTGTTCCTTTTTGCTGAGCAAGGTACAGATCTGGAGAATCAAAGGGAGGAGAAAGGAAAGCAGGAATCATTCCCAGTCTTACTTACATGTCCTTTTTTTATCTAGCTCTTTGACAGTTGAGATTCTTCCATTCTTTGTACCCCTACCGTTCCATAGTGCCTCACATTTAGTAGGTACTTAATATGTGTTTGTTGATTGATTAAATGATTGATTAATTCTTTTGGGGGTTGACTGTCCTTTAAACCTGAACTTTTGTGCTCGTGACAGCTGTCTGCACCTCTAGACTCTATGTCTAGCACAGGGCATTGTACATTGCAGGTACTCAGTATATGTTTACTGAATTATTGTTGAATTATGTACACGTATGGGTACAATACTTTAAAAAATGGTTTTAAAACCATTTACAGACTACTAATCCTAGTTTTTTGCAATTACTCAAATTTTATAGGTACAGCTTGCTTATTTGCCTTTCTTAGTCTACCTTTATGTTTTATGTAATTAGTCTTCATTAAAAATTCTTTCATTCCGGAATTTTATTTTTTAGAGAGGAACTATTGCTGACATGTTCCTTTGTATTCCGACTTCCAGTTAAATTTAATCATAACCACTTCAGTCTTTAGAATGTAAAATATAAAATGTTAAACTGCATTGTACTTGAAGATTGGAGAAGTTAGCAATAGCTTGTTTAAGCCCTTAATTTATTACTATGATTTGAATAAGAGAAAAGGCTACACTTTTTTCTCCCTTTCTTGCTACTATTACACCTGTATATAGCCTTTGGATGTAGTAGCAGTTTTGAACTTGTTTTCTTTTTCTACGTTTTCATTTTAATCTTCCCTGTCATCATAATAACTTTTTATGGTTAGGTCATTATTATTATTTTTTATTGTTGTTGTTGTTTCCTCATTTTTCTAGCCTGTTTCTTGTTTTAACTTTATGTTAAAATTGGGCTCTGCTCCTGAACTTGAGGGCATATACCACTCCAAGCTTCAGGTTTTTTGTGCTACTATTTTCAAAGCTAATTCTAGGGTCTGTAAGTTTTCAGTTCTTACAATACAGTATGATCTAAGGAGAGATGTGGTGACTTCTGTCCCAACCTCTGTTTTGACCTGTGATTGACCATAGACAATCTTTTCTACCCTGGAACTGTGATCCAGATCCACTGTCTATTGTGCTAATGTTCTTCCTCACCCTGGGACTGTGACCTGGAACCATGTATGTGCAATATATCCAGTGCCAGCAAAGGGTCCCTTGTAATCTTTCTCTGACCCCTTTACATTTTGTGGGGTGAGAACTTTGGAAGCTGCCATCCCTTCAGTAGCCCCCCCAAGGTCTGCTCCTGATTTGTCGGGCTGGGGCCTGTACTCTCATGCATTGGGCTGTGCTGGACTACATTCCACTCTCACCTCAGTGAACTGAACCTTTCCTGCCAAACTTCTAAGTTGTCTTGGACTAGAAAATTGTTTCACCTTGTCCGTTTTGTTGGTTCTGTTGTTCTAGAATTTATTTTGAGGCATTTCTTAAACGTTGTTTGGGAGGGAATTTGGGGGAGCTGAAGTGATTCCCTGTTGCTGTTTCATCATCTTAGCTTCACCCTCTATTGTCCTTTTTTTTGATGAAGTTTTCAATTGTTTATGTAATTTGTTCTTTGAACCACCAATGCTTTAGTATGATGTTACATAGTATCCAGTTACACTTTAAGAAAAATATGTAAAACCCTTCACAGTTGGAGCTCTTTCTTTAAGGACTCTATTGAATTTAATTATTTTTGCCTTGTGATCAGTGAATGATGCATTTAGTACTTCTGCTTTTCTACATTGTTTTGGTTGAGTTCTTTATGCCCAAACATAGGTTAATTTTTGTTAAGTTGCTATGTACAGCTAATAATTTAGTAATCACTTCATATATCATATCTAATTTTTAAAATATTTTATTCAGGTCATTAACTTTTTTCTCATTTACCTTTCGATGAAATTTGTCTAGGCCTGAACTTAAAGTTTCTGACTGTTATAATTTTACTATTCATATCTCCCTGTAATTCAATGAACTTTTTTCTTTCGGTATTGAGATGTTATTAGTTATACATATATTATGCATTTTTTGTTGTTGTTATTACATATGGTGCCTTTAAGTATAATATGATTTCCCTCCTTTTCACTTTTTATCTTATCTACATTTACTACATAACCTTGTCTGAGGTCAGGGTTGCTGAATTTGCCTTTTGGTGTTCAGTTGAAGCATAATATATTTAGTTCCATCTCTTCACTTTAACTCTGTGAATCTTTGTGTTTCAAATGAGTTTTTGTAAATGACATTGTTAGATTCTGTTTGCAGATCCATTCTGCTGTCCTCTTCTGTTTTGTGGATGAGTTCATACCATTCACATTCAAAGTTATGACTGTTAAATTTGTACTTCTCTCTATCCTATGCTCTTGTTTTGAGTCATATCTTTGTTTCTTTATCCCTCTTGAAACATAAGAAGGTGGTAAAAGAGTTCATTTAACATTTGTGATCTGTAAATAAAAGATCTGTGTTTCCTCTGTTGCAATGCTTCTCTTTCCTTTTCTCTGTCCTGATGCAAGATTTTTTCTTTTTTCATTTTTAATCCTTGCATTTTTTCTTGCTCCAACATATGAATTTCCTTTATTATGATCTTTTGTCATATTCTGCTGTCCTTCTTAGGAGCCATCTTTCCCCAATCCTTGTCCTTTTATCTTCCTGTTTTCCTTTTGAATTTAATATATTTCTATTCTGAGATGTCCTGTCCTATCCAGTCCAACAAAGATCTATTTTCAATAGAAAAAAGAAGGAAAATATCAGTTGGGAATCTCTGTAATTTCTCTTTTATCTCTTATCTCATCTAACCTGACTTGTTTTGTATTCCTTCTTTAATCCACCCCCTTTCTCCAGTATAGATTTTATAACAACTAGAACAACAAAAACTTTATTCCTCCCTTTGTTGTTCCTTGTCAGTCTTGTCTTATATGGAACGTGAGCTGTTCTGACAATATTCTTAAAAGATTTTGTAATGCTTTTGTATTGATCTTTTTAAACTTGGCATTGTTTTTATTTTTTAATGTATCTTTTAAAAGATGTAAGTCATTGACTTACATTTGTAACCAAACAGCCTTTTTTTTATAGATGATTCCTTTTTTTCGTTGGAATTATTTTTCTTTCTGTCTTTTGAATTTCAGTCTTGAGAGCTTCCCTTGAGAGCTGAAAGTGATCCTCCCTCCTCTCCTGATGCTTATTGTTCTGTTTTTGGCTTTTCTCTCATCATTTCTAAGATTTAGTATTCCATTTCTCCAAGGCTTCCTATTTTTCCATCTGATCAACCAAGTCTCTTGTATTTCTGAAATTTAGATCCTGGATAGAAGTTCCCCTCTTTATTTCCTCCATCTTTTGAAGGATAAAATTATCATTAATGGAAATCCCATTATTAGCCCTTCTACTTCTTGCCAGGAGTTCTAGAAGTAGTCCAAATAATTGAAGTTCCTTATTGTTAATAAAAATATGTTGAGTTTATATGAGAGGCAGGCGGTATAGCATACTTGTCAAGAGTGTGAGCCTGGAGGAATAAATATCTGAATTCAAATTCTTGCCTCTGACACTCGTTGATCATTGTCTATTTGCTTAAAGCTTTGAGTGCCAGTTTCTTCATATATTAAACAGTGATGATAGTTAATTGCAGTACTTGCTTTATAGGATTTTTGTAGAGCTTAAATAAGATGTTTACATAGAATTTTAAAATATTTTTGTTGTTCATAATTGTTCAGTCTCTTGTTCAGTCATTTAGTTGTGTTACAAACTCTTCATTACCCCATGGACCATAGCACGCCAGTGCTGTCTGTGGGGTTTTCTTGTCAAAGATACTGTAGTGGTTAGCCATTTTCTTCTCTACTGGATTAAGGGAAGCAGAGGTTTAACTGACTTTCCCAGGGTCACACAATAAATGTCTTATAAATCTTAAGGGGCTAAATAAATGTCAGATTCTATCATTATTATCATCTTCATTGTTATGGGATTGAATTGAAAATTATTCCCCAGTTAGAAGTTTTTCTTTCCTTAGGAATTTAGTGCTTAAAGCATAACAAGTTAATGCATATCCTGCCTCTTTGATTGTCTTGCTTTTGTATTTGTATCTCCATTACTTAGCATATAGTAGATGCTGAATTAATCCTTGTTGGCTGATGGATTAGTGCATTGTTTTAGTGTTAACATTTCACATTTTAATGACAGATAAAGACAACATGTCTATGAGTAGGTACATACAAGTTCTGTGCAGAGTAAGAGAAGCAAACCCAAGAGAGGAATGCTTCAGTATTTGGGAAGAGAGGACCAGAAAGTTCTCCTGTAGAGGATCTTGAAAGGAAGCCAAGGATTCTAAAAGACAGAAGCAAAGGGAGTAAACATTCTAGGTTTGGGGCAGCTGGTCCAAATGTACAGTGGTAGTCAATAAATGTTAAGTGCCTGTTATGTGCCAGGCATCGTTTTAATTGCTAGAAATGTGAAGAAAGATAAAACACTGTCCCGATCTTAAGGAGCTCACAGTCTACTGGGGAAAACAACAAGTAAACAACCATGTTCAAACTATATAAAGGATTAATTAGAAATAATTAACTAAGAGAAGGCACTAGAATTAAGGGGAATGAGGAAAGACTTCCTGTGGAAGGTAGAATTTTAACTGAATCTTGAAGGAAGCTAGGGATGACAAGATGGGCATCAAGAGGGAGAGCATTCCAGACATCATGGGGGTACTGCCAGAGAAAACGCCACTTGAGAGATGTAGTGTCATGTTTGAGAAATGGCAGGGAGGCTAGTGTCATTGGATCTCAAAATATATACTAAGGTGTAAAATGTAAGAGGACTAGAATGGTAGAAGGAGGGTAGATTATAAATACCTTTGAACACCACACAGAGAATTTCATTTTTGATCCTGGAGGTGAATTTATTGAATGGTGCGGAGGAAGGGTGACATGATTAGACATAGGCTTTAGAAAGATCACTTTGGCAGCTGACTGGAGAATGGACTGGAGTAGGGAGAGAGCCTGGTGGCAGGGAAACCAGCTAGCAGACTATTGTAATAGTCCAGGCATGTGATGATGAGAACCTGCAGGATGGTGGTAGAGTCAGATGAACGAAGGAGTAATGAGATGTTATGAAGATAACATCAGCAGTACTTTTTAACATTGCCAGTTGATTGGATGAGGGAGGGGGAAACAAGAGTAGAAGTCAAGAAGGACAATGAAGTTGCAAGCCTGGATGAATAGGAAGATGGTGAGGAAGTTAGGAAGAGGGGAGGGTTTGGTAAGAAAAATAATGAATTCAGTTTTGTACTTGCTGAGTACATCCCTGGAAACCCTAAACTTTTATATGAAGATTTCTATGGATGGTATATTCACTTAAAAGATCATATTTTCTACATCTTTTTTTTTTTTAATACTTTACAATTAATTTTACTCTGCTTTAACTGCCTTCACCAAGTATTGAGTCTGTATGTGTGTGTTATTCTGTTCCTTGAAAGACATTTAAATATTGACTTAAAAATCACTGTTTTGCTGTAATTCTCCAAAGCTTCTCCCATTAAATTGGCCATTCAAAAAAGTATGATGTGAAAGGAGACTTCTCTTTTTATTTAAAATAAAATTTAGTGTGAAGCCTGATTTGGGAATAAAAACAGAAATCATCATATAACTGTAATCTTCGTAAAATGTTTTTTTAAGACCAACAAGTGTTTCTTCTGACTCTTTTCCTGTTGAAAATTTTATTTAGTTTTAATAAAGTCATTTAACCTGATGTAGACCAAGAGAGCTTTTCACTTTCAAAAAAGTGTTGGTTGATATATAAAGGAAGTTATTCCTTAATTTAAAAAAAAAAAGGAAAGTGAAATAGTTTTACTTTGGTACCACAGAGGCTTAATTTTCATTAGATAAAATTGTATTTAAGGGGTGCTGAGTAAGAGGTCGCAAAATTAATTTTTGGATAGTAGTTGTCTCCAAATCCTGTGCCCAGTAAATTAGTTTATGAACTTTTAAGTTAGCCTTTTAAAAAAGCGATATTACTTTGTTGTTTATTTCCAGATCATTTCTACTTTTTTCCATGAACACTTTGTTATCTCATTTTAGATGACAGTAGAACTGCAAGCCAGTTGGATGAGTTTCAAGAGTGCCTTTCCAAGTTCACTCGATACAATTCAGTTCGACCCTTGGCTACCTTATCTTATGCTAGTGACCTCTATAATGGTTCAAGCATAGTCTCCAGGTAAGCATTTTGCATCAGTGGGGAAGTACATGAAGCACACAGTCTCTGTTCTTTGTTGTAAGAGCATATGAAAGATCATTGGTTTATGTTTTTAGTATGGGATAATGGCTTGTAAAAATGTTTTTGGAAAACCTCATGATATTGTTATAATTGCCTTTTTCAGGGCCATTTGTTTGGTTTCTTTATATTAACATTGTCTCATTGATTACTGGATTTAATTATTCTGATAATTGTTTCTTATACATATTGGGAAAAAGTAAACCTTTTTTCATGAAATGATCAATATATATATATCTGCTTTAGTGACTGACATTTAAACATAAGCCATATGAACCCACAATTCTAATTCCATCATCAACTCTAGCTGTACCTTAATCTTTGAAAGTCAGTTACAGACTTATCATTCAGTTAGTTTATATATATATATCTTGATAAAGTTGTATCTTTAATCTTGTGTTGAATGTACCTTGAATTAATATCACATAATTGGTATATTAAACTGTTATTAATAAAAATAAGAATAGCTTTCATAAAAATGTAAGAAGTCTAAGAAATTTTACATATTGCCATTTTCATAGAATCAA
>CM053586.1:308819820-308835813 GCA_028646515.1 Pseudochirops corinnae | reverse complement strand
CCTTCCAGTGGGGGGTGGGTGATGAGGGAGGAAGAGAAAGAATCTAGAATCTAAAGTTCTACATTTAAATGTTAAAAATATCTATCTAGCTATCTATATATATACACATATATATGTATGCAGTTATTATTATTATTAACTACATCCAACTGGAACTTGAGATACACAAGCACTGTGGTTGGGAGATCCATCCTGCCCTACGATCCATCCTGCCCTACCAAAAAGTCAGAGGGGTGAAGGGGGAAGACATAGGAGAGAATAGACTGGGGGAGGTGGGTGGCTGTTTTGGGGTGGTGGGTAGGGGAAAGATGGGGAGAAAATATGTAACTCAAAATCTCTTGGAAATGAATGATGCAAACTAAAATAAAATTAAAAAAAATAAAAAAAGCTGAGAATGATCATAAAAAAAAGAAACTAACTCTGGTAATGTTACTTTGTCTAAGATCACTTTTTTTATGAAACAGTTAGTTAAGTTAGAGAAAGCCAATATTATCGTGGCTAGGACTCTTGTTCAGATTTAAAACATTAAATAACTTAAGTGAAGTAAATTCATTTAAAAGTTTATTTTAATTCTTTTTCTCACTATAGTTCTTCTGAGTTGACAAATTCATTCCCAACCTCAAATTATTATATATATTAGGATTTCCTATGGTCTGCAGAAGGATTGTAAATGATTCTTTTTAAAAATGGTCTTTCAACATACAGAAAATTCATGTAAGGAGAAAAGATGTGAAGACTATTTGGTATCTGGTTTAAGGTCACATTATAGATGTTGGTAGCCCTAGATCTGGTGTCTGGCCTGTCATTTTTATGTTTTTTTTTGGGGAAAACGCTGGACTAGGAATCAAGGGTACTGTGTTCTAATTTCAGACCTGTCACTAACTTTAGGTGACCTTAGGTAAGTTATTGAACTTCTCTGGAGCCTTAGTTTCTTTTGTAAGATAAGGTTGTTGGACTAGATGATTTTCTTTAGCTCTAAAATGTTGCCTTATTGAATGCTACTACTACATAATTCAGGTATTGCCTTTTGTCTTCTTATTCCTTTCATGTTCCCTTTTCTCCCTGCTCCCTGGTAGCACCCCAGCAGAAAGTATTATCACTTTTTTTTCACTGTAAGACTTTAAAGATGTACCAACTAATTGACTGCTCTGCAAAGGCGAAGGTTGTCATGACCATTTTCTGTTCTAACTGGACTCTTGAAAATTCTGGGCTAGGAGATTTAGGAGTGAATTGTAAATAGAATCTAATGGTGAAAGTAATTTTTTGTATTTTGGTAGTTGTAATATATAAATTTCACTGATTTAAAAATTTTTGGTGTTTCCTAGGTTGGTTTCATTTTAGGAAAAGTATAATTAGTGTCAACTTTAGTTTATGCCAAGAAAAGATTAGTTATCACTGTCTTAGTCCCTATCCCTTGGAGTTAGCATTCTTTTGGCTAGTTTATCTCACTCTGCTCTCTAGACCACCTCTGTATTATTACAATAAAAATTGCTCTTTGGGTTTCTGGAAGAATTAAAATTTCTTTGACTTTTGGTCATATTAGACTAGCTAGCTTCACAGCCACCATCTGCTCACTTGTTAAAACTATGACCTTGTTCTTGGAAGTTTTTGTTTCTTCTCTCTAATTTGGTCTTTAACATAACTCCTTTGTGAGCCTTTTTCTTTTTCTTCTCTTTGTCATTGCATTCAGAATTGTATTTTTTCTTCTACCTTTTCTCAGTAATTTTTCTCTATAAACATTTCCATACCTCCACATTTGTCTACTAGCTCATCATTCCACCCCCCCAAATTTAGTCTTGTTCCATTATTGATAAGCATTATGGTATTTATTTAACTTATATGTAGAGCTCATCATGCAAAATGCTGGGCTAGATGAATCAAAAGGCAGAATTAAGGTTTGTGGGAGAAATAATAAACAGTCTCAGATATGCAGATGATACCAATCTAATGTCAGAAAATAAAGAGGAATTAAGAAGTCTTTTGAAGAAGATAAAAGGGGAGAATGTAAAACCTGACTTGAAGTTTAACATCAGAAAAATTAAGACTTTCGCAGCTGGTTCTATGACTTCCTGGAAAATAAGAGAAAAGAAATTAAAGCACTGCCAGATTTTTTATTTTTGGGCTCAAAGATCACTGCAGACAGTGACTGCAGCCATGAAATTAAAAGACATTTGCTCCCTGGAAGAAGAGCTTTGGCAGATCTGGACAGTGTGCTAAAAAGCAGAGAGATCATTTTATTGACAAAAGTCTGTATAGTCAAAGCTTTGATTTTTCCAGTAGCAGTGTATACTGCTACTGGAGTTGTACTACAGGGAAAGCTGAGAGTTGTACTACAGGGAAAGCTGAGCATTGCAGAATTGATGCTTAAGAATTGTGGTGCTAGAGAAGATTTTTGAGAGTTACCTTGATAACAAGGATATCAAATTAGTCAAAAGTTAGAGAAATTAATTCAGGTATTAATTTATTAATTATATTAAAATTGACTTTCCTCTAAGGTCAAATAGTGAAGCTGAATCTTAAATACTTGATCACATAGTGAGAAGACAGGACTCATTGGAAAAGACCCTGATGTTGAGAAAGATTGAAGGCAGAAGGAAAAAGGGGGTGGCAGAGGATGAGATGGATAGAAAGTGTCCTGGAAACAATGAACATGAACTTGGATAGACTTTGAGAGATAGTGGAGGACAGAATGTGTAGCTATGGTCCATGAGGTCTCAGAGAGTCAGACCTAACAGAATGACTGAATAGCAACAAATAGTCAGTAGAGTATTGGACTTGGAGTCGGGAAGAACTTGATTCAACTGTTGCCCTGGCTTTTATTAGCTGTGTGAACATAAACACAGGACAGTCTGTTTGCATCTACTTTAAAAATAGAGATACCTATAAGACTATTTTATAGAGAACTCACACAGGGCAAGCACTCATATAGAGGTCAGAAGGAGTGATACTGGTACACTCAGGGTCCCAATTAAGAACTCTAGAATTGATTGTGAGACATTGGACACACAGGCACAGGACTGCCTGGTATGGTGTGCCTGCATTAAAGAAGGTGCTGTGCTCTGTGAGCAAAGCAGAATTGCAGTAGTTCAAACGAAATGCGAGATGCACAAATTTAGGGAAATCTCTATTTCAAATATTTTTATGAACTCTTTGTGCCTGACCTGTGGTAGAACCTTCTGAGTTCTTATTGGTCTGATCAGCCACAGTTGGACACACTGTGCTTTGACTCCAACATAGTGATGTCATTTGGGTCCTCTTTAAGCATGAAGGACAACAACTAACCAATGAGAATGTAGACAAGTCACTTAACCTATCTGATTCTCAGGTAGTTCTCTCAAACTATAAGTTATAATTTGTGCAAGAAGAAGGAGTTCCTACTCCTGGATTCATCCCTTTGTAATTTCTCTGTTCTGATTTTCACAGTCCACAGTTACATATTAAAGGTAACTTCTTTCCTGCCTATGGAAGTCTCCCCTTTTCCCTTAAGCTTTTAAAATAACATTTTTAAAAAACAGAAATAAGTGGGACCCCCTAGTTGATCAGCACTTTTGAGGAGGGGACTGTTTTATAATTTATTACTTCAATTACCTGATTTGGGCCAATATCTAAGGAAGAAGAGTTAATTTGTGGCTGTGGTGATACCAATTCAAATTACTTTAGATTTTTCTTTTCTCCTTTTATCCACAGCAACTGGAACAGATCCAAAAGGAGCTAAGTGTTCTGGAGGAAGATATTAAACGAGTGGAGGTGAGGATCTAGGTATTGTTGAAACTCTGGAAAGTTTTCATATACTTCAAATTGCCACTTTTGTTGCATATGTTAACTTTATGGGATTTGTCTCTGTAAAGAAAAAAGTAACAGATGTTACTCTCACTTTAGTTAATGTATTTACTGACCAGTATTAAATTTTGTGGGGCAAAAAGGTTGGAACATGTTTTTAGGCTACCAATATGCAGTCTATGTTTGGTTTTATGGTACCACATTTTTTTACAGTTCAATAGAGAAAAATTCAGTTTCATCATAATAGCTCTAAAAAAACCCCAACTTTAATGTTAATATGAAAGTAATTCCTTGCTACTTCATTCCTTCAACAAAGAATTATTAAGGGTTTCTTATATATGAAACCACTGTGGTTGGTACTGAGGGAGATACAAAAGGAATATAGGCCCTAATTCTTATTCTCTAACAGTATAGAACTAATAATTCTTAATTTATCTAATTACAATTTAAAAATACATGCTATATTTATTAAGTATATAACTTTGTGTGTACAAGTTGTATTAGTCCACTAGAATGGCCCTTGAGGGCAAAGACTTTCATTTTTGTAATTGTACCCTTCTGCTCTTGCATAGTGCATGTAAATAGGCAGTGAGATGGTTGAATGGATTTGGAGTGAGGAGCACCTGAGTTCACTGTCCTTACTTTTTCTCACTAGTTGTATGTGTGACATGTACCTTCTCTTAGCCTCAATTGAAAGGATGGACATTTAATAAATTTATGACTGACTGAGATATAGTATCTTCTCCCATATTTGATGTAATGAAGCGAAGCCGAGTGACCATTGGTCAGTTTTGTGGAGATTGTTGTTCAGTTATAGATAGATTACACTAGATCAGGAATTCTTAACTTGTGGTTGTTTAAAAAATTTTTTTTTTATAATTGTATTTCAGTATAATTTATTTTTTTGGAATCCTATGTATTTTATTTTGTGCATTTAAAAACATTTTTTCTAAGAAGGGATACATAATTTTTCCTGATTGTCAAAGGTATTCAGGACTCAGAGAAGATCACCGCATGGCTTGGATGGCCCCTAAAGTCCCTTTCAGGTCTGGGATTCTGTGATTAGATAACAGTAGCCAGGTACTAGATGTTCATTTGTTACTATAGGTTGGAAAAAAAAAATCCTTAATTATCATTTAACCAGTATGAATTCATTTTGCCTTAATTATTGTCCTTTCTAATTTTTTTTTTTTGTTATCACCAGTGGTGAATAGATATAATACAACTATTCATAACCTATCTAAATTAAAGCTTTCTCTTTCAACATCTCCACTGAATTCATTGGTACCATTTTATTTTTGGATTGGGTTTTGTTGGTGATGATTTAAGCTGAAAGCAAAACTTTGTTTTTTATATTGTCACTTTTTGTTCTATGGAATGAAAGTGATTGGAATTGGATATAGGAATCACTGATGTATTTTTAATGTTTCAATTCAGTTTAGTTAATTAGGGGAAATAAAAACAACCCTGAAATTTTATTTCCTTTTAATTAAAGTGAAATATACTTTTTTCTTTAGTAATCAGTGAACAAGCATTGATTAAATGCCTACTATATGCCATGTATGAAAAGACATTAGTAAGAATTTGGTGTATTTTTTTTGGCGTGTTCAGATTTTCTTTTTACTGTTAACATTTTAGTTTAGTGTATCAGTCCACTCTGTGCAGTTAACCAAATTAATTGCATTTTGGCATAAGAAGATTCAACAACTCTTTTATTCAAGTGCTATGTTAGGTCAAGTCGTTAAGCATTCATTAAGCCAATATTCCCTTCTCTCAAGGAGCTTGTATTCTAATGGAGGGAAGAGAACGCATAAAAGGGAAGTTTTAAAAAGGGGTTTGGGGGCTGGAATTATTAGTCACTTGAGTCAAGAGTAGATGGAACCTATAGAGGATTTGAGACATGGCTAGTTTAGTTGTTTTCCTTAAAATGGTTCTACCCATGCCAGTAATTTAGCCACTGTACCGCTAGTTATTATTGGAGTTGATCAGCCACCACAGTACCAAAAAAGCCCATGACATAATAAAAGGTAAGAACTCATGCTCTGAGCCCACAAATTGAGGAGTAGGGTATTGATCATTGAAGAAAATTTACTACATGGACAAATTTAAGGGAACTACTGGAGCTCATTAAGCAAGGAATTTCAGGAAGGTCACTTTGACACTTCAGTGGAGGATGGACTGGAGTGGGAAGAGCTTTAGCTAGGCAGATGAACCAGATAGCTATTGCAGCAGACCAGATGTGAAATAATGAGCCGTTTTACCAATGAGTGCCAGAGAAGAAAAAATGGTATGTATGAGAGATCTGATGAAGTAGAATTAACAGGACTTGGCAACAAGTTGGATATGGTGGGGGGGGGGGGGTGAGGGGGGTGGGGGGGGGTGGGGGTGGGAGAGTGAAGGGTTAAAGGTGACACCTACATTGGGAACTTGGGTGACTGGGAAAATGGTGGTGCTCTCTGCAGTAATGGAGAAGTACAGAGGGGGAGAAGGTTTATGAGAAAAGGTAATTAAGTTTGGGACATGTTTGAATTTGAGATTCCTTTGGGACATATAGTTTGAGTTGTCCAAAAGGTAGATGGTGATACAGGAACTGAGGTCAAGAGAGAGACTAGAGCTACATAATAATGCCAGTGAAATTTATAAGATACCCTAAATGTATTTTATCACTATATCTGTATTTTCAAAGTTATTCATTCATTTGTCAAACCTATTAAGCACAAACTGTAAGGCGGAATTCTCTGTTACTGGAGCAGATGAAAAGTTAAAGAAAAGACACAGCCTTACCCTTGTGGAGTTTACAGGCTTGTAGGGTGACAAACCACAATTATTGACAACCACAGTGCACGATATTTTTTTCCTAAGTGCTATAGAAATGTATTAACACCAAATGGTATGTGAGATTCCATGGGGAATTTTCCTTTTGAATGGGGTACTTAGATTTTTGATTATGACTATGAGTTCTTAAGATCCTGCCCAGAACTTCGTTCTAGAGATTCTTTACATATTTCTTCTGTAATGAATCTTAGTACTAAGCCCATTAGAAAATAGATTTCTGCCCTCTGAGAAGGGATAGTTTTAGATGCTTCTACTCTTCAGAAAACATTTGGCCTTAAGCAGATGTAGTCCCCTTCTGTAGTCCTCAGAGGAATATAAAATAGTTTATGGCCATGTATTAGGCATACAAAACACATGCTTCTGAAGTAGGATTGTAGAATCATAGATTTAATGATGTAAGAGATATTTGAGGCCACAATCCCTCATTTTACAGAGGAGGCAACTAAGAAGAGAACTTTGTTGAGTTGTCTAGTCACCCGGCTATATGTGCATGCCAAGGAAGGGTTTGAACTTATGTCTTCCTGACTCCCAAGGCCAGGGCTCTCTCTCCATTGTGCTTCTAGAATTGCTTGTTAAGACTAAAACTCTTGTTCCTATGTTATTAAATGTATTTAGACAGTTTATTGAATAGAATTGCTTCAAAGATGACAATCTAATATTTATATGCAAAGCTGATATCAAAATGAGTAGCCTAGCAGGTCAGATTTAGGGCTTTCTACTAGAGCTACTATTTTCCAATAGATCTTTCTTTTGAACTCATAAAACAGTCTAGCTATGAAGGATTCTAATATCAATAGCTCTGTGCACAGGTCTTGAAATTTAAATTATTAAAGTTACTTTGGTGTAGTCCTTGACGCAACCTCCCATTGTCACTTTAACACTCCACCTTTACCATTATGCAACAATCTCTCTTACTTTGAAGTTCATTGATACATAACTTCCAATTCCCAGATCATCTCCTCTCTTTCTCAAGGAGTTCAGCACGTAGCTCACTCCTTTTCTTCCATTGCTCTTGCTCTTGTCATAGGGCACTTCATGATCCACACTGCTCCCTCAAACTTCCTAATTTACTAATTTCTCACTTTCTTTAGATCTCATGACCAATTTCTTTATAATATTTTAGCCACTCACTTAGGGATGTTTACATCCTAGATCATCTCACTACTACATTTGCATGTGTTCCACTTTAATGAAAATTTTTGATATTCTTCTAACTGACCATAGTCTTTTATTATTCCATCTTTTTATGTTTCCCAGCCTTCCTAAATCTATTATTTGCCCTTATGAAGAGGTCTCATCCTTCTGCATTTTAGTACTTTCTTAGTTAGCCTTCCTCGTAACTTCACTTTCCTCTTTCCAGTCTTGACTTAGTCAATGTAACTTCATGCTGCCCTCAGCTCTTGAATCCCTGTGCCCCTTTATCTGTGTCCACTAAGATCTTTTCAAACCCTAGTCCTGGATTACTCTTAACATCTGCCTCCTCCTCTTATATAAGGAAGTCATACAACTGTGCTGATAGGATACATTACAAATCCATTTTATTTTACCTCAACTGGAGCCTCAGTGTAGCAAGACAGTTCTATTCATCCTTAATTGAATTCCTATTTTATCCCCACAGAATCTGTTGTAAGGATAGAATAGACTTCTCTATTCAAACTTCCACAAATTCCATTCTCCGCCATTCCTTAGCTTGAGGACTATACATCTTTATTGAGGAAAAGAAAAAGATGAGTTCCCTCTTTTCTTTTTCTTCATCTCAAAACTCTTTGACATTATATCTTACTCTCTTTTTCTTTTTGCTAATATCTCTGATAATGAAGTGGATCATCTCCTTACCCTAGTCACTCCTTGATCACATCTTCTTTATTTCCCGGCATTTTGCAGCATCAATCATCCCTTTTCTTTTTAGTTTTCTATCTCTGCCTGTCTTCTGATTCCTTTCTACTGTATTCAGATATGTCTTTGTTTAGGCCATCCTCATGTAACCTTTGCTAGTCACTGCTATACTGAACATATTATATGTTCCTACAAATTCATCCAACTTCTATAAGAATTTCCCAATTTATATCAATGGTATCACCATTATTCCTGTTGCCCAGATTCGTAACTTTTATGTTATCTTTACCTTTTCTGTTTCCTATGTGCTAGTTATCTAATCTGTTACTTGCCACTGTACATCCTACTCTCTTTTTGCAAAGTAATATCAATACTGCTGATATTAATAATGTTACAGAGGAATATTAATACTCTATAAGAAAGAAAATTTTTTTTTAGCTCTGAGAATTTTATTTAAAAACAACAACAACAACAACAAAAAACCATCAGTAGGTTCCTTATACTTTTTTCCCCTACTTGGAATGTTCCGTTCCCCCCATCTTGTTCACTGTCCAGTTTCTGCCCATCCATGTGGCCAAATTCAAATACTCTTTTTCTCCACACAAAGCTTTCCCTATCTAGCTAGAAGTAATCATTTTCTCCTGTCAGTTACCACAGGGCTTTAAAGATACCTCTTGATCATGCACTTTCACATCAATTATAACTTGATTCCATTAATTCAAAACTTTATCTCCCTTAAGAGACTAGAACTTCTTTTATGGCCAGATCTGTATCTTGATATTCCCTCGTAACACCTAGCACATAGTAAGTATGCTCTCAATAAATATTTATTGAATTAATGCCAAGTTAAAAATAACTGCATAAAATTGAATGACAAGCAGAAAATGCTGTTTTAAAGAAGTATCTAATTCCTTTTTTGTTTTTGTTGTGAAATTTATATTTTAATGGGGCTGTAATCTTATTGTTGTGAGTACTTTTTCCCGGGATACAAATCATACCCTCTATATCCACGCATCATGACTCTTGCCCTTGTCTTACTGCAAATCTATATCAGGATTCATCTCATATTCTTGGAGGTCTTCTTGCATTTTCTTGACAAACTTCTATTTTTATCTGTAACTTTTTTTTTTTCTTTTCAGGAAATGAGTGGTTTGTATTCCCCTGTCAATGAGGATAGTAAAGTGCCTCAGTTTGAAGCTCCTTCTCCATCACACAGGTAAAGCTTCAAGTTCTCATTTATTAGTGTTTGGAAGCCCTTACTGTACAATGTATCAAACCCTGTGGAAATTGCCTTTCAGTAAGGTTTAAAGATTAGATTCAGATAACCCTTCCTTTTTTCTTAAAGTTCTGTATTTCCATGCCAGGGATAATTGGTGAAGAGACTCCTATAATGTTGTGTATCCACAATTGGGTGGAAGTTTTGACTACTGAGTATGTTCCAGTACTGGTTTCTTTAACTTATTAGAAGCAGCAAATAAGAAACTCAGTTTGCAGCACATTAAATACATGCCACCTGTACTTTTCTTATTGTTGACTTCACTTTTATTCTTGGCATATGTAACAGGGAGGGTACAATCTGTCATGAATTGAATGAATGATTATCTTTTGACAATACTAATCAGTTAAGGGCTGTTGTGGCTTATTGAAAGACATTTGTGGAAGGACCATAAACAACTGTTTATATCAGATGCCTGATATGTTATCAGGAAAAGTAATGCTAAGGCAAAAGATGCCTATGAACATTTGAATGAATACATTTCTTGGTAGAGTATGGTATGGAGTGCACTTAAATGTTTTACTTCCATAATAGCTTATTTGGAAACTTAGAAGATGTCCAAGAGGCCTAGCTGTTTTGTGAGTCACCTTCTGCTTTTTGAAAAACACTCATTCTCCCTTTTCACAGTCTAGTAAGCAGAAACTCCCATAGCTTAGGTACAGGATTATATTTTGGTCTGCCTGCTGAATTTGCCACTCATTTCATTATACATGTGGTTTTAGGATTTCCTGTTCATACAATTTGACATCTTAATTTTAGTACACTTATGGATTTTTTCTAGTATGATTATCCTGAAATGCCATTCGTTCTCTTAGGCAGCTTGATAGTGGAAAGAGGCCTGAGCTTAAAGTTAGGAGAAGACTGGAACGCAGTTTCAGTTAGAAGTTATATGACTTTGGGTGTGTTGCTTAAGTCTTTGAGCTTCAGTTTCCTTATCAACGATATGAGGACAATAATATTTGCAATTCCTGTCTCATAAAGTCGTTGGGAGAAATCACTTTGGAGACCTTAAATAAGATACTATTTTAACTAGATAGAGAAAATTGTGAATTGGTCATTTAGTAAGAATGATGGATAAATGATAGATAATCTGTATATTCCTGTTTTCACCCACTGTAAAGAAAGAAGCACTAGTTATATTGGGTTACTAGGTGGTACATAGAGTGCTGGGCCTGAAGTCAGGAAGACTCATTTTCCTGAGTTTAAGTCTGGCCTCAAACATTTATTTACTAGCTGTATAAACCTGGGCAAGTCACTTAATCCTTTTTGCCTCAGTTTCCTCACCTGTAAAATGAGCTGGAGAAGGACATGGTAAACCACTCCAGTATCTTTGCCATGAAAGCCCCAAATGGGGTTACGAAGAGTTGGACATACCTTAAACATCTGAACAACAACAGATTGGGTTGACCCCTTGTGAAAAAATGAAAACAGGATATACACAAGAGTCATACAAGTTGGGAAGTGGATGGATTGTAATCTTGATTGTTAGATGGAGCAGACACAGATCCATCACTGTATGCTATAGAGGTTGGGGGATTAAGTTCAATCTTTCATCTATGCTACTTAATTGGCAGATTTTTTTCATTTTATATATCATTATATTAACATTATATACACAAACTCTTCTATTAGACTCACCCTACTAAAAAAGTACAAGCATGTTTTTGGTTGAATTTGTTGATATTTTCTAGTCTTTTCAGGCTAGTTCTGATGACTCTAAATCCTAATTTTCCAGCCTTTCATCTTTTCCAAGCCCTCATCATAATGTTTAGGACAAGACTTCCTGTTCTAAGTGACTTTTGATTTTCGTTCATATGCTGCAGAAGCAATGCAGTGCATGGCTGTGTTAACTGAATGGGCTACAGTGTAGAAAACTAATTTTTGACCTTATTGTTAAATGAAAATTATACTTATAACTTATAGCTTTTAGGCATAAACATCCTACTTCCCTTTCCAGAATAATATCAGTACTACTAATATTAATAATGTTATAGAATAATATTAATACTCTTTAAGAAGTAATTTAAGAAATAGGTTGGGTTTTTTTTTCTTTTTAAACTGTAGAGTTTTACTTTGTAAAAACAAAATTGAAATTAATTTTAGTGGGTTTTTTCCCTGAAAGTTTGATATAAACCCATTTTATTTTGGTTCTAATACAATGAAAAAAACAATTTTAAGGACAAAAGCACACTTGGAAAGTAGGCATTTTGAGTCAACTAATTTATTGTGAATGAGTGGGATAGTTATACTGGATAGATTTTAATCTCTTTAGGTTAACAAAATTTATTTAGGGTTCTTATAAATGATATATTTCTTAGATACAAATAAATAACTCTTTATAAAGCAAAATAAAGTTGACAAATTATCATTGGACTAAGAAATTATTAACTTAGTGTAAACCTGCTTTTGTTGTTCTTTTGATCTAGCATATTATATATGGTTATTTTTAAGATTTGATACAATAAAAATGCCTTGGGTGATTTCTCTTATAATCTTTTTTCATAATTCTCATTTGTGACTTTCCTTACCCTATGTTTTTATATTTCTTTCTAATATTATTTCTAAATGATATGTAATTATCTCATATTGCTTTCTCTTTTATCTTTGTAGCTCAGTGTAACACCAATCACAGCAGCACACTTGAGGATTGCTGCTGTGAATAATTTCAAGGGTCTAATTGTATAGCATAATGAACTCTCTAGTTATTCAACAATAAACTAAACATTGTTCAATAATGCATAACATTCATAGCAACATCCTTAAGGAAAACATATCATCTAATACATATATATCTATGTCATAACGCTCAGTGTATCATATGGTGCATAGCATTCAGTAGCATTCCCCAGAGTGGGGTAGTTTATTAGGGAAAAAAATATCTGAATCTACAATTCCACTGCATTTGGAAATACCAATCTTAGCAAAATTTTCAGATAGAGAAGGAATAATTAAAGGATTAAGCACGGCAAGTGGGGGGGGGGGGGTCGTAGGCTTGGGTTTTCCCCTAGTACAACACATCCTTAAGGGGTAGCAGAAAATACCACACCATCCACTCCTAGGTCACAGTGAGAACATCGTACTACACAGCATATATCATTGCATCCCCAAAGTCAGGGGGTCCCAGGCTAGGGTTTTCCTTGACACAACCCATCTTTAAGGGGTAGCAGAAAATGCCACACCATCTACCTCTAGGTTACAGTAAGAACAGTCTCCTTAATACCAAATGTCCTAGTCCTTTTTCATCTTGATGTGAGGTTAATTTCCAAGTCCCATGGCTCTTGCTCTGTGGACTGGCTGTTCCCAGCTCTCACATGTAGGCAGCTCTCCATTCCTGCTCCAGCTCTCAGCTCATGGGAACTGCTCCACTTAAAGATCTTCCTGCTTCTGTTGGACAGCAGGCACCAGGGGTTCCTGCCCTTAGCTTCTGCCTCTAGGAAACCAAAGCTCAACAGGGCAACAACACACACTACCAACACCACCATCTCAATTCACCTCCAAAGTCCAGAGGCTCTGTGTTAACAGCTCAGTTCACTTTAACAACTCTTAAAAGGGGCTTAAGCCACGCCTCCTTCTCGTGGGCAGGTTTCTGCCCTACAGCTCTATTTGCTTTTACAGCTCAGAAACTCCTTCAGCAAATCTCTGTCATCAGAGGTCTTCTCTTGGCTGTTATAGGTCTTATCTCTGCTCTCAGAGGTCTCCTCTCTTTATTTTCTTCTTCTCAATGCTGGTTCTCTCAGTGTTGGCTCTCTCTGTATTTACTTCTCACACCACTGGCTCTCCTCATATGCAACTCTGGTTGGCATCTGATTGGCTAAAACTCACTACCCATATCTGATTGGCTAAAATTCAATAGCCATTTCTGATTGCTAGAATTTAGTACATGTGTCTGATTGACTAGAATTCAGTCTAGCAAAAAATCCAACTTTGCTTACCATTAAACTCAGAAAAATATTCTTGAGTAATCTCAATTATTTTATTAAATTTGTCTTCAAAGATTAAAAGGTGATTTGTCTGAAGAATTGTTATCCAACCTGGATAAGCATTCTGCAGCTTTTCCTATTTGTTATAGGGCTATGTCTGGTTTGACAAAAATAGGGTTTTAAAATTACTTGGGTTTTTAATTTTCATAATACCTTTGTTTTCTAAAGTGAAATTCTGTTTGAACTTGAAGGGTATGTACCATTCTGGCAAGTTGTTTAAATAACAAGGAGTCTCTCCCTAAAGAATACAGAATTGTTTTATATTTAATTACAAAAGTATTTCTAAAATTCACATAGAATTTGCATAATATTCTAGCAGTTTCTCAGGTCTGTAATATTGTAGAAGAAGATCAGACTTGCCGTGCTTAATCCTTTAATTATTCCTTCTCTATCTGAAAATTTTGCTAAGATTGGTATTTCCAAATGCAGTGGAATTGTAGATTCAGATATTTTTTTTCCTAATAAACTTTTGTTTATTTTTAGTTTATATCATTGATTGCCATAAGATTTTGAGTTACAAATTTTCTCCCTATCTTTCCCCTACCCACCCCTCCAAAACAGCAGTCTCACTGTATGCTCCCTCCCCCAATCTGCTCTGTCCTGTATCCTCCCCCATCACCCCTCTGACTTTGTGGTAGAGCAAGATGGATCTCCCTGTCCCAGTGCCTATGTATCTTATTTCCCAGTTGCATGTAAATAATAATAATAATAATAATAATAATAATATATGTATGTGTGTGTATATATATATATATATTTTTTTTAACATATGATTTTAGAACTTTAAATTCTAGATTCTTTCCCTTCCTCCCTTGTCACCCACCCCAACTGGAAAGACAAGCATTTCAATACAGGCCATACATGTGTAGTTATGCAGAACATTTCCACAATGGACATATTGTGTAACACTGACTATATTTCCCTCCTACCTATTCCGCCTTCCCCTTGTTCTGTTCTCTACTTTGTCCCTGTCCCTTTACAGAAGTGTGTGCTTCTAACAACCCTCCCCGCCGACCTGTCCTCCACTCTGTCCTCCCCCCTCTCATCCCCTTCCCCTCTACTCTCCTGTGGGGCAAGATACCCAATTTAGAGAGAATGTCATTCCCTCCTGTAATGGTAATGGAATTTGGAGATGCCCCTGTATTGGCTTGGTTTTTGGGTTGAGTGTTAAAACCCAGAGCTTGTGAAACCCACTTGTGGGATGGACTTATTGAGGTAAAGAGAGAGGGCTGAACTGGGAGGAGCTGTGAATTAGGAGAGAGGCCCAAGCCGAGAGAAGGCCAGAATGACTTTTGGAGAGCAGTATTCAGTATCGTGGAGCCTGAGCTGCTGAGAGAAAGACTGCTGAGGGCCAGTTGGAGCTGCCTGGGACTTTTGAGAACTGCCACCTGGAGCTACTGAGAACTGAGGAGGCATGGTTGTGATGCTGGTATTTTGTTTGTCTGTTTTGATGATATTTTGCCAGATTCACCTGCTGGTAAAGGACAGTGCTGCTGTTGTAGAGGTCCTTGAACCTTGCTGTTGGTTCAGAAGCCCTGAAGGAGAATTTTCTTGTGGTATGTTTACAGAAATCCTGGAAGAGGGCCTTGCTGATGTTTTCAGGGGTTCTGGGACTGTTCTACAAGCGGAGAGTGACTTGATGAGGACACTGGCTATGGCTTTGTTGAGCCTTGTCTCCCCAAGAACTGAGATTGCTGAGGGCTTGCCTGGAGTGAGGATGAAAGAAGGGCCTTTCCTTGGGTTTTCAATGCTGAGATGATATCTTTCTTTTTTAACTTTTATTTATTTTATTTTACATCATTCATTTCCACAAGATTTTGTGTTACAAATTTTCTCCCTACCCACCACCCCAAAACAGCCATCCCATTGTATAACCCCTCCCCCAATCTATTCTCTCCTATGTCCTCCCCCATTACCCCTCTGACTTTCCGGTAGGGCAGGATGGATCTCTCTACCACAGTGCCTGTGTATCTTAAGTCCCAGTTGGATTTAGTTAATAATATTAATAATAATAATTGTGTATGTATACACACACACATATATTTTTAACATTTGATTATAGAACTTTAAATTCTAGATTCTTTCTCTTCCTCCCCCATCACCCAGCCCCACTGGAAGGACAAGCAATTAAATACAGTCTGTACATGTGTAATTACGTAGAACCTCTCCACAGTGGGCATATTGTGAGAGATTCATTATATGCCCCTCCTTCCTATCCTGCCCTCCCCCTTCTATTCTCTACCCTGTCCCTGTCCCCCTACAGACGTGTGTACTTCCATTAACCCT
>CM053586.1:308785831-308819320 GCA_028646515.1 Pseudochirops corinnae | reverse complement strand
GGGGGGGGGGGGAAGGGAGGGGAGAAAATCTGAAACTCAAGTGATTGTGGAACTGAATCTTGTAAATAAAAAGTAAATGAGCAAATAAAAAAAAAAACATCCATCTAAAAAGTGGCAGAAAAAAATACAACATTGCAACAAATTAATAAACTGGATTATCACACAAACTAAAAGTAATTATATTATATAATCTATATTATGCCAAAGACTGGTTTTTTACAAAGAAATCTGAGGTCATTCAACTTAAGCCCTCCAACCTCCCCTTCAGTTCATTTCAAAAGCCCATGACAGGATCTTCCACTCCCTACATTGTCTCTGAAAAGGAGGTACCTTTGATCCCATTTCCTCCCTCTTCTTACCTCTCTCCATCTCTCTACCCTTTTTCTTCCTGTCTTCCCCCTTCTCCTTCCTACCTTCCTCTCTACACCTCCTTCCCCCCTCATATCTTCTACCTCTTCCTATGTATTGTTTCCTTGCCCATTACTTTAAACTGACCCATCTCCTTTAACCTTAAAGGGGAAAAAAAACCCTTCACAAGGCCCTACCATATTCTCAAGATATTATCCTATATCACTCCTTTTCTTAGTTAAACTCTTAAAAAGAGCTTCTGCCTCCATTTCCTCTCCCCTTCCTCATTCAACCCTTTCAAATCTGGCTTCCAACTTGAACTGCTCTCTCCAAAGTTATAAATAATCTCTAAAATGTCAAATGTGATTGATGGTCTTTTGTTAGTTTTGATCTTTCTTAATTTTTACATGCTACATTTCACTCTGCTCCTACTTTCTTGTCCTCTGGATTTTCCTAACCACTCTCTCTGGGTTCTTCTCTCATCTGCCTGACTACTCCTCAGTCTTCTTTTCTGGATGACATATAGCATGCCTACCCCTAAGGCTCTGTAGCAAGCCCTCTTTTCTTCTTTTCTTTCTTATCTCTATATACTCTATCTTAAAAACTTCGTCAATACCCATGATTAAATTCTCCTCTTGATAATATCTCTAAGCTATTGAATTGCCTATTGAACATTTCATCCAATGTGAAATCACCTAAAACTCAGCATGTCCAAAACAGAACTCATCTTTCTCCCACTCCCAAACCTACCCCTGTTCCAAACTTTCCTATTTCTTTCAAAGGCACCATACCTATTCCAGGCTTCCAGGACTGTAACCTTGACATTAACTCCTAACTCAATCTCACTTCCCATAACCAAGCACTTGTCAAATCTTGCCATTTCTACTCTACAATACTTCTTGCAAATGACCTCTCTGAAAACACACAGCTGTGTTAAAGTCAGGCCTTAAATTCAGGCCCTCAGCACTACTCATCTGGAATCAATCTCCTAACTAATCTACCTACTTCAAGTGTTTCCCCACTCAAGATCAACCTATACATTGTGGCCAAAATGATTCTCCTTAAATGCAGAACAGATCTTATCACTCTCTTACTTGATAAACTCCAGTAGATTCCAATTTCCTTTAGAATAAAATAGAAACTCCTCAGTTCCACTTTTAAAGCCCTTCATAACCTGTACTTAACTTATCTTTCCAACCTTACTGGGCTTAATTCCCCTCCTCCACACTCCACATAATGCAATCCAGACAAACTAGCCTTTTGTCTGTTCCTCATACAACCCTCCATTACCACGCTCTGGGTATCTGCACAGGAAGTTCACAATTCCTGGAATAAACTCCCTCCCCATCTCCACTTTAATCAATCCCTCTCTTCCTTCTAGAGGCAGGTCAAGCATCAACTTCTATAAGAAGTCTTTCCTAATTTCCCAACAGTTAATGCCTTTTCTCCCAAAATACCTTGAAAAACTACTTTGTATTTATTTGTATTCACTCTCTATATATTTATTCTGTATATGGTTGTATATACTTACTTCTTCCCAAATTAAAATTTAAGCCCCTTGCAAGTAGAGATTTTCATTTTTTATCTCAGAATAACCAGTATATACTACGTGTGTCTGACATACAGTTGGGGCTCACTAATTGCTTATTAATTCCAGCTTAAAAGCCATCAGGCAGCTAGGTGGCACAGTGGACAAGGCACTGAACCTGGAATCAGGAAGATCTGAATCTGAAATTGGTCTCAGAGACTAACTAGCTGTATGGACCTGAGCAAGTCACTTAATTTGTTTGTCTCAGTTTTCTCAACTGTAAAATAGAAATAAAAACAGCACTTACTTCAGAGAGTTCTTGTCAGGATTAAATGAGATAATATTTGTAAAGCACTTAGCACAGTGCCTGATACACAGCAGACAGTAAATAAATGCTTCTTCACTTACCCCATCTTGAATACTTAAAAATTTTCAATTTAGCATCCTACCAACTTTAAGCAGAAGTAGTAAAGTTATAATTCCAAATTATACTGCTATAGAAACAATTAGATAATTTGGGAAGGCCATTTTCAAAATCAAGTTAAATCTGCAGAAAATTAAAATTCATTTAATAACCCCAAAACAGAAACTAAATTTTAAAAACTCCAAAGTAAAGGCTCAGGTCAATAGAAATAATTAAGCCTAAAATAAAATGGCAATGATGAAAGCACTAAATGTCAATGAAAGTTAAATACCAGTACTTATATTCAAGCTATCTATATTCACTGCCTTGAGGTGAAAGACATGATAGGAAACTTTTTTTAAAATCAATCTACGGCAGTGGTTCTCAATCTGTGGGTCGTGACCCCTTTGGGGGTCGAATGACCCTTTCACAGGGGTCACCTAAGACCACTGGAAAACACATATTTCCTATGGTCTTAGGAACCGAGATACTGCTCCTCTCTCCATTTCCAGGTGAGTCCGCACATGCAGATATGCCCACATTAGGAAGGTTGAGAACCACTGACCTACAGGGTTAAAGGGAAATCTAGTCATTTCAAAGAGACTATTCACTTTAACTAGACTTTTACCTTTCTTTGAAATTGCTAAAATATAAACAATGTGTAAGATGGGAAAGTGAGTGAATTCAGTTAGAAGTCCCTAAAACATTATTTCAACAAACAAAAATATCTTACCAGAAACTGTGGCCACACTTCGTCATATATGCTTCTTCAATCATATCAAAACAGATGGGGCTAAAAGAAAGCAAAAAATTAATATGACAAGTTTGTTTTTTAAAGCAAACACAAAATAGCACAATTCTAAAGAAGAATCAGCGACAATACCAGGAAAATAAGAAAAAGCATGATTTTCAGGATGCCTCTTATCAACTTTAAATAACTTCACCTTCCAAAGTTCACCACTAATTATAACTGATGCTCATGATGCTGACTCCAAAGAACGGTAAAATCTTGAAACCTTTTCCGCATTACAATAAAGTGAATAATGTTTTGTATATGTTTTGGGAGGCAGTATAGTGTTCTGTAAGTAGTATTAGAAAACATTTGGATTCAAATCTTACCTCATACACTTAATAGGTGTCTGAACACAGACCTCTCTAAGACCTTTCCCATCTGATAAATGGTGATAAGAAAACTAATGATGTATAATGGAAAAAACACTGAGATGGTAATCAAGAGACACCCGAGTTCTTATTCTGACTGACAGTATTAACTGAGTGCACACAAGCAAACCACTTAACCTCATAAAGCATCAGGCTCCTTTTTTATAAGATGGGCAAAAACAGCACCTATCTCAAAGGATTGCTGCAGGATCAAATGATATGTTAGGTTCTTTGTAAATCTTAAAAAGCATTATATTTTAGTTGTATTCCATTTCTTTGACCTTTAAGCCATCCATAATATTTATGCTAGCTCTCCTTTAACTATTGTTTTGAGAAGAAGTATGAATAGTAGATAAGAAATGGATTGGAAGTCAGAAGATCCAGGCTCCAATCCTACTTCCACGACTTATTAGCAGCATGTCTTGACCTCCCTGAGCCTAGGAAAAATAGTATCTGTATAATCTCCTTCATAAAATTACTGTCAGTCAGTTGTTCAAAGCTCCTTCTAGGTGTCGGGTACAAGGCAAAGTTGGGGCTATAAGAAAGACAAAAACCAGTCCCTATTCTCAAAGAGTTCACAGTTCATTGCAGAAGAAAGCACCCAAAAAACTAAGTACAAACAAGATACATACAGAATAAACTGAAGATGAGCAATAGTGGGAAGAATTATAATTAAAGGGGGATTAGGACAGGCTTCTTGTAAAAGGTAAGATTTTAGCTAGAACTTCAAGGACTCCTAGAGGAGGAGATGAAGGAGAAAATTCTGGAGAGGGGAACAGAGGTGAAAAAGTATGGTGAAACTTATGTAAAGTCAAGAAATGTTGTCATAAACAAGGAACAACAAGAAGGCAATAGTCACGGAATCCAGAGTACCTGGGGCATAATAATAAGGTATAAGAAGGTTTAAGGTATAAGAAAACTGTAAAGGTAGGAGGGGTACATATTATGAAAGGGTTTGATAACAAAACAATAATAATAATAATAATAATCTTATATTTATCTTGGAGAGTATAGAGTGCCAATGAAATTTATTAAAAAGAAGTTTGATATGGTCAGACCTTTTTAGAAAAATCAATTAGACAGCTGAGTGAAGGATGAACTGGAGCAGGGAGAGACTTCAAACAGACTAAACTTCAAGGCTAATGCTACAGTTCAGGTATGAGATAACGAGGGCCCGTACCAAACTTGCAGCAATACCCAAGCAGATAAAAGATATAAAAGCAAAGCAAATAAAAGCAGATAAACGGGCATAATACAAAGGCAGAATCAACAGAACCTGATAATTAACTCGATACAGAGAGGTGAGGTTGAATGAGAAGTCAACGCCTAGGTTATGATCCTAGGAGACTTCAAGGATAGTGGTCCTCTCAGACATAAAATAAAAGACATAGGAAAGTTAAGAGAGGAGGGCTTGGTGAGAAAGATAATGAATTCAATTTTGGAAATGGTGAGTTTCATATATCTAAGCCATATTCAACTGCAAGTGTCTAAAAGGTAACTGGAGATGTGAAACTAAAGCCAGGAGAGAGGTTAGGACTAGATAAGTAGATCTGAGAAGTCATTGTAGAGATAACAACTGGATCCATAGGAGCTGATAAAATCGTAAAGCCAAATAGAATAGGGGGAGAAGAAGGAAGAATAGGGCCCAAGACAGAGCCTCAGATTATGATCTGGATAAAGATCCAGCAAAGTAGCCTAAGAAGGAATGGTTAACTAGGTGGTAACAGAAACAGGTGACAGTAGTGTTATGAAAACCTAGAAAGATAATACTGAAGTGAAGAAGGTGATCTCTCCAGTGTCTAAGAGTGGATGAGAAAATGCTACCAAGTTTAATGCTTAAAAGATCGCTGGTAACTTTGGAAAAAATCATTTCAGTTAAATGATGAGGTTGGAAGAAAACGTCAGGGAACCAATAGTTAAATGAAGGAGAAGGAGTGAAGGCACCAATTGTAGGTGGTAGTCTCAACTTTAGCCACAAAAAAGAGAAAAATTTAAGATAATAGCTAGCAAGGGGGGCACAGATCAAGTGAGGAAGGTTTTTTGAGGATAAGAGAGAGGTGAGCGAATAGGCAGTAGGAAAAGAACCAATAGACAGGAAGAGATGAAAGTTTAATGAGAGTGGAGATGACAGACAAGGCAATCTGCTAGAAAAGATGGGATGGAATTGGATGATTTGTGCATGTACAGGGTTTGGCATCAACAAGAAGGGTATCTTGTCACATGAGAAAGGGGAAGGAAGAGATAGTGCCAGAAGGCATATGACTTAAAGTGACTTAAAGAAGAGAGGAAAAGAAGAAACTCTCAATTTTTTCAGGGAAATGTGAGGCAAGGTTCTCAGTCCAGAGAATGAGGGGAATGAGAAACATTAGAGTTAAGAAAAAAATGAAAAGGTTTGGAAAAGGCATTATTATGAGTGTTATGAGGTTCAAATACCAGAATGAATGTAAAAGACTGTGCAAACCCTAAAAAACTGTGTAACTGACAACAAATAATATATTTCAGTCAGTTATTCAATAAACATTTATAAGCACCTGCTATAAGCCAGGAATTGTTCTAAAAAAGACAGTTCTTTCTCTCAAGGAGTTCACAATCTAATTGAGGAGAAAACATGGAAACAACTAAGTACAAACAAGCTACAAACAGGATAAAATGGGGGGAAAAAAATCAACACAAGGAAAGGACTAGAGTTAAAAAGGATTGAGAAAGGTTTCCTCTAGAAGGTGAGATTTTAGCTCAGACTTGAAGAAAGTTAGGAAAGCCAAGACGCCAAAATGAGGGAGAATATTTCAAGCATGGTAGTTAGTAAAAATGCATAGAGTTGAAAAATGGAGCAGCAAGGTCATTAACCAGAACACCCCATTTCCCTATGTTAGAAAGAAAGTAGTTTGCTTGGTAAACAAACGAAAAGCACTTAGCACATGGGCACTACCAATGGAGGTAGCCTGTGCAAAGGCATGATGAAGATATCAAATGCCGAGTTAAGAGAACAACAAGTAGGATAATTTGGCTAGAATAACTACTCAAACCTTAAAATATGACACAACCATTATTAAAAGAAATTTTCAGCTACAAAACCTCCTGCTGGTCAAATGCAAAATCCTATTTTACTAACTCTTTTTAAGTCCAGAAAAAAAAATTAACTTTATTTCTGACAAAATCAAGTCAATCCAAATTTACACACCAAACACAAATAACCCATGTAAAAAACATTCTCAAACAGTATTTTATACTTGAATTTTTAAAGTACTTAGGTTACAATTCAAATATATCAAGCATAATTTCCCTACATTTTCTATTAGTTGTAAACTCTTGCAAAAGAATGGAAATTATTCAGGATTCCAACAGATTCTCAAATAAATTTATCATTAGTAAACCTAGCAATTTCTAACAAATCACTCTGCAGACAATGCTTGGAATCATCATATTTTACAATTGCTTTAAATAATGGGAAATAATAGGAACAAGTAAGTGTTCTCAATGGAATTGTGTGCCAAGCATGAATGATGGATAAAGGTAGAGACAGCTCCCTGATACTCTTAGGGAAGTCTTTTGTTGTCTCATAGTTGAGTCACATGTCTAAATTCCAATGAGTGAGAATATGGTGTAGAAAAATTTTTTGCTTAATTTTGGATTAGACTCAATAGTCTCTAAGGTCTAGAAAGGCTTCATGTAAAAGGTAATCCTTAAGTCAGTATGGTACCATCTTTGAGGTGGGAACTGAGGCATAACAAAGAAATTTCACACTCAGGTAAATTTCTGAGAATTATGACTCATAATGGCATAATGGCCCAATGAAAAGAAAACTTACCTAGAGATCAAGAAAGTCCTCAGTCTTTTACTGATGCAAAGATATGATCTTGGACAAATCATTTCCCCTCAATGGGACTGATGTAATTCTCAAAGTACCATCTGGTTCAAATATGTATAGTTATAGGTATAGGTATATGTACACACATATCAAATGTGCCTTTTGCCACTTTCCCCATTCACCCATCTCAAATGATGAAATGGCCTTCCTCCTTTACTAATACTACACCTCTACTTGCTCAAGAGATCTTATTACATCCCATCTCCTCCACCAGATTCCCCCTCCATCAACCTCACTCTTTCAATTATTTTCAATCTCTCCCTCTTTTCTGACTCATTTTCTACTACCTACAACCACGTCCATATTAAATTCTAGTGTCTTCCCTCTGTTATTTCCTATTTATCCAGTATATAGTTTGTTTTATGTATATATATATATATATATATATATATATATATATATATATACACACACATATATATACATACACACACACACACACACACATACATATATACATACACACACACACACACACACACACACACACACACACACTTGTTGTCTCCCTACTATAGTGTGCTCCTTTTGGGCAGGGAATGGCTTCTGTCTCCTTTTGTATCCCCAATGTGTAGTATAGTCCCTGGCACATAGGTAGAGATTAATACATGGATTAATACATGGTTTTTGGTTGACTGCTTATATTTGAGGGATTTTTTATACTAAACCTTCCTACCACTTATTCTGCTCTCATTTAATTTAAAAGTCTGATTGTTCAACAATGGAGACTCATTCATGTTGTGTACTTTTTTTCTTTCAATCAGAGCTTTAGGACAGGATGACATCAACTGTTTTTGACAAATGGGCCTGAGCTACTAATAAGAACTCATACAATGCAGCAAAATCTTCACAGAAAACTGGAAAGTAATTGGGAAATTAAGTTTATATCAAAATTTAAAAATAATGGCAAGATAATCTCTAAATAGATACATGATGTAACCTTATCAAAAAAAAAAGAGAAGCAAAGAAGCAATTTCTTTTCAGGTCTAGGATATGGGAATAGTTTATAATGAACAATAGCAGAAAAGATCATAGAAGATAAAATAGACATGTTGCTTACCTAAAATTACCTAAAGTTCTCTAAGTATCTGTAGTATTTTTTTTCCATATGGCTATGGATAGCTTAAATTTCTTCCTTTGAAAATTGCCTATTTACAGCCTTTAAAAGGGTCTCATTTCTAAGACACAGGAATTGATTTCAAATTTATAAAAATAAGTAATTTACCAATCAATAAATGCTGAAGGATATGAGTAAACAGTGCTCAAAGGAAGAAATCCAAGCTACATTTTTACAAAGAAAAATTCTCCAAATCACTAATAACTATAGAAATGCACAATTAAAGCAACTCTGAGGTTCCTTCAAATAGGAAAAAAATGGCAAATATTGGAGGAGCTACAGGAAAACAGAAGACTAATGAATTATGGATGGAGCCATATACTGGTCCGCCCATTCTGGTAAGCAGTTTAGAACTATGCCCTAGAAGTCACTAAATTAAGACTGTCTCCTCTGATCCAAAAATACCACTAACTGTGCTCCATGGAGATTAAAAAAAAAAAAAAAAAAGAGGAAAAGA
Source organism: Pseudochirops corinnae (assembly GCA_028646515.1). Classification (NCBI taxonomy): domain Eukaryota; kingdom Metazoa; phylum Chordata; class Mammalia; order Diprotodontia; family Pseudocheiridae; genus Pseudochirops; species Pseudochirops corinnae. Next base: position 308,810,438 of record CM053586.1, on the reverse strand, counting down.
ATCCACACATACCAAAATATTTACAGCAAATCTTTTTGTAGGGGTAAATGGAAACTAAGGGAGTACTCAATTGGAGAACTGTTAAGCAAATTATATGGAAATAATGGAATATTAATGTACCATTTTTTAAAAAAAGGACAGAAGGAATGGATTCAGATAAACTTGGTATAACTTTCATGAACTAATACAGAATGAAGTGAGCAGAACCAGCAGAACAATTTCACTGAAAGATAACTTTGAAAGACTTAAGAACTCTAATCAATGACCAACCAGTATTTTCAGAGGACCAATGAGGTAGCATGTTCCTTACCTAATAGAAAGATTAGAAACTCAAAATATATGACGATGTGCTTTACCTATGGCCAATTCAGGGATTTGTTTTGCTTGGTTATTGAGATTTATTACAAGGGTTTGGTTTCTTTTTTTTACTTCCAAGGTGGGAGAAGTAGGGAAAAAAAAAGAAAAGAAAAGAAATGCTTATTAATTTTAAAAAGTTTTTATGGGGATGGCTAGGTGGCACAGTGAATAGAGTACCCGCCCTGGAGTCAGAAGGACCTGAGTTCAAATCCGACCTCAGACTACTTGACACCTACTGGTTGTGTGACCTTGGGCAAGTCACCTAACTCAAACTGCCCTACCCTCCCCCTCCCCAAAAAGCAAAAAAAAGTTTTTATGCTCTTCATAGATACCTAATAACCATTATTCTGGCTTTATTAGATATATGGATTTAAAACAGAGAGATAAAAAGCTGCCCAAAACCATCTGTACTACTAGACTATATGCTCTAGTCTAAACTGTTCCTCTAATCATTACTTGCACGTTCTTTTTGGGAACATTAAAATCTTTCATTTGATCAACAAGTGCAGCTGAACTAAATTTTACTGACACATGATCAATTAATGCTGTGTTTCAGATTTGCCTTGTTCGTCATTTTATCCTATCTTAAAAAGGTATGGCCAGTGCACATGAATGTGCTCAAGTAATGCAAAAACCATTTTCAAAATTCTACAGCTTAAGTTCTGACCACATAATTAAAATACAGGCTTATTAATACTTATCTTGATTCTTTCCAAAAATTATTTTGTCAATTTGTCAATACCAATTTATACTAATCCTATTTTTTTTTCCTTGAGAAGTCATATCATGAAGACAGGATGCCATCTATATAACCAAAGTCAGCTAGAGACAATGAAACTCTCTTGCTGTGTCTAGCAAGGAATCTTGTATGATTTCAAGATAAAATGAGATACCCCTTGTTGCAGTAAGTCTTTCTGAAACAGACCAACAATAAATGATTCTCATATAACTATCTTTGAGACAATTTTCTAACTATAAATAATTATAGTCAGCTATAGAACATGAACCAGTGGTAGGATGTCAAGGTGGAAATATCCAGGCAAGTCATGGGTAATGTTACTGAGATAAGAGCTAAAAGAGATACAGTCATAGTACACCATAAAAATTCTTCCATGTACTAAATTCTTGGTTATCAGGTCAGCATATTTGAAAGGATGTTTAGAAATAATATTATGAACATCTCTGAATAGACAGAGTTTACTTGTTCTCTAATTGAAAATGTCTTCCTCAAATTGTTTCAAAGAACAAATTTTATTTGAAGCCAAACCATGAAATTAGGGTGATAACCGTTAAAAAATTACATAAGAATTATATTACCATTAATTCACTTCACTAATTCAATTCAGTTGAGTATCTACCACTATATGCCAATCACCATGCCAGGTGACAAATACAAAAACAAAAAATCAAAGTTCCTGCCCTACAGGAAATTAATATCCTGTTGGGGGAGTAACAGGGAATGGTGAGGAGGGGAAGGTAGGATAATCAAATGGTATAAATATATATAATATATAGGGACATATATATATATATACACATACATACATACACACAAACACAACACACACAAGGCAATTGGAAGAGGGGATGGCACTAACAACTAGGGAAATCAAGGAAAGGCTTCTGATACAAGGAAGAACCTGATTATAAGTGAAGAGCGAACATATTTCTGACAATGGACAGACTATGAAAAGACAGAGAGATAAGCAACGAATTTTAATGTACAAGGTACAAAAAGCTGAGCAATGGTCAATTAACCAATGCCCTGGATCTGAAGTCAATTCTGACTTGCTACTATTTGCATAAACCTAGTAAGTCACTTCACTTCTCTGGGCCTCAGTTTCTTCATCTGTCAAAAACAGGGGATGTACCTCAAAGTTTCCTTCCAGCTCTAAATCCCATGTCTAGATGGTTTTTTAAGGTTCCTTCCAGCTCCAAATTCTATATTGCTATGTTGAAAGTAAAAGTTGACACAAATCAAATGCTGTATGCTTCTGAATGATGTATTTAGGCCTTACAGGCAGAAAGAAAAAAAGCAACTCTCTTCAGATATTCAGAATTCATTCACAGTGGCATTTAGTATAAAGCATCCTATAAGCAACATCATGTGGTGTGAGATTAAAAATTTCAATGGGAAAAACAATTCACAAAATAAATGACTAGGTCAAATCCAAGGTAGAAAATGTCACATATTCATTATACATTGAACATCACAGTACAAACTAAACATATTCTATTTGAAATTGGTTTCTAAGTTCCACAAAGATTAAGAATATTCATAGAGCCCCATGTGAGCTGCGCGGCCCAGACCTGGGGCAGCCCTGACCAGCAGGAGCAGACTTCAGGAAACTGAATCACTGGCAGCTGTGGTAGTTTCCAGACTTCTCAACCCATAAACACCAAAAAGAAAGTAAAAGGTCAGCAGGGAACTCTTTCAGAACTGGGAGACAGAAGAGCATGATGGGCCCCTATCCCCAGAGCTCCAGGCCTGCAGATTATAGGGGGACCAAGCCACCACTCAAAGGGTAATCGCTCTTGCTTTAACCTGCTTAGATCAGGGTTGCAGTCTTAGGTGGTAGTTCTAGGGTGAGAAACACCAGTGTGTCAGAGCTTGTGGTGGCTGTAGAGAGGGTGCCCTCCTCATATCTCTGAAAACATTTGCAAAAACCCCAGCAATTTGGGACACAGCTCTCTCCACTCTGGAAGCAGAGTTCTACCGTGGCAAACAGCTCAGAAGTCAAGTAATTGGCTGGCAAAATGAGCAAAGCAGAGGAAGCACAATCAGACCACAGAATCCTTTTTTGGGGACAAAATGGAACAAAACATGGAACCAGAAAATAGATCCAGGAGAGATCATTTAAAAATTATTGTACTACCTGAAAGCCATAATCAAAAAAAAGAGCCTAGAAATCATCCTTCAAAGAAAATTGCCCTGATATTCTAGAACCAGGGGGCAAGATAGAAATTGAAGGAATTCACTATTCATCTCTTGAAAAAGATCCCAAAAAGAAAACTCCAAGGAATATCAAAGCCAAATTCCAGAGTTCCCAGGTCAAGGAGAAAATATTATAAGCTGTCAGGAAAAAAATTTGAGTAATGTAGAAACACAATTAGGATAACACAAGATCTAGCAGCTTCTACACTAAGGGATCAAAGGGCTTGGAACATGATATTCCAGAGGTCAAAGGAGCTAGGATTAAAACCAAGAATCACCTACCCAGCAAAAATTAGTATAATGATTCAGAAAAAAATATGGTTATTTAATGAAATAGAGGACTTTCAAGTATTCTTGATGAAAAAACCAGCGCTGAACAGAAAATCTGACTTTCCAATACAAGAAGCGAGAAGCATGAGACGTTAAACAGGAAAAAGAAATCATAAGGAACTTATTAAAGTTGAACTATTTACACTCCTACATGGAAAAACGACAATTGTAACTTATGAGACTTTTCTCAGTATGAAGATAGTTGAAGGGAATATATGTGTGTGCGTGTGTGTGTGTTGTGTACATATAGGAGGGTGTATCTGTGTATAAATACATATGTGAGTGTGTGTATATGTGTGTACATGTACACATAGACAGAGGGCACAGTATCAAGTTGAATAGGAGGGGATGATATCTAAAAAATAAAATTAAGAGGTGAGAGAGAAATGTAATGGGAGAAAGAAAAAGGAAGAGATAGAATAGTGTAAATAATCTCATATAAAAGAAGCAAGAGAAATGCAATGTTACAATGGAGGGGAAGAGCAGGCAGGTGAAAGGGAAGGGGTCAATCTCACTCTCATTAAATTTAGCTTAAGGAGGGAATAACATACACACTCAATTAGGTATTTTACCCTACAGGAAAGTAAGGGTGAAGGGGACAAGAGAGGGGATGATCTTAGAAAGGAGGGCAGATTGGGGGAGAGAGCAGTTAGAAGCAAACACTTTTGAAAAGGGACAGGGTCAAAGAAGAAAATAGAATAAGTAGGGGGGCAGGATAGGATGGAGGGAAATATAGTCTTTCACAACATAACTACTACAGAAACATTTTGCCTAATTACACATGTACAACAACCTGTACTGAATTGTTTGTCTTCCCAGTCATGGGTTGGTGAAGAAGAAAGAAGGGAAAGAATCTGGAAATCAAAATTTTAAAAACAAATGTTAAAAAAAATTGTTTTTTACATATAGGCAATGGGGTATAGAAATCCATCTTGCCCTACTAGAAAGTTGTGGGGAGGGGGCGATGGGGGAGGATCTAAGAGAGAGCAGGTTGGGGGAAGGGGTATTCAGTAAGCTGGCTATCTTGGGGTGGGGGGGTAGGTGAAAGGCAGGGAGAAAATTTGTAACTCAAAATCTTGTGGAAATGAACGTTGAAAACGAAAAATAAATAAATAAAAGGTTTTTTAAAATAAAATATTCACAATATGAACTTAATAAATAAATGATACATTGGTGATAATAAGAATGCCTAGCATAAAGTTAAAGATTGGGAAATAATAATGGGAACAAAATATAAAAACCTAGTTTTTACAACATAGAAATTTTTCTGCATCTAAGAGTGGTAATAATTTTAATGGAAAAGTTTCCTCAAACCAACAGTAACACAATATCTTATTGAAAAATAACAAACTAGCTTACTTTAGGTGGTTAAGAAACAGCCATTCCAAATCTCTAAAATGTATCCCAGAATACACCACTATCATCACTTCTAAAAAGAGACATGTAAACCTATGATTCAAATATTATCAAGAAAAAGAATTAAAATTCTACCTCAATTATATAGAATCAAACTATATCAGACTTTTGGAAAACAAAAACTCTTTGCAATAGGGAAGAATGTCTTAACAGTAACTCTCAGGTTAAAAAAAATTAGTAGTGTACTAGATCAAATATTTCACTGTCTATATAAAATTTTATTCTACAAGAGCCATTGTGATAAGAAGCAAAATTTTAAACTGTCAAGCTGTAGAGTATTCCAAAAGTCTTAAGTGTACTTTTCAGATATTCAAGTTTAAAACTTTTGGGACATTCCCTAAATATGCTTTCTTTCACCCACTCCTTTAATTCCCTTTCAGATGGCTTTGTTTCTCTTCTTTTGCCATTATTTAATGCAAGCGTTCTTTACTTAGCCTGGCATCTGGAAACTTGGATGTGGAAAAAAATTACATTTTATTTTAATATGATTTTCTCTGTAATGCTATGTATTTTATACATTTTAAAACATTATTCTGACAAGGGCATATACATAGGCTTCACTAGACTGCCATTCAGCTCCATGATACAAAAAAGGTTAATAATTTCTGGTTTAAGGGATAAAATGCTAGAGTTGGAAAAAGGGAAACACTTGTTAGGCGCACAACTAATATGTGACAAACTCTTTGAGTCTCAGTTACTTTATCTATAAAATTAAGAGTACCTACTTCACAGGGACAAAATGAGATAATGTATGTAAATCCTTTGCAAACTTTAAAATACAATATAAGGAAGTTAGGTGGCAAAGTAGATAGAGCACCAGCCCTAGAGTCAGGAGGATCTGAGCTCAAATCCGACTTCAGACACTTACTAGTGTGTGACCCTGGACAAGTCACTTAATCCCAATTGCCTCCAAAAAATAAAAATGTTTTTTAAAAAAACTTTAAATACTATATAAATGTTTTACTATTGTTATTGAAGTAATAACAAAATGCTATCAGTCATTTCATGCTACTTGCAAATATCAATTCTAATTGAATCAGATTTCATTAATTTCCTAATTATGAAGATTTTGATCTAATTATCAAACTTCCTAGAGGGAACTATTTCCCTAGCACTAGCCAGGAGTGTCATAGTGCTTTCTCCAGTGATATCAGTGATATTCTTTAATACTGCAAAGATCCATGATATCACAGGAAAGAGAGCTTCACTGAACAGGGAAGATCAGAATCTCTCAAAGACCAAAGAGTAAACAAACTGCATGAACTGCTATGACCATATGTATATGTGCGTGTGTCTGTGTGTATATCTATATATATATATGTGTGTGTATGTGTATCCATACACACTTTTGGTGATATTCCTGTATCAAATATTCTATATTTTTACAAACCGAAAAAAAAATGTCCCAAGGTATTATAGGACCTGTGGTTCACAAAGCAACATATCAATTTTGAGGAATAATTTGTCTTCTAAACAGCAGTGCCCTCACAGGTCACTTTTCTTCATAGAAAATAGCAAAAACAAGTAAGAAAAGATTTAAAATGGCCTAAAGTCTTTATCTCAGTACCAGGATCTATTCTGCACTGGAACAAATTTTATGAGGAACAGATCAATCATCTCCACCAACTGCGATTCACAGGACAAGCAAGTCTGCCTATCTAAAGCAGTGGGGCAGCCTGAGAGAGAGATAAGAAGCAGCAGGTGTCAGGCAAGTCAAATCTCCCCCACCACTTGACTACCAACTTTCAGAGACAATCCAGGCCCTCAGGCCCAAGAGTTTTTGGAATACTAAAGCTTCCCTCCCAGTGCCCACAATCATCATCCTGTGAGGCAACCCTCATCAAGATACAGTCTGGCAACTGCAGTTGCAAGTGCTATAGCCACAGCTACTAAAGACCCAGAAAGTTCTAGTCACCAAAATCCTTGAGATTGTCAAATGTTTCAACATCGGAAACTGATATGATTTTATCAGTGTATATGATATTAAAGAAGAGGCATTACCCATATGTTTTGCCACTATAACCTCAGAAACAAGAGACCTTTCCATCTGACTTGCAGTTGAAATCTTCCATATGTCAAGTCTCCCCCATTCCCTTTCCATTTGTATTCCCAGGGATTATGATTTGTGATTTGCATATAGAAAGTATTCGATTATTGCTATAAGCATTCATTCATGTATTTACCAGAGGCTCAACCCTTTCAGTAAGAGAGGCCTAGCATTTTCCTCATCTCTTTCAAATGCCAGTCTTCACAGACTTATTATATAAGATCTCAACACCCACACCAATCCTTTTCCATTTTAAGAGTGATGCTGAAATCAAAAGAAGGTAGCAGATGACTTTCTGAAGACCCTTCTAACTCTAAAAATTCTGTGATTCCAGATATCTTCAGGGTCCTAGAGCTCAAAAGTAAGATAAGGACTCAGCTTCCACTTTTTAGAGTTCTAAGTAGCAGAAGTAAGCATCATAAGTCTGGGACCATGGTCAGCACTGAGGCATTTAGAGTCCAATATTTGTCTCAATTTCTTTAAAGTACCATCAATCATGCCTGGAACATACTGCCTCCACATATCTACTTGCTGAAATGTTTCATTCTTTCAAGGACTAGATCAGATAGCACTTTCTCTATGAAATCTACCTTGATCTCTACCCATGAAAGTGATCTAAGCCCTCAAATTATTTTATAGTACTCTGCCTGGAACTCTACCCCTTATCAAGTCCTAATTTTTATCATACTTTTATACATGCAATATCCCTTTTATTAGACTACGTGACTCCCTTCTTGGTGGCAGAAATTACACAGTTTTGCCTCTTTGTATTCCAAGTACCTGGCATCATGCACTGGAAATACTAAATAATTTAATAAATGTTTATTGAATAGAACTGAATATGATTTCATATTATCTCAATGGCTGCCTGGCTTTCCTGGTGTTTATTATTTTACAATTAGAAAAAAAACACACACTTTAATACTCAACTGACCCTTTTTCCTGTGTTAGAGGAAAGCAACATAGGCTACCAGAATATTTTACTCCTTAGTCAAAAAAAGAACAAGATTTTAGCCTTGTCTCTGCCACTGAATATACATGTGACCTCTAGAACAAGTGCCGATCCCTGTGTCTTTAGTTGCCTTCAAGACAGAAACAAAACTACCAGTTCCTTCCTAGTTCTGTAGGGTTTTAAAGGGAAATGTACAACATGGAGGTAGCATGTTGTAGTGAGAAAAGAACTGGATTAAATAAGACCTGGATTCAAATTTCAGCTATAGCACTTACTAAATAAATATGGTCAAGTAGCAACCTCTCTGTGCATACAATACTACCCCTATAAATTAAGATTAATTCATTTCAATCATTATTTTTACTAAATGTCTATGTCAAGGCATTGTGCTCAGATCTAAAGACATAGTAACAACCAGTTCCTACTCTTACATTCTACTTCTGGGCACAATATATACACAAAGAAATAGAACATAATTTTAAAGAGGGAGAGGGCAATCTCAGTAAGACTTTTGAGATGGAATAGAAAACTGAGTTGAGCCTTGAAGGAAGATGAGGATTTTTAAAGACAAAGACTAAGTGACAGTGTATTCTAGTACAAATGCAAGAATGTAAGAGAGACTAATAAGCTCAGTTTGGCTGGAACACAGAATGCATGAAGATAAGTAATTTAAGGCTAGAAGGATGGACCATGAATACCAATGTATTAAGTGCTTTGGATTTTATCCTAAAAACAACAGGTAGCCTCTGCAGGTTTAACGTTTGGGTGCCTCCCCCCCCACCCCACCCCGCATGATTACACCTGTGCTTTAAAATGATTCTGGCAGCTATAGTGAATAACGGGTTACAGAGGGGGGGAAATGGAAGTAGAAAGACCAATGGCAGGCTACTGCAACAATCTTGAGAGGCAGTGGAGGCCCAGAACTAGGGTGATACCTACATGACACAAGAGATACTGTGGAGGTGGATGTTATATAACTTGACAAATGACTAGACAGGGGTAAAAGGAAAGAAGACTTGAGGCTATTTGAGAGGTTACCACTCTGGGTTAGTAGGAAGGAAAGCAATCAACAAAAGAAAGGGAAGGAACTAAAAGGGACTAAGATGAGTTATTCTAAATATTAATCAACAAAAGCCTTTATTAAATACCATGTTCCAGGCACTATGCTAGATTAGGTAGAAAGATAAAAATGAAACAGTTCTTGCCTCAAAGAGGTTACATTCTCAAGGAAGACAACATGTATATATACAAGTATGTAACAACTAAATACAAAGTAATTCTGAGAGAAGAGGGTACTAGCAGACAGGGAAGAAATCGGGAAAGATTTCATGAAGAAAGCAATACTTGAGCAGTTTTTATGGAAATAAGAGATTCCAAGAGGTGGTAGTTAGGAGGGAGTACATTCCTGGTATGAGGAAGACCCAATGAAAAGACATAGAGAAAGGTGATAGAATAACGTATAATAAAGCTAGAAAGATATGCTGAGATCAGCTTGTAAAAGTCTTTGAATATGAGCACCCAGGCCAGTCACCTCTTCATTTCCTACCTGCTCGGACTCCTTGGATTGGACTCCACACATACTCTTGCTTCTTTCTATTTGTTGTTTCCTTCCCACCCCCACCCTCAATAGACTGTAAGCTCCTGGATGGCAGGGACAATCTTTTCCATATTTGTTTCCCCAGTGCTGAGCACAGTGCCTGGCACATGGTAGGAATTTAATAAATGTTTACTGACTGACTGACTGAGATGCCTACAAGTCATCATAGTGGAGATATGTGGGCTGGAGATCACACAAGAAATTAAGGCTGAATATAAAGATCTGGGAGCAATCTGTGTAAAGATAATTGATGGGAAACTCAAATATGAAAAAATCTTAGAGAGTTCTTCTTATGCTCCCTCCCAACCCTCCTCTCACCCCCATTACTCTTTTTCTGCCAAACGCAAAACAGCTAAGAAATTCCCAGTACATACATCAAAGTGTGGAGAAACCAAGTAAAGGGTACACTTAGTCTAGACCTGATGCTGATCAACAAAGAATTGGCTTACGAAATATAAGCAATAAGAAACCTGAGAAGAATGGCCCATTCTACCTTAGAATGGCTGGGGAAAGGTCAAAGTGAAGGATGGTCTGACATGTACCTTAGATGTAAGAAAGCAAATTTCAAAGGGGTCAAAGAAATATTATCCCACAGCCTAAAATTTTGCAGATGAGGTAAGCCCAAGAGTGCTGGGAAGTACTGAAGAATGAAATGCTGAAGAAAGTAAGAACTTGTGTTAAAAGTTCTGATGAAAAGAACTGCTGCTAAATAGATGAGACAAAGATAGTGGATGATGGTAACAATTACCCAACACTTTTTATCCTCAGGATACATAGCTAAGGGTCAAGACCAAAAATGATCTCAACAGCCTAGAATGATAAGTCCAATCTAATGAAATGGAATTTAAGAGAGTGTAGTAGCAGTGTAAAAGTGTGAAACAGAATCACAGAATTTGAGTTAGAAGGGATAGAATCCAGTTTAACTCATACTTGAAAGAAATTTCCACTAATACATGTTAAATTAACAAGTATTTAATAAGCACCCACTATCTATCAGACACTGCACTAAATGCTGGGGATACAAACAAAGACAAAAACTAACCTTGCCCTCAAAGAGCTCACCATCTAGTGGTAAAAGAAGACAACATGCAAAAAAAAAATTACAGATAAACAAGATATACATGCTAAATTGGACATAATCTCTGAATGAGAGAACATTAAAGAAGGACTAGGAAAGGCTTTTTGCACAGAGTGGGATTTGAGCTGAGGCTTGAAGGAAGGCAGGGATACCAAGAGGCAGAGAAACAAAGAGGGAGGGAATTCCAGGCATGGGATGAATTCTAGGCCAGTGAAAATGTGTGGAGTCAGAGGAGATGGAACTACTTGTGCAAAGAAATCCGGGATTACAAAGTATATGGGGAGAAATAAGATGTAAGAAGACTGGCAAAGTAGGAGGGGGTCAGGTTAGAAAGAACTCTGAAAGTCAAACAGAGGACTTTATATTTGATCCTGGAAGTAATAGCAAGCTACTGGTGTTTGTTAAAGAACAACAAAAATCACACCTACTCTTTAAGAAAATCAATCTGACATCTGAGGATATACTGGGGTGGGAAGAAACTTGAAGCAGAGAGCCAAGCAGAAGGCTATTGAGCCAGTTCAGGTATAAGGTAATGAGGGTGTTGAATCAAGGTGGTAGCAGTGTCAGAGGAAAGAGAAGGAAGTGTATACCAGAGATGACTCCTCAATTGCAAAGGTCAGGAAGGATGGTGTTGCCTTTGAACATACGTAGGAAAGTTAAGAAGCGAGGAGGACCTGAAAGAAACATGATGCATTTTGTTTTGGACATAATATTAACCAGCATTTATGTAGCACTTTAAAGTCAGGAAAGAGGTATACAAATAGGATTTCATTTTACAAATGAGGAAACAGAGGCAGACAGAGGTTAAGAACCTGCTCAAGGCCACATAATTAGTCATGTGTCATCTGGGGCAATATTTAAACCTGGCTCCTCCTGACTGCAAGTCCAACACTATTCACTGTGCCATGTAGCTGCCTCAATGTAATCATGTTCAGTTTAAGATGTCTGCAAAACATCAAGTTCCAGAGGCAGTCAGATATGGGAGATATCAGGAAAGAGGTTAGGGTCAGATAAATAGACCTGAGAATGATCCACATAGAGATTTCTGAAAATTAAATACGTGTGAGTTGATAAGATCACCACATCAAATAGCATAGAGGGAGAAGCAGTCCCACAACAGAAACTTGGGAAACATTCATTGTGAATAGCCACAACCTGGATAAAGATTCAGAAAAGGAGAATAAAAAGGATTGGTCCATTAGGGAAGAGAACAGGAGAGAATGGAGTCATGAGAATCTAGACAGAAGAGAATATAAAAGAGAAGAGAATGATCAACAGTGTCAAAGATTAAAGAGAGTTTAGGAAGAATGAAGAATGAGAAAAGGTCATTAGATTAGGCGATGAAGAAGAGAGAACTGGTATCTTTGGATAAAGCAATTTCAGCTGAAATATGAGGCTGAAAGCAGACTGCAGAGTTTAAAAAGAATAAGAATAAAGTAAAGGTACTAATTGTAGATGGACTTCTCATTAAGTTTAGCTGCAAAAGGAAGGTCAGATTTAGGACAAGAGCAGAAATAAATGAAAAGACAGGCGTATTTATAGGTAGCAGGGAAGCAGCCAAAAAACAGGAAGAGATAGAAGATTCGTGAGTTGAAATGATAAAGGGGGTAATATGTTAGAGAAGACAGGATGGGGCTTGTGTGTATAGAGGGGTTTGCTTTGGCAAGGGGAAAGAGTACTCTTCATGTGAGATGGGAGTGAAGGAAGAGATCGTGCCAGAAGGCAGTTGAGTGGTGTGAGACAAGAAAGACAGCATAAGGAGTTATCCATTAATAGTTTCAGTTTTTTCAGTGAAATACATAGCAAGATTCTCAGCTGACAGAATAAGGTGAAGAGTAGTCAGGTAAAGTATGAGGAGCAATGAAAAGGTTTGGAAAAACCACCATAAGTAAGATGGTAAGTTAATTAAGGATTACTTAATTACTTAATTACTTAATTACAAGTACTGCTTTGCTGTAGTGAGGACCCAGTTGAGATTATGTAACACAAATCTGTAGTGGAACCAGTCAGTACAGTTTGGTAAAAAAAATTTTCTCCAGTTTCATGCAGCAGCACACACACAGATGGATGGTAAGAGAAATCCAAAGCTGGGATTTGGCAAGGGAAGATCAGCAATGTGAAAGGTGCGCAAAGAATTAGAGAGAAAATGACAATGCAAAGTTGAACTCATCCAATAAGGGGTCAAGAAAAGGCAAGGAAAAGTGTAGTCATCAACGGATTGGTGGCCTGGGAAAGAACTGAAGGTTCAAAATTGAAGGACATGATGACAATATTTAAAGTTGCACGGCAGAGGGAAAAGTGAATGACGACAATAGACTGTAAGATATAAGAGAATTTCAGTTCCAGAACATGGAAGTAGTGCATTTCTGTGTAGCTGAGTTGGGGTAGGAGTATAGGTTGTAGGAAATAAATTGAGGAACTTGGAGGTTAGGGTGTTTGCAAGAGTATCAATATGTATGCTGAAGTCTCCTAATATGCAACACTCATGTCTCTGCTCACATTATTAACTTTGTGTGTGTAAGCATCTTCATCTTCTGTAATCACTACTATCTCTTTTTCTAAGTTCACCTCTAAGGCTACCTCTCAGGAATCTTTCTTTGATTCCCAAAGTTGATAAAGACCTCCTCCCTCCTCTTCCAGTTCACACAGTAATTTCTTCTAATGAAGGTTATCATGTCAGAAGCAGCATGGTACAGAAGAAAAAAGCAAAGGATACTGAGTCTGAGAACCAGCCCTATCCTGGATACCTAGTACCTGTGTAACTTAACCATGGGCAATTTTCAACTTCTCTGTGCCTGTCTCTTCAACTGTAAAATAAGGAGGTTGGACTAGATGTCTTCTAAGGTCCATTCCAGTTCTAATTCTATGACCATATGATCCTAATATTGTGTATTGTCTGTGTTCGTACCTATTCTTCCCAAAAGACATTCACCTCCTTACAGGCAAGACTACTATGCCTTACATAAATTTTCTAACTCTGTTGGCAGGTAGAAGAACATACAATCAGTATTTAACAAATGTTTATTTTAAGTTTTTGTTGTACATAACACTAGACTATTGCAACAGCCCATACACAAGATGAGGAAGTTGGAAAAGGGTGTTTGCAATGGGAATTCAAAAAAAGAGAATAATATAAGACATGATAAACAAAACTAGGTGACAGTATATAAGAAAGAAAGGAAGGGTAAAGAAGAAAAGTCAAAAGTAATTCCAAGGTTTTTAGTTCTGATGACCAAGAGAATGGAAATAGTATCACAGAAAAAAAAAACTGGTTATTGAAATATAAAATTAACCAATATTTCCCAACCATTTTTAGTCTCTTCATATCAAAATTTTTCTTTCTACTCCCCACTCTTCTCTAAATAGTTAGAATAGGTTTTTTTAAAACAGAAGCCCAAGACTTCAATCTATCTTCTTACAGAAGTTAGAACTCTTGAAACATCTGTAGTAACATTATCCTACCACCTAAACATAGGCAGAGGATTTACACATAAGAGAAATGTAAGTAAACAAAATAAAACAGTTCATTAAAAGAGACAGACATTAAAAGAGTTTCTGGTGGAAAATTTTGAGAAAATGAAAGGAAATTATATTTCTGGAATTGTGGTTAAAGTACTGAATTTGTGGTGAAGAAGTCTGAGTTCCAATCCCATCTCACTCATGATCATAGGAAATTCATCTACTTTCACAGTCTCTGCTTCCTGATCTGTAAACTGGAAATATACACTACTTCCCTTACAGATAAGAATATGTGGTAGCTGTGAAGAAAGCATTTCTTAAAAACTTAAAAGGGCTGTAGAAATATGAGTTGTATTTTTTTCCTCAAACCTGTGAGTTTAATGGTATAGGAGACTCAGTGAGTTAAATCCTTCTACCTAAGTAGATCAAGTCCTTGATTTGAGTTATCAAACTCTTTTGTGACATGGACCCCTTTGGCAGTCTGGTGAATGCTATAGACAGACTTCTCAGAATAACATTTTTCAATGCAAAAAGTGTAAAATACATAGGATTACAAAAGAAAGTTAAAAGTCAAAAGCCCTTTCTTAGAGCAGCGGTTCTCAACCTTCCTAATGCCTCGACCCTTTAATACTCGTATGTAGACGACGTTATCTGCATGTGGGCGGATTCGCCTGGGATAGAGCAGCAGTGTCTCTGTTCCTAAGACCATCAGAAATATGTGTTTTCTGCTGGTCTTAGGTGACCCCTGTGACCTCTGTGAAAGAGTCATTCAACCCCCAAAGGGGTCACGACCCACAGGTTGAGAACCGCTGTCTTAGAAAGTTGTCTGGGGGTACAGCCCGTATGTCAGAAGCAAGACTTGAAATAAAGTGATCCTGATTCTGAAGTCAGCCCTCTATCCACTATATCATATGCCTCCTTACTAAATATAAGTTACTATTTTATTACTTTTGTGCTAAGGAATTGTAATATAACTGTGAATTAACCAAATCTCTCTTCTGTATCTTAGATGCCATATCTATAAAACATAATTTAAATGATTTCTCACTGACATTATTTTAAGACCATTAACACACAGTAATCAGTTTATAGACCATTTACCTCCCAACAACTCTATAAGGCAGATGGTACAGATATTATCCTTCCTTTGCTGATGAGGAAACTGAGGCTCTGAGCTACTAAGTGATTTATTTGTCCACAGCTACTGGCAAACCCAGAAATTCTCCCGAAACCTTTTCACTGTAGATCTAGAGTTTTCACTCTACGTAGGATCAAAATGAAAATAAGTAATAAAATGAAAAGCACAAACTATTTTAAATATTTGTCTCAATTCTAGAATACAGCAGTGTTATACACATTCCCTTCAGCTTTTGGTAGCATTTTCTCTCTGCCCTGTGAGTACCAACACATCTGTCACTTAATCAAATCCTGTTTAACATCATTCAAAACTTATCTAGGATTCAAGTGAAAAGCATTATACCCTTTAAAAAGGGTACAATGAAAATATCAAATGAAAATATGAATTCACTCAAGGCGGTTTCACACATCAAGGAAAGTTGATAAAATATAAATGAATGAAATTACTAGCAGGAACTACCTTTATTCCAACAGCCAAAACCAGTAACATTTTCCAATTCATAAAATTCCTGAATAGAGCCCTCAGGAGCATACTAGACACCTGGGGGCAGTTAGATGACATGATGGATAGATTGCTGGGACTGGGCTCAGGAAAACCTAAGTTTTGGTTTTAGACATTTACCAGCTGTGTGACCCTGAGCAAATCAACTTCTATCTGCCTCAGTTTCCTCAACTGTAAAACAAAATAATAATAGTACTTATCTCAAAGGGTTGTGAGATCGAATAAGACAACATTTCTAAAATGTTTAGCATAGCACAACATAGAGTAGGTGCTTAATAAATGCTTAGTCTATCCATCTATCCATCCCAGGTCTGTCATAAGTATCATCTTCAATTTGAACTCAACAGTCCACTCTTTCAAATATTTTTATCCCTCCTCAAACTTCCCATGGTTCTCATTTCCCCCATTCTCTCAGCTAAAAAACTTGCCTCATATTTTACAGAAAAAAATTAAAGCCATTAATCATGAGTTCCCTCTTCCTCATCTCAAATTACTCATGCCTTCTATCACTACCTCCTCCTTCACCCCTGTCTCACAGAGAGCCAGCTTATGCCTTAGTAAGATTAACCTCTCTACTTCCACATCCCTCCCAAAACCTAGAAAGTAATCATGTCTCTACTGTCTTCTCTTCTCCAGGCAAAACAGCATTAATTTTTTCAACCAACTACTCTTATGGTATGATCTCAAGGCAAACAGGGTTCAATTCCCAGGAAGGAAAAATTGACTTCGTTTTGAAAGCAGCCCATTGTAGGGGAAAAAGCAATGAATCTGGAATCAAAAAACCAAGGTTCAAATCTGGATCCTGCTACTAACTCTATCTTGGAGTAATCATTAAGTCTCACTAGGTCACAATTTTCCTAACTGTATAATGAAGGAATTATATTAGAGGATCTGTAAGACAGAATGACATAGCAGAGATATGCTAGACTTGGAGTAAAGAATACCTGGGTTCCAATTACTAGCTGTGTGACAATGGACAAATCACTTTCTCTGACACTCAGGTTTCTCATCCATAAAATGGAAATAATACTACATGAAGTACCTACTTCATAGATTAAGATAACACTCAAATGATAATGTATGTAAGGCAACTGGCAAACTTTAAAGTAATATACAAATGTCATTGTAATTATTTCTAGGGTCCCTCTTTGGTCTAATCCTATGAGTTATGAGACCTGAAGCAAGTTTTCCCTGATTTCCTTCCCCAAACTTTATTAGTCTAACGTGACTGATTTTCAACTCTAATGAACTTCAATCAATCATTAAACACTTATTAAGCACCTACTATTAGCCAGGCACTGTGCTAAGCACTGGGGATGCAAAAAGAAGCAAAAGACAATCCTTCTACTCAAGGAGATTACAGTATAATGGAGGAGACAACATGCAAACAAAAATATACAAAGTAAGCTATATACTGGATAAATAAGAAATACTTAACAGAATGGAAAGCCCTAGAATTAAGAAGGGAAGAGGAAGACTTCCAATAAAAGATTTTAGTTGGGACTTAAAAGAAAGTCAAGAAGTTCAGTGATCAAGGCAGAGAAGGGAAAGCATTCCAGGCATGGGGGATATTCAAAGAAAATGCCCAGGATGGAGTGTCTTGTTCATGGAAAACCAGGTGGCCAGTGTCACAGGATCAAAAAGTACATATCTGGGAGTAAAATGTAAGAAAACTGGAAAGGTAGGAGGGGGCTAGGTTATGAAAGGCTTTGAATGTCCAACAGACCATTCTGCATTTGATCCTGAAGGCAACCAGAGAGCCACTGGAATTTACTGAATGGTGGGGTGATATGGTTGGACATAAGCTTTAGGAAAACCACTCTGGTCACTGAATGGAATATGGATTAGAGGGGGGAGAGACTTGAGGCAGGAAGACCCACCAGTAGGCTACGGAAATGATCCAAGCATAAGGTGATCAGGGCCTATACTAAAACGGTGGCAGTGTCAAAGAAGAAAAGGGGGTGTACTCAAGAGATATTGCAAAGGTCAAATCAAAAGGCCTTGGCAACAAATATGATACTGCAGAGGTGGGAAAGGCAGTTGGGGGTGGGGGAGAGAGGGAAAGAGAGGGAGAGAGGGTGAGGAAGAGGAAGAGAGAGAAGGAGAAGAAGAGGGAGAAGGAGAGAAAGAAAATGAATTAGGAGTCCAGGATGATTACTAGGTTGTGAGACTGAGAGACTAGGAAGAAAGAAGGAAGATGATATTGTCCTCTATAGTACTAGAGAAGGTGGGGGGGAGGGGCTTAGAAAGATAATGAGTTCTGTTTTAGATAAATTGAGTTTAAGGTATTTACAGGACATTCATTTCAAGATGTCTGACAGGCATTTGAAGATTTAATACTAGAAGTCAGCAGAAAGGTTGGGGCAGAATAAGCAGATATCAGAATCATTGGCACAGAGAGAGTAATTAAATCCACAGAAACTAGTGAAAGCACCAGGTGAAATAGTAGAGAGGGAGAAGAAAAGAAGGCCCAGGAGAGCACCCTGAGGGACACCTACAGTTAGAGGGCATGATCTGGAGGAGGATCTAACAAAGGAGGCTGAGGAGTGGTCAGAGAGAAGAACCAGGAGAATAGGGTGTCTTGAAAACCTAGAGAAAAGAGAGTATCAAGGAGGAAAGAGTAATCAACAGTGTCAAAAGCTGCTGTGTTTGTCTCATTTCATTTTTCATTTTATTTTTGTATCCCAAGCTGCTTGCACAGAATAGACACTTAATAAATGCTTGCAGGATTGGGTTATAAATTCCACAAGGACAAGAGACAGTATCTTACTTAAAACTTTGTATCACTCTCTCCAAGCCCTCAGTCCTCCAAATGTTGTTTCTTTTTTTTTTTTTTAAACTTTGTGTTACCCATGGCCTTCAGTACCTGGCACACAAAAGGTGCTCAGTAAATGCTGATGGAAAGATGGAGTCAAGTCTCACCTATGAAGCTAAGTAGTCATCTGGCTAAATCAGCTTGCCCATCTGAATTTCAGCGCCCTCTTAACTCTGTCGTCCTTTTTATGGTATGGAGGGGACCCCGGGGTTTTGAAGGTTAGGCTAATGAAGAGCAAGCTTTGGCAGGTCCTACTAAATCGTAAATGCTTCAACTACCAATCTGGAGACAAAAGACAAACCTGTCAAAACTAGGAGGCTCATCCCCAGAAGGCTGGTGATTACTAATGTCAGCTACTGCAACTCAACCTTCAGGTGGTCTACTAAGACATAAATGAATGCAATCTGCATCAGTACAAGGAACATTCTTACATATATGATTATACAAATTTAAGTCATTAATATCAACTTCCAAATTCCACTACAGTCATCAATCTAGAAAGCTTTAGTAATCATTCCATCAAACCTACAGCCACTGAAGAAAATCCCAAATTCCGAAGTGCTCCTAATGGAACAATCACCTCTCTTTGAGTTGGAGTCCAACTGCTCCATGCCAAAAAAAAAAAAATGTGGCTACTAATTGCCATAAATAATTTGAATTACAACCATTCAACCTCTAGTAACCTATATACAGTGGAAAGGGATAAACACTGATAAAGAACCTACTATGTGCAGATGTGTCAATCACTACCCAAAGTACTTTTTTACAAATATTATCTCATTTGATCCTCACAATAATCCTGATAGGATTGAGGTAGGTACCTGAGAGGCAGGTGCTATTATTATCTCCATTTTACAGTAGAGGAAACTGAGGCAAACAGGTTAAGTGACTTGCCTGGGGTCACTTGGCTAGTGTCTGAAGCTACATTTTCATTCAGGGCTTCCTGACTCCAGGTCCAGCCCTCTACCCTTTGAGTCAGAACCTGAATCCATACCACAATTCTCATACTTACTGGCTGTTTCACAGTGAGTGAAGCATTCCACCCATCTGAGCCTCAGTGCCCTCATGTGCAAAATGGCAATACTCCTCCTTATGCTCCCAACTCAAAAGGCTTTGGTGTGATCCTTCCTACCTTCCTAGTCTTCTTATACATTTACTTTTCTTCAAGAAGTCATGGGAGCCTATTTGTTGCTCTTCACCTATGATGATGCTCCATCTTCCATCGAAGCCTTTGCAATGGCTGCTGCCAATGCTTGCTATACACTCCCTCCTTACGTCCATCTCTTGAAATACCTGGAATCCTTTAAGACTCAACTTAGTATCATTTTCTATATGCCTTTCCTGATTCTCCCTAGCCGCTAGTTCCCTCCCTACAAAAACTACTTTCAGTTTGTTTAGTGCATACTTGCATAAGGGCATGTGTACATCTTCCCCACTAGAACATAAGCTCCATGAGGAGAGAAAATTTTTCAGTTTTATATTATACTTCACCTCCAATGCAGATGCTTAATAAACACATGTCATGATAAACAAAGTGCTAAAAATTGTGTAGCAATGCACAATATATGTGGTACATGGAAATCTGCCTATGACATTAAAAAATAGTTTCTCATTGACTTCAAATAGACTAATAGTCTCACTGGCAGGATTCACCGTACACAGACGATGGATATAAGCTAACAGTAAGCAGAAATATATCACGTATATTTGTGTATACATATTAAACAATGCTTAGCACATTTGCAGGTAATCAGTCAGTCAGCTACCGTTTATTAAGCATCGCCGATGCTCCGGGCACTGTTGTTAAGTACTGGGGATGCAAATAATAGCAAAAAACAGTCTACTTTCATAAAGTTCAGTCTAATGGCACTTAATATCCCTTTCACATATAGCAATACCAGTGCATTCTCTTTATTCACCATCCCCTCGATAAACTTGAGTATACCCAAGGAATTCACTGGCCATGCCAAGGGCCTCCATCCTCACTCTCAATAACTCCACCAAAGATGCCCTCCTACACTTCAATTCCATTGAACAAGTATTGGAGCTCTTTCCCCTAGTACTTGCTGAACTCAGGGCTTTGACTTCCTGACTCGTTCCTCTTAACCCCTATTCTGCACTCCCCCCCATCTCCCATTCGGTGTAACCCCCCTATCCACCAGAACTGCCTCCTATGGAAAGACCCCAGACACCCACCCGCCGCCCATTTGCTCCCAAGCTACAAGCTCCAGCACGCGCTGCCCTCACCCTCCATCACCTGCTCCCATCCGAGACCTCCCCCCCTCCCCGCCCGCGCATCCCACCCAGAAGAAGAAGGGGAGGGGGATGGAGTGATAGGGAAGAGGGATGCTTCTCCACCCACCAGACGAAGTCGTTGCTTTTGTCCTCGTACGAGTTGATGAGCCCATTGCACAGCGGGGTGAGCAGAGGCCGCTTCCTGCTCCCGCTGCCCGAGCTGCCTCCACCGCCGCCGTTGACTGCGCTTCCCGGCCTGGCCGAGCCCCCGAGCCGGGAGAGGCCCGCGGCCAGCGCCCCGCCGCCCCCGCCCCCGCCTCCTCCGCCGCCCGAGCCCGACACGGCGGCGGCCACCAGCAGAGGCCGCACAGTGGCCCCGAGGCCCCCGGAGCCGGCGGCCCCGCTGGACCCCGCCGCGGCCACCACCGCCGTTAGGGACGGGGGCGACGGCGACGACGACGACGAGGAGGACGACGACGACGCGGAAGTGACTGAGGAGGCCGCGGAGGAACCGGGCCCTGTCCCAGCGGCGCCGGGACCAGCCTGGCGGCTGCCGGACATCGTGACTCCCCCCTCCCTGGGCTGGGCACTAGGAGGAGAGGGCGAGGGACCGGGGACCGGGACCCGCCGCCGCCGCCGCCGCCTCCCTGCAACCTCAGTGCATCCTGAGGACGCGCACAGCGCAGGGGGCGGGGGCTGCCACCCGGGAGGGAACAATAAAGTTGTTTAAAGAAAAAAACAAACACACAAACGGCGGCCGGCGGGAGGAAGCCGGGGAACTAAAACACCGGGAGGGGGAGGGAGGAGAAAAAATGCGCTCTCGAGGCTACAGCTACCACCCCGAGTTCTGCGGCAGCCAACCCCGAGCGAGGCCGGGGAGAGCGTGCGCGCACACTCGAGACGGAGGCCGAGAGAGAATGGGGAGGGCGGAGGAAGCCCGAGAGGTACAACTTTATTGGCAGCCGCCTCCGCGCTCCTACACGCAGCACACACCCATGGCGACGGCGAGCACTGCCTAGCTACGGAAGAATTCCTTGTTGAAAGCTTTATTGATTCACGATGTGCAGGAGAAACTGGAAATGGGGCGGGGTAGGAGGGCAATGAGCAAGGGGCTGGGGGGGCGGAGAAGCGCCCAGAGAAGAGTATGGTCTAGAGTAGAGGAGCCGAGGTAAGCGAAGCCTCAACCGAATGCGCAAGCGCATTATGGATCGTGCATATCCTCATTCCAGAGTGAGGAGAGCTAGAGAGAGGTGGGTGGTAGGGGGTGGTTTCCACCACTGCGCATGCGCAGGATTCCCAAACATTCCTGAGGGAGGAGGAGGAAGAAGAGGAGGACGAGGGCAAGGACCGTGAGTCGAAAAGGAAAGTTAGCTGATGAAAGCAGGCGGGATTTTCCGGTGGCGAAAGCGAGACTCAGTTCCGAGACAAAGATATCTGCGGTGGTGCAGAGGGTGAAATTCAGTTCCACTAACGTTTATTGAGGGGCTGTCAATTAGGAGACCTGCATTCTAATGCACGCCTCTGTCCTGGCTGTAGTCCTCCACGCTTCTCTATCCTCATCGACGCCTCCGGACTTCCCTGAATTCCCTCAAGTCCCCGCTGAAATCCAACTTTCTACAGGAAGCCTTTACTGGTTCCCACTAGTCTCTTCCTCCTGTTGATTATCTCCACTTTATCCTGTATGTTGCTTGTTTTTATAAATGTATTGGTATGTTGTGTCCCGCATTACAGCATGAACTTCTGGAGAGCCTGGATTGCTAGGCAGTTGTAAACCCAGAGTTTAGCCCAGTGCCTGGCACAGAATAGGTGTTTAATAAATCTTTATTGACTCAGTCTCTCATCTCCCTTCTCTGGACTTCATTTGCCTCATCTGTAAAACGAGGGAATTGGACTAGATCCTTTTCAGGGCCAACTTTCTTTGATCCTCTAAAAAGAAATTTCAGTTTTTAACCAGCCCTCAAAGTTTATGGAAGACCGTTAAGAGTCCTCTAGGTGCTTGCCCTAGGGCCTAAGAGAAGCAAATTTCAGAAGAGGCAAGGGCTTAGGTAGGGTCTGGATGGGAAAGCCCAGCAACCCAGGCACTCACTGGACTGCCTTTATGGAAAGTACATTGTTACAAAGGTGACACCCAATATCTTCAGATACACCTGTCTTACCAATTACCTACTTACTGAGCCAAACCCAGGGATTAAGGATTAACCTCAGCATTCAGGAGCAACCAAATACCAACCATATTCTTTTAGAATCTCAAAAAAACATAAACACCACCTTTCCTACAAAAATGATATAAAATTAAAATATAGCAGCTGTTATAATCGACAAACTTACATATACCACTGATGGAATCATATCCATCTACTCCAAAAAACTGAAAACTTTGGCAACTACATCAATTCTCAACATGGATTAATATAGAGATTTCAGAAGGTTCATGCATTTGGTTTTCTTGGTATTTTGATAACTATTTCAATATAATTACCTTCCTTTGTCATTTTATGTATTTAAAAACATTCTGAGAAGGGGTCCTTAGGTTTCACCAGATTGCCAAAGGGGTTACACACACACACACACACACACACACACACACACACACACACACACACACACACACACACACACACACACCCCTAAGAACCCTTAACCTGTAAAGTGGTTTGGTTAATTCAGTCTTTTGACATCAGCATCATAAATCTAATTTTTTAACATCCTTAAGTTTTAAAAACCAAAGTTTCTTGAACACGAGTTTCATTTTGTAGAAAAATACAATGGACATTTTATAAGTCAAATATAAATTAATGCTAATTAAGTTGAATATAGAACCAACTCTTAAGTATCCTCAGCTAATATTTTATTGAAGAGTTATTATAGACCTAAGGTAACACGCTAGATACTGGGAATTAAAAGCTTAAAATTCCATCCTTTCCTTCACAATATATGTATGGATATATGAGAAGAAGGTGGAACCACCAAATGAGTTTTACAAACAAGTAGCGGGGACAGTCAGCCAGCATTTAGTGCCTACTATATGCATGGAATATTGCATACAATTTCACACATAGCCCAGTCAATTCAACTAGTATTTATTAAATACCTTCTGTGTGCCAGGCACACTAAGCAGTGAGTATGCAAAGAAAGGTAAAAGACAGTCCCTGCTCTCAAATCTAACGCATAGACAAAATGCCAACAACTAAGTGAACACAAGACCAGATAAATTGGAGACAATCAAGGTTTGAAAGCAGAAGTATTAAGTGGAATTAGGAAAGACTTCCTGCAGAAGGTAGGACCTCAGATGAGACTTGAAGGAAGCAAAAGGAGAGAGTTCTGTACACGAGGGACAGAGTGACAACACTGAAAGCAGAGAAATGGAGTATCTTGTTCAAGAAACAGCAGGAAACCGTGTTGCTGGATAACAGAGTATATGGAGGCAAATGTAAGACATAAAGGACATCCGGATGAGTCAGTCACCTCTTCTGGGAGTAGGTGAGAGTTGACTTGGGCCGCGGAGAAAGCAGAAGACTTAGACAAATGAGGAGTAGGAGAAATAGAACTCCAGCTGAGATTACACAAACTTGAGATTGTACGTGGTGTTTCAAAAAAGAATAGTAAGAATTTTGACAATAGTAGAGGATTCATTTTAAAGCTGAAGAGACAGAAAGTGGTCACACTGTTGAAGCCCTTGAATGACAGACTAAGCAGTTTTAATTTATCTTCCAAGCATGGCAGTAGTGAGGGACTGGGGGGTGGGGG
>CM053586.1:308758365-308785331 GCA_028646515.1 Pseudochirops corinnae | reverse complement strand
AAAAAAAAAAAAATCAAGGAAAACCTACTGACTTATTGGATAATGAGGGAGAAATAAGGAAAAATTCTTTTTAAAAATCACTCCCAAAGTTTCAAATTCACATAACCGGGAGAATGGTACCTTTAGCAGAAATGGAACTCCCAAGGAGAGAACTAGTTAGAAGGGAAATAATCACTTTAACTTTAAACATATTGAGTGAGGTTAAAAGTGACAGGGTGAGAATATAAGTCATGCTGGCTAGAATAGAAAGAGGATGAAGTTCAGAAGAAACATAAAAGACTAGTGCTGGAGATGAAGATCAGGAAAGGTTCATAAGATGATAGAATTTAAGACCCGGAAGGCCTTAGAGATCATTTCTAAGTCTCTCCTTTTAGAGTCATGATTAATGGGACATAATTTGACGTTTTGATATAGTAAATTTGATATATTCCCTGGCCTGTAGTTGGAAACTTGTGAGCACAATTATTGTAAAGGATAGCAACAAGGGCCCACCTAGGTATACTTTTAGGGAAATTTGTGATTGTCTTTATCAGTGCTTGTTTAAATGCCATCTTTATTCATTCATACTTAGGATCTCAAAAGGAAATGGGTGAGTGGGATACAAAGCAACCTCCCTTTTCAGCTGGAGAAATGTACAAAAAATTCAGTGTGTAATGAACTACATAATTCTTGTTATTTCCCTTGGTAAAAGTTTTTCAACATGAAACCAGATTTTGAAATGTGAGAAAGCAGAAGGGAAAACCTCAGAGTCACTAAACAGGAAAGTGTAAAAAAGGAACCCAGAAACACAACAATAAAGGAAGAAAAAGGAGAGTGGAAGGTAAAAAAAAGATGTATTTGGAAACAGATTCAATAAGAATAAATACCAAAAAAATGCGAAAAATGTTCCCAAAACAAAAGATAGTGCACTATAACAAATCTTGGTGTTTTTCTTTTCTTCTGCCACATATGCACAAATCACAAGTCTTATAGTAATAGCTCTCACCGATACTATTCAGTGCTTTAAGGTTATCAAAGTACTAAGCATGAATGCATGCTGTCCCAAAGCCCATTGGTATGGGACTCTGTCTTATTGGTGGAGATGGATACCCAGCCCCATAAAGAGGAGCAAGGCTGAGTTGGTAAGGTTATGAGCTCTCTCATCCAGTCTTCTTTGGAACTCTTAAAGCTTCACCTTACTTTGCACACTCTGTCTTCCAGCTTTGAGAAGGAAAATGAAAGAGACCAATCACACTCGAAGTTGCTGAAGTAAAAGACTCTGGGAATACATAAGAGGAACTCAAAGACTCCATCATGTCCCTATCCCTAGCTTGCTACACTAACAACTTCAGGAAGCTTCCCCTTGGGTGAGATTCAGAGCTCTCTTAGTTGAGTTGAGATTTATTGCTCCCAATGGGAGAGTGCCTTTGCTCCATATTGTCTGGCATATATTCTCCTATGTATACCTTCTCTGATTTCTGTTTTGCTATGATTTAAATAAATAGGTTTCTTTGCTGTTCACTGTGGATGTTCATTATGGAACTGGTATTTGGTGGGAAATGGGTCAAGCCTTGAATATAGAGCTTGAGGGTCCTATTTCCCCCTAATAAACAGAATTTAGATTAAAACTGATCATATTCCCTAGACTAACAATATTTAAGAGAGCAGATAGATAAAATTTTATCCCTGTACCTACTCTTTCTAAAGCACTTCTAAAAAAAAAGCAGAGTGATGGCCTCTGGCCCCTCTTCCTCCTTCCTTTCCTGTCAGAAATTAAAGTTTCCCTTGGAGAAAGGTTTGAAGAGAAGAGGCTAAAGATGTTTATTCTGCCTCCCTTTGAGCCACATGCCAACACTCCCTTACTATATGTGGGCTCTTGCCACACATGGGGCTTTCTTTACATATGACTTCAATTGATTCTTACAATGACTCTGAGATATGTAGTATAAGCACTATTTCCATTTTGTAGATGAATAAACTTCATCTTAGGGAGATTAATTAATTTGT
Organism: Pseudochirops corinnae; assembly: GCA_028646515.1. Lineage (NCBI taxonomy): Eukaryota > Metazoa > Chordata > Mammalia > Diprotodontia > Pseudocheiridae > Pseudochirops > Pseudochirops corinnae. The sequence goes on along the minus strand of CM053586.1, from coordinate 308,783,345 downwards.
TCAAGGTCTCTTAGCTAGTAAATGACTCAATCACTTGGACTGGGGATTCTGGTATTTTGACTTCAAGTCCATTTCACTTGCCAGTATAATATAAGCATTTGAGGACAAGGGCTAGGTTTTTTTTTTCTTTTTTTCTTTTTTTCTTTTGTTAACAATTAAAACCCTCTGCTAGGCCCTAGGGACCTAAGGTATTTTCATCTTCTCCCTCTCCACTTCTGCACCCAAGAACTCAGTTGGACTGGTTTCAGTCCTGAGGGATCCTGGACCAATGAAAGGAGTTAGGTTCCCTTTTCTCAACTCTTTGGCTCATTAAATCTCAGCCCTTGTTCCCTGGGATCAATTATTTAAAGATCAAGTTTGACTCATTTCTGAGGTCTCCCCAAAGAATGGAGCAGAAAAATATTCAATGTCCAATGTAAATCAGGTATGGGACAGATGTTTATTTCTTTCTGTAATAATTAAAATCACTGCTGAGCCCCAGGAGCTGAGTTACTGTACTTTCTCCACCAAAGAGCCAAATATGCTCTCAACCCACATGTCCAATCTAACCTAAGTTCAGTCCTGTGGGAGTCTGGCCTCCCACAGTGAGAGGAGTGAAGCTCCTTTTCTCATAGTCTTCAGCTTGGTAAACACCCAATTCAATGCCTTGGGGAAGATTTACTTAAAGCTTAAGTTTGGCTCTGGTCTAGGGCTTCCCCAAAGGGATCCCTAGACAGGAACTCAAAGTAAAATATGAATCAGGTATAGGACAGGTATTTATTTTCTACAAACAAGAAAAATGCAAAACCCAAAATATAAAGCACACATTGACAGAAAAAATTTATTCCTCTAGGAAATTAATATTTAAGTTTCATTAGAATATAAAGAATTTGTATAAAATTTTAAAGATGGAACTGTCATATTTCTCTACAGTTCTGCACTGTTCCTTCAAAGTCAATCTCTACTTGCCAGGCAAGATCTCCTGTCAGTGGTCATCTTGGCTGATGCAGAAATTTCCCTATCAGTCATCTCCATCCAATGGACCCAGAATCTCTTGAAATCACAAGTGATCTCTTAAATTCACAAGGTCACCTCCAAGCTTAGATGCTTCCATCTCAACATCGATGTTCATTCACCTATACTCACCTCAGAAAAGAAACACAAAACAGAAGAGTCATCTAAGGCTCTGAGATCCAATCTCAAATTCACTTGGCAGGACAAATGCAATAGCTTCAAAAACATCAATAGTAATAATAATTAGCACTTACATAGTGCTTTGCAGAAAGCTTTACAAATAGTATCTCATTTGAACCTTACAACAGCTCTGAGAAGTAGGTGTTATTATTATCTTTACTGTACAAATGAGGCAATTCAGACCATCAGTAGTTAAGTGACTTGCCCAGGGTCACACAACCAGTAAGTGATTGGGACCAGATGTGAACTAAGATTTTCCTGACTTTAGAACTAGCACTCTTTCCACTGTGCCATGTAGTTGCTTCCTGTATCTATGCTCAGAATTACATGATGCTAACTGGAGGTTTAATAGATGAAACAGTAGCAGCTACTCCCTTTTTTAAGGTCCAGAGTCATTGGCTCTTCCTGCTTAGCAGGCAATAAAGGGATTGCTTCAGCATCTCAAAAGAACCTTTAATGTCAAGTCACATGTAACTGACAAAAAAAAAAAAATCCAGGGAGTTTGCCATCCCCCAAATGCCCAAGACCTGAGCTAGCACACATTGTTGACTGGAAACAAAGAGGGCAGATCTCTTCATGGCCTGCTTCCCCAGAACCTAAAATAGTATCTGGCATGTGGTAGGCACTTAATGTTTGTTAAATTGAATTGAAGGTTTGTGAATTAAATTTTTAAAAAAGTAATCAGAACAATTTATTTAGTTCTATACAGATATACACACATGTACATACACATAAATACGTATACATAAGAGAATAGAATCAATTTTTAAACATGAATACCTGTTGTTTTTATATCACTTAGAATTCCCAATACATCCTACATCTTCCCTGTCCCAGAGAGCTATTCTTTATAACAAAGAATAAAAGATGAGTTGCCAGGGGGTGGCGAGAAGAAGTAGAGTTGGGAGGGGGAAGTAAGAGACGAAGGCCAATAGAACCAATTCTTTGAAACTGAATACCAATCCTATAGGACTGTTGTATTTGGAACTAGAAGAGTCCTGGAGATCATCTAGTCCTACTGTTTCATTTCAAGAAAACTGAGACTCATAGAGGTAGATGATTTGCCTAAGATCACAAAGCAATATACAATATTTCTACCTGAGTATCTCTGTTACCAAAACTAGACTTCTCATGAAACATCTTTCTGGTGGACTTTGATATGACCCACAGTTTTCTAAATAGGATGTTTTACAGAGAAGTAGTAGCAGCAAACTACCACACTCTGACTATACACATAGGACTGTCCCTCTATTGATCTCAAAGGGGATAAAACTAGTTTCTCCAATATCTGTCTACACACAGGTGTGTATATATCTGTGCATGTATGCATTTTTTTTCTTCAGAAGCTCAATCAATTCTTCCTTCAACAAGCATCAACATCCCAGGCATTGTGTTAGGTATTGTAAATTCATTTTTTTTAAAATGAGAGTGTCTTCCCTCAAAGTGCTTATATCTTACTCACAGGATACATGTTTACATATAGTTGAACACAGGATATACACATGTAGAGAGCATTTCAAGGCCTATTTGTATGAAATTCTTCTCACTGATGAAAACTGATTATTCAGTGTTCCATGCCTGCAGAAGGGAGAGCTGGAACTTGGGAGAGAAGAGAAATCATGTATTCTGACTTCCAGGCTTGAGAGAAGATACTCCAGGTTCTAGACCCTTTTAAGGTCTGTGAAAGGAGAAAGACCCTTTCCCAGATACCATGAGGAAATCCTTGGTTTGAGAGATACCCAGGAATGAACCTGAAAAGAATAGCAACTCCACAGTAAATCCAAATAAAAGCTAAAAAACTAACTAACTAAACTAAAAACCTCATTCTGGCCACAGGAACTGCAGGAGTACCTAGAGGAAATGGAATGAGATAGAGAATAGAAAAGAAAAGAATGATAGGGTGTAATGGTAATGGAATTTGAAAATTCCCTTGTATTGGCAAGCTAACAGGTACTTAGCACTTGGTTTCAGAGCTTGTGAATTCCACAGTGGGATGGACTTGTTAAAGTGATGAGAGGGGGCTGAATAGGGAGGAGCTGGCACTTTGTATAGGGAAAAGCCCAAGCTGGGAGAGGCCAGAAGAACTTCTGGGAGCAGCATTGTGGAGTCAGAGAAAGAGAGAGAACTTCCGGGAGCCAGAAATGCTGAAAGAGAGAGAGAGAGCTTTCAGGAGCTATTGAAGACTTCTGAGGGCCAGCCAGAGTTGCCTAGGACTTTTGAAGGCCAGCTGGAGCTGCCAAAAACTGAGGAGGTATGACTAGGGTACTGGTACTTTGTCTGTTTTGATGTTACTTTGTCAGATTCATTTGTTGATAGAGGCCTCAGACCTTGTTGTTGGGTCTAGGTTGATTTCATAGGCAGAAAGTGAATTGATGAGGATGCTGGCAATGTAAATGAATGTTATTATGGCTTTGTTAAGCTTTTACTTCCCAGGAACCGAAACTGTGGGAAGGGAAACCATGGAAGCTGAGAATCTGCCTCTAGTCAAGTTGAAAAGACCTCTCCTTAGGTACTTAAAGCTGACTGATGATATTGTAACCTAGTTGTGAGCTAGGGGTAGATGGTCTTTGTGCTTTCCATTGCCCCTTGAAAGGGTACTTGGTGATGACTGATGATATTGTAATTTAGTTGTGACCTAGTGGTGGAAAACTTTTGGCCTTTGTACTTTGTGATTGACTAAATGAATGCACCTTCTTTAAAAGAGAACATTAACCTTTGTATTTTGTGATTCAATTGAGGACTTGCTAACTGATTGAATTACTAAATAAATGTACTTTGTTTAAAACTATATGACCACTTTGGTGAAAACTATGGGGCCATTTTAGTGTTAAGTTGCTGAATTGTGAAATGGTTAATGCTGTATTTTGATTTTCTGTGAATGTTTTGCCTTAATTTGTTACTGAATAAATGTAGAGTTCACTATGCTTGTAATCAGAACCTTGAAAGCTGTTCACAGCAGCAGTCCTCTGGAAAGCTGCTTCTGCTTGGCTTTACATAGGGAAAATTAGTTAGATACTTTAGAACAAATAGCGAAAAACTTCATCTAAGAACTAAATGTCCAGAAGAATTAGAATGGGCCAGACAGAAAGTAATGATTCAATGAGATGAGAAATACTAAAAACAAAACCAAACAGTTGGGGGAAAGCAGAAGAAAATGTAAATAATATAAAAATAACTGACCTGGAAAAATAGGTCAAGAAGAAATAACCTATATATTATCAGATTATTTGAAAATCATGATCAGAAAAAAGTCTGGATACCATATTTCATGAAATTATCACTGAAAACATCCTAGAATTCTTTGAACCAGTGAGCAAAGTAAAAATTTAAAAAAAATCTATGGGTTACCTCTGGAAAGAAATCCCCAAATGAAATTCCTAGGAACATCATGGACAAAATCTAAAATTTCTAGGTCAAAGATAAAATACTAGAGACAGATAGAAAAGAATTCAAGTACCAAGGAGCCACAGTAAGGATCCCTGAAGATGTAGCAGTTGCCACTAAAAAGATAAAGAAAATAGAATACAATATGAAATTCCAAAAGGCAAGAGATAAAAGTTTATAACCAAGGATAACCTATCCAGCAAAACTATGTATAATTCTGATGTGAAGGAACAGGGGAAGATGGGGGAATTAAAAGTATCTTCAATGGAAGACAGGATTTACAAAGCATTCCTGATTTTAAAAAATACCAGAACTGAATAGAAATTTGGAAATGGAAACACAGGCATTTTAAGAGAAAGGTATATGCATTTATCTAATTAAAAGGGAGTATGTGGAGATGAGTTGCTTTTCTGTTGATATGGAGATAAGGAACAAGTGTCTTCTTGATGGGGTACAGACTTTGGGAAACCCCTTGAACTCTGATTGAATCTTCCCATTTGATGAGGTATTTGCCTGAAGCCATAATAAACCTTTCATTATAGCTAGGCCTAAGTCTCTGTTACTCTTAACCTATTCTAGCCCTCCATAGTCCAGCTACTTCCCACTCTTGATCCTATCAAAATATCTATACCCAAATCTGTTACCCTTAAAGTAACCTAACCCTCCATTGTCTATCATCTCCAGATAGCCTTCAGCCATTTTCCACTCTTAACCTCATTACTGGAGTCTGACCTCAGTTCCATCAAGATCCTCCTGAGACTCCTCCTCAAAATCCTCCCCAAACTCCTCCTCTAGACCACTCCTAAATCCTCCCACAATCTTTCTGTATATAAGATTCATCTTGCTTCCATGACAGGGCTGAGATTTCAATCTAGCCCAGACTCATTCTGTGTCAGATTATCCTGGCCTGCTTATTAATATAAGCTTCAGATACACTTAGGCTCCTTGAGAGTCCACCCATTAAGGCAAATCTTTAATAAACTTTGCTTACTGTTGCTGAGAGAAGATTTGAGTCTAATTTATTCAACAAGATCCGGTGTGTTGATATTTTGGAGTGTCAAGCACCCCTAAATCCTAAACCTCAACATTCTCAGAACTCTAAAATTGTTAAAAAGATTAAAATGAGAGGTGGTGTGTGGGTAGTTTTGTTCTATTTTAATGGTTTTAGGAGAAAGCAAAATAGGGAGGGAAAGGGGATTATAGTCCAGGAAGAAAGGTTGAAGGGGGGGGGGGGGAGAAATCATTATCACATAATAGAAGTGCTTAAGAGAAGAGTATATAATCTTGGAGGAAGGCATCCCATGAACCTCACTTTTGTCCTAACTGCATAAAGAAAGAATGAACAAAATTAATTACACACTGTACCTGCAAGACAAATAGAGTTTGCTACAGAAATACATTAAATTCCAAAGAAAAATAGGAGGGAACAGGGATGGGGGAGGAGGCTAAGAGGGAAAGCAGGACAGGTGAGGAAGGGAATAGTGATAAGCAAAAACAATCCCTCAAACATTGGGCAGCTAGGTGTCACGGTGGATAGAGCACTTGGCTTGGAACCAGGAAGACTCATTTTCCTGAGTTCAAATCCAGACTCAGAAACTTACTAGCCGTATGACTCTGGGCAAGTCATTTCACCCTGTTTGCCTCAGTTTCCTCATCTGTAAAATGATCTGGAGAAGGAAATGGTAAACCACTCCAGTATCTTTGCCAAGAAAATCCCAAATGGGATCACAAAGAGTTGGGTATTGACTGACCAACAACATGTTGGAGGGAGAAAAGAAAGAATAAAAACCTGGTATTAGGAATGAGGTAAGGGGAAAAGTAACAAAGAAACTGGCATTTTTTACTTATGTAATACTGAATATGCATGGGATGAACTCACCTACAAAACAGAAGAGGATAGCAGAATTGATTAGGAAGTAGAATCTGACATATCGCTAACAAGAAATACACTTGAAACAGCGATTAACATAGCATTAAAATAAGGAGTTGAAGGAAATCTATTATGCTTCAGCTAAGAAAAAATCCAGATTGGCAATCATTATCTGGGGTAAGACAACAGTTAATATGGATAAAAAAATGAGAGAAATTACATTATATTCAAAGACACTATAGATAATGAATCAAAAGCAGTGCTTAATATATATATGTACCTAATAAAATAGCATTTAAATACTTAAAAGAAAAGTTAATTGAATTGGAGAGGAAAATTTTAGTAAAACTGAAATAGCCAAGGATCTTATTGTGTCCCTTCTAGACCCAGACAAATCTAACTGAAAGATAAATAAGAAGACCTCAATAGAACTTCAGAAAAAAATTATAATTGCAAGATTACTGGTAATTGGGAAAAAAATCTAAATGCCTCTCAACTGTACATGTCACATTTACAAAAAGTGACCATGTGTTGGGGCATAGATATCTCATCAAAAATGTAGAAAAGTAGCAATACTAAATACATCATGTACTGACGAGAGTGCCATAAAAATTACATTCAATAAAGGACCCTTAAAAAAAAAGAATTAAAAAGTAATAGGAAACTAAATAGATAGTATACATACATACGTATGTAGGTCAAAGAACAAATTAGAGAAATAATAGAAAAACTTATCAAAGAAAATGCTAATAATGAGACAATATACTAAAACTTTTATACTTTTATATGATGTAACTAAAGTAATTCTGAGGGGAAATTTAGATTTCTAATTTTTTACCAACAAAAGAAAAATAATTCAATATTTTAAAAACTTGAACTATAACAAATTTAAAATTCCCAGCTAAAGAACAAAGTATAAATTTTGAAAAATAAAAAAGTTGACAAATCCCAGCTGCCCCTGCGGCGACGGAGAAAGCAGTCAACATGGCGGGCAGACTGGGCCGGTTCCTGAAGGAGGCCTGGGCCAAGGAGCCGGTGCTGACTGCGTCCTTCGCCATCGGCACCCTGGCGCTGCTCGTGCCCCGCCCGAGCCCCTACAGCAAGTACGCAGGCATGATCAACCGGGCGACCCCCTACAACTACCCTGTTCCCCTCCGAGATGACGGCAACATGCCCTATGTGCCCAGCCAGCCCCACAAGGATTCCCAGGGGCTGTCCCTCCAGTGACTGAAGAACCTGTGAACCCTTCACCTGCTCCCACCCCGCAATAAACTGCTGGCTTCTCATGGAAAAAAAAGGAAAAAAAAGTTATAAAATTGAAAGCAAAAAGATCACTGAGTTAACAAAAAAAGCAGGAGCTTTTTTTTTAAAGTAATAAAATAGATAAAATTAGTTAACTTGATTTAAAAAGAAAAAACCATATTGTTTCTAGGCCAAAAATAAAAAAGGAAAAGTAAATGAAGGCTATTATTAGAAACAATGTTGCCTGATTATATGTTTACAAAAATACTCAGATTTACAAAAGAATTAGACTAAATAATCCAATATCAGAAAAAGAAATTGAAAAAGTCATAAATGAACTCCCAAAAAACTCCAAGACCAGATAGATTTGCAAGTGAATTTTATCAGACTTTCAAAAAACAATTAATTCCCTCAATTCATAATTGTAATAATAAAAGAAGGTACAAGGGAGAATGGGGAAGGATAACAACCAGACTATGGAGTCTGTGATATGTTACAATGAATGTAAACTAGGATAGGAATTGTTTCAGTTTTTGCATTTTTATCGCTACCACCAGCATAACGTCTGACCATGGTAAGTACTTAATGAATGCTTGTTGATTGACTAGAGCAGTGGTTCTCAACCTTCCTTAATGCCATGGCCCTTTAATACTCACGTGGGCATATCTGTATGTGGGCAGATCCGCCTGGAGACAGATAGAGGAGCGGTATCTCGGTTCCTAAGACCAGCAGAAATATGTATTTTCCGATGGTCTTAGGCAACCCCTGTGAAAGGGTCCTTGGACCTCCAAAGGGGTCGCAACCCACAGGTTGAGAACTGCTGGACTACAGTTTAGTCTATGGATCTTCTGGGTTTTGCGTTTTTCTTTGCCAGGAGCAAATCTGGGTGAAATTTTCTATCAGCTATGTCCTTGGAGTGAGGAGTTGTTTCCTATCTCTCAGTCAGCTATTGCTTCCTGCTTTTATCTCTGATCCTTCTCTCTATGGGCAGTTAGGTGGAATAGTGGATAAAGCCTAGAGCTAAGAAAATCTAGTTCAAATTGCCTCTGATGCTTACTAGCTTTGCAATTAAGTCAATTAAGCTCTGTTTGCCTCAGTTTCTTCATTTGTGAAATGGAGATGATAAGAGTACTACATTTCTGGATGGTTTTAAGGATTAAATGAGATAATATTTATGAAGAGCCAAGCACAAAGCAGATACTAAATAAAGACTTTTTCACGTTCCCTGGGATATAGGATTTGCTCCTTCCTGATTGTCGGACAAAGCAGTTGGCATTTGGAAGCTTTATTTCTCTGACCGCTACCTTTCATTTCTATGTTATTCTCTGCTATTCTCCCTTTGGTTTTGGATTTTTTTTTTTTTAATAAACTAAACACTCTGATTTCAAGTTCTATATGTTACATTACATTCAAACACATATCTTGTATTAAAAATAATTCTAGATGAGGTCCCATGCTTGGTTCTTGAGATTGGCTACCCCTATGGAAGTCACAGAGTTTACATTCTAAATCAAAGGTACAATACAGTACTTGGTCTCTCTCCCCACAGAAACTAGCACCATCCTGGCTAGTGTATACTAGTGCTCAGTGCCACAAAAAAAAAAAACTCACTAGAAGATAAGGTGCTCATGAATTACTTGTATTGACTGATAACAATTATTTCTTTATTGTCTTTTCTTCCTTAATATAATAAATACTTCCTTTCCCAGAAGTACACAGTGTAACAAGGATCTCTTTTGAGTATTCTGCTCAGGAAATCCTTGACTTTCCTTGTTCAAAATTTCATTTTTCAAAAAGTAGAGGAAGTGAAGAGAGAGTACTACTCTTCTGAACATGATTTAGACAGAGAGAAATGCTTGCTGGGGTAGAGATGGCAGGCACAGTGGGAGGCAGGGACTTTGCCATCTTAGAATCTGTGATAGATAAAAAAATGAAGGTCAGGCATAGTCTGGCATGTAGTCCAGACTTTAAAAGACTATTTAAAAATTAACATATATTGATTAAGCCCTTACTATTTGCCAGTTACCAAAGTTCAGAGAGTTTAGAAAGAGTAGAAATGATCCTATGACCTGAAAAGAGAAACCAGTTCAACCAGGGATGAAATTCTGGTTACCCAGTCACAACTGAATCCCATATAGAGAAAAGGAATAATAACTGACATCTAATACTTTACAAATATCCTCTCTTTTGTTCTTAAAACAATACTGTGAGCTAAGTACTACAGGCACTATTATTCCTATTCATCATGATTCTCTGGGCTTACTCTTCCAATTTCCAATCTCCCAGACAGAGGGTGGTTACCACCTCTCCCTTTGGGGCCCTACAAGTGGCTATCATTTGCCAGTGATACATTTAATTGATTTTCATTTAGCCACACAGAGATAATGTCTTTTTAAAGGGAGTATTTAATGAGTTAGTAATAAAAAGTATTTCCCACCCCCAAAAGTCTGTGACACATTCTCTCTCAAGTACATAGAGATTCCAGGGGAGAGTAGATTCAAGCTTAGAAAGCACATATGGCAAAGGGGCAACCAGGGCTCCTGATAGAATAGAATTCCTTTCCCACCTTCCTGGATTCCTCATGGAATTTCACTGAGACGTATATGGCTCACCAAAGACAGAACTTTCGGAGTCTTAAAACTTAACTTTTCTTAGCCCTAAGAGAGGAAACACTCTCTGAAGCTGCCTTTTCTCAGCTCGTCCAGTTTATCTTCCCTCGGGAAAAGGCTGGATGCATTGACTATTACAGCATTGGGCTCTGATAGTATTTAGTGTAGAAGGAGGTTGGGGTGAAGGAGAGAAAATGACATTCCCTTTAGGCTAAAGAGATATTATATGTGGATTTTATCAAGGCATTTAACAAAGTCTCTGATAAGATTCTAAGGAATAAGATGTGAAATTCAGAGTAGATAATAGTATAATCAGAACCAGATTCAGAACAGATTCACAATAACCAGACCTAAAATATAGTGATTAATAGATTGATGTGAGCCTGAAGGACACACTCAAGTGGGTTGGTCCTTGTCCCAATTCTGTTAAACTCTTATCAGTAACATAGATCAAGGCACAAAAGGCATTTGCTTAGCCTATTTGCTAATGACAGGAAGCTAGGGGATAGCTAGTATTTTCAAATGACAGAATTGGAATTTCAACATATCTTGACAGACTACAATGATGGGTTAAGTCTAATAAGATTTGATTCCACAGTAGTAAATTTAAACTTCTACACTTGGATTTAAGAAATTGACTTTTTAAGATCAGAATGAGGAAACAGGAAACATGTGGCTAAACTATAGTAGTTGGTGTGGCAAATACCTAGAAGTTTCAGTAGAATGCAAGCTCAACGTGGATCTGCTTTGTGCCATGAAAGCCAGAAAAGCTAATTCAGTCTCAGGGTATATTAATAAGAGCACATGTAGCACTTCTGTGCTTCTTTCTTCTGTCTGTGGTTTCTCTTGTATTTCTCTTTTCAATTGGCTTCCACCTTTGGTTTCTCTTCTCTTTCTCTTGCTTCAAAGCAGTGCCTCCTCATCTGAAATGACTCATTTCTACCTTTTGATAAAAAACTCTGAATATATATTTCTGTTAAGTATGATACAAAAATTACTATACAATAGTCCCAAAATAGTTATTTGATTCAGAGTTACTCAGTGATTAATTCCAAGGTCCTGAAAAGTCATATTCAAATTAGTGTCTAGAAAACACTGCACTTCAAATGTATATGTATATGTATGTATATATAGTGTATATAAATATATATATACATATATATACCTACATATATATTTATATATTCCTATATGTACTTAAGTATTTATATGCTATCTTTCTTGATTAGAATGTAAATTCTTCAGGTAATTAGGTGGCACAGTGAATAGAGCACTGACCCTGGAGTCAGGAGTACTTGAGTTCAAATCTGACCTCAGATACTTGACACACTAACTAGCTATGTGAACTTGGGCAAGTCACTTAACCCCAGTTGCCTTACCTTCCCCCTCCAAAAAAGAAAGAAGTAAATCAGAATGTAAATTCCTAGTGGGCAAGGACAATTTTTGCCTTTCTTTGTACCCCCAGTACTTGGCATAGTACCTGGCCCATATTAAGTGCTTACTAATTACTTGTTGACAGACTGGCGCTCAATGCTATCGCTTTTGAAATGCTTTCCAGCAACTCCTCTTAGTATATTTATCTGAGGGTCTATTTTCTCTAAAGTCATCAGAATTATCCCACATAAATATCTTTTATCTGTCTCTTTCAGGAAATAAAATGACCACATAAGAAAAGAACAGTACTTTCTATGCAAAAGAAGGCTATAAAGATGATAGTCCTACACTACCATATCTGAAAAACTGCACTCTAAGTAACATGCTTTTGGAACAAATTGACAAGTGGGAGTACACCCAGAGCAGGACAACCAGAATAATGAGATGGATGAATCCAGTGCTGTTCAAGCATTGGTTAAAGAACCTGAGGATGATTAATCTAGAGAGTGCTCCAGATTAAACATACCTAGCACCTCACAAAATAACTTGCAAGTAACATGAGATTTACATATGCTTGCTAAGTTGAATTGAAGATTTAAGGGAGACATAGATGAATCAATTAATGGGTCAATAGATAAAAGGTGATGGTGATGGATAGATAAAAAGATGATAGATTGAACATTGAGTGAGTACTTACCAAGTACTAGTGCTCGGGATGTGCACACAAGAAAGCAAGACAGCCCCTGCTCTCAGAGAATGGATACTATAATTAGGGAAAACAAATAAAGAAGAGGGGGAACAAGGTAGGGAGGTACACACAGTTTGGTGATGTTATTGTTGTGGTTCATCCTTCATTTTCTAAAAGGACCAATGACATGATGGGGTGATGTCTTGACTTGCCCATGAATGGGATTTAAGTGAGGCAGAGTTGCACGAAGTCATCAGCCTCCCACTGTCATTCAGAGTCATCAAAGTTCAGTGGCAAGACAAAAGTCAAAGTGACTGTCATTGGCCCAGGATGCAGTAGATGAATATGGCATCATCTTTGATATCTGACCAAACTCTAATCACTCCACAGTACCTGCTTCAGTTGCCTTCATCATTATATAGTTTGTTGTAGAGATGTCCAGAAAGTGACATGGAGGCCTAGTTCTGGGCAAGATGAGGCAAAAGTTCATCTATCAGAGTCTAAGAATCCCAGAAATGTGTCTTTCTAAGGCTGTAGACTCAAGCTTCCATTCCGGAATTGTTTCCCCAATATCAATAGCCAGTGATTACTGCCCTGATATCAGTTAACCAATTAACATCAGCAATCTTGTACCATTTACTTAAAAGTTATGGCAAGAGTTAAAGCATAAGAATGTAATTTTGAACTGGACACTTAAAAAAAACCAACAGTAACAGACCTTTCATTGGTCTAAGAAGGTTCCTGAGAGGAACTTCCTCTACTAATTCAGCCTGGTTCCTTCTCTGCAATTCAGATCTTAAAAAGTTGCTTGGGCCACTGAGAAGTTAATTCACTTTCCCAAGGTCACACAGCCAGTGTGTGACAGAGGCAGGATGTGAACCCAGGTCTTTCTCATTCTGAAGATAGCTTTATATCCATTATGCTAGGCCACATCTCTTATCCTCACTTTCCAGATGAGAAAATCAAACCTCAGGAAGATTCCATCATTTGCACATGCCCATGTAGTTAGTAATTGTCAGAAGTAGGATTTAAATTCACGTCTTCCTGATTCTATCCAATACTCCTCTGTGTCTATAACCCAGTGGAATGTCTTCAAGAGCTACCATGGCCAACCTTTCATCATGGACTGGTGGCAACCCTCTCTGTACTCATCTAGAGTAGTCCCTGAAGAATAGACATTTAGTCTGGGCCCATACTCAAAGCCTTTACAGTTTGGTTGGATCAGACAAGTGTTTTCTTTAAGTCAAAACTAGATCAAAGTCTTGACTTGCTTCATCTCAAACCAAGTATTTTATCTTTTCCCCAAACTTGCTTTTCCTCCTGATTATTTCTTTTAGTTTCACATCATCATTCATTCAGCCTCTCATGATATCATCTTTGGCCCTTTCTTTGATTCATTCCTCTCACACCCCTTCTATCTAGTCACCACAATCTTCAAAGTACACCTCTAGAAACCTCTTATACCCACTCCTCCTTTGTATCCTTACTGCTACCACCCTGCTGTTGCCCTTTTTCAACAGGTCTGACAAGTCTGCCCAATCTCCTTGCCAATCCATATCTTGCACTCTTGCCAAATTAATCTTCATGGCACATGGATCTGATGGTGTCACTCCATGACTCAACAAACTTCATGTGGCTCCATATTGCCTAGTGAATAAAGTTTAGACTCCTTAGTATGAGTCAAAGGCTTCCACAATCTATTCCTACCCTGATATCCCGTCCTATCTCCTATTATTCCCCATCACATACTCTATTAGATTGAACTTTTTGCTCTCTTCTGTTTATACCTGGTGTTTTCCTTTCTCTGATTTTATTTACATTGTTCCATATATCCACTGTGTCTTCCACCCTCTACCCCTCTTTCTTTCCACCACTCTGCTGAATTTCTCCCTACTCTTTAAAGTCCAACTTAAGTGTCACTTTTTCTAGGAAGCTGTCCTTGTACCCCACTATAGGCTTTCCAGACTAAGATCATAGATTATTATACTTGGAAGCAAATACAGAGGGGACAGCTGGATAGTTCAGTGGATGGAGCTCTGGACCTGGAGAATGGAGGACATGTGTTCAAATCTAGCCTCAGACACTTGCTAGCTATGTGACCCCAGGCAAGTCACTTAACCCGAATTGCCTCAAAAAAAAAGAAAAGGAGCAAACTCAGAGATCATGTAGTCCTATACATGTCTGTACAAAAGTTCCCTCTACACTAAAACAAATGAATGATTTTCCAGTTTTACACAAAGATGTCCAGTAAGGGGGAACCTACTGTCACTTAGGACAACCCATTCCACATTTTGATTGCCCTATGTAATACCTGTGTTCTTTCCCCAACCCCAGTTCCCATTATGAGTTTTTCCCAGGCAAGCCTACTCTACATTCAAGGTACTTTATGGGTCTGTATCCAATCGAAGCTATAGCTCACAAATCTTATCCAATGTATGCATTTTTTTTTCCTAGTCAGACAGAGGACACCATTGTTCCAAAGCAATGGCATTTAATGAAACAGAATATTAAGAAAATTTGAAATAGAACAATCCTCTCATAAATACAAGTCCTTCTCTTCCATGAATATCAATCTGTAGGAAGTGACGCATAGTTCCATGAACATCAGACTCAGCTGATGTAAATTTATGTTCCCCTATCAATAGGTCTATCTGATTCCATATATGTCTATCCTTACATCAGCTTATGGTGAATTCTGGTCCCCTGAACTCTTGCTTCTCTAAGTAATAATAAGTCTGTTGTTTCCTTCCTGTGAGTATGAGTGGTCAATGATTGCCTTGCACCTTTATTTTGTGGCTCACCCAGGAGATGTTCTAGAGCTCATTTAGTTGGATTTCCTTGTCTTCGCTCCTCCCCCTCCTTTTTTTTCAGATCCAGTCTTCTTGAATTGTCTTATTTTGGAGAAACTGTGCATAATCCAACTTTTTCTATTCTACTTTATTGCCAATGAGGTACATCTTCATTTGCAGCACTCCATACTCTCATCCCTGTGCGCCAGTTGACCTCAGTTGTTTCCTTGGGTTTTATTGCTCCTTTTTCTATGTTTCCGTAGTAGTTTGTTTACATGTATCACAAAACCCAGAAGGTTTCTTCCCTTTATGCTGAAAGGTAAGGGTGAAAAACTCAGCATATTGCCTTGGTGTTTTTACCACTGCCTGATTGCCCCTCTGGTCCTTGTGAGCCTTCTTTTTAATTAAAAAAATTTAAATCTTTATTGATATCCTTTGTTTCTGTGTCACCTTCATTTCCAAATATAGTTCCCCCATCCCTATCTTAGTTCCTTCCTCTTCCTCCTCCCCCCCCCCCAAAAAAAAACCCCAGGAAGCCATTCCTTGTAACAAAGAATAATTTCAAGAGAAGGGCAGAAAGACCACACACACACACACACACACACACACACACACACACACAGAGAAAGAGAGAGAGATAGAGAGAGAGAGAGAGAGAGAGAGAGAGAGAGAGAGAGTTCAGCACATGCAATGTTCCATATACATTTGACTCTGACTCTGAATAAAGGAAAGGAGATACATTTTCATCTTTCTCCTTTGGGCCCAGGTCATTATAACTTCAAAGCACTCAATTACAGTTACTTTCTTGTTCTATCTGTTTACATTGTATATATTGTGCACACATTGTCTATGTCATTATGTATGTTGTTTTCCAGTTTCTGCTTACTTTGTATCAGTTCATGTACATTTCTCCATGCTTCTCTGTATTCATCATATTCATCATTTCTTATGTTACAACAACATTCCCTTGCTTTTATGTAACAATCTGTTTTGTCATCCTTCAATTTATGGGCATCTACTCTGTTTCAGTTCTTTGCTGCTACAAAAAAGTGCTGCTATAAATATTTTAATGACCTTTTTTTCTATCTTTGCCCCCTTGTGGGAATGCCTAGCAGTGGAATTTCTGGGGCAAAAGATATGAACATTTTAATTATCTTTTTAGCAAAATTCCAAATTTTTGCAATTATTCCTTCCAAGTGACGTCAGGATTTATAACCTTTAGAATTTGCATAAATCAAGAAACTGATGTTATAAGTCTTCTCAGTAGCTTATTACCTACTCCTGAGAAAGTTCTTATTTTATCTTATTGTGGTGGGGGATATCTAGACTCACTTATATCAATAAGAACAGAGCATTTTCTAAGAATATATTTTTATTAATTAGCTGTTTTTATTTATATACAGACATAATTCTCTATAAAATAATGTTTCATACTCCAAGCAAGTGCTCATCTTCTGAATGATCTTAGTGATCATTTTACAAGTACCCTCCAAATAATTCACTAAGAACTTTATAATAATCTATTCATTCGGGTAATTTCCAGGAAATAGACAGTGTCTAGATTATCTCTTAATGTCATTTAGTAGGTACTTTGCCTCTCCCCCAGTTTGTATAAGAGCCTTGCAGAGGAACAACTGTATCCTTTTTGCTTGGATCACAAGGTATTTCTTCAACTAGAAATGATAGGATCAACAATTTGGAGAAAAAGGGGACCCGAGTCATCCATTCTAATACTGTCAGTTTACAGATGAAGAAATTGATGCTCTTAGAGCAGCAGTTTGAATGACCCTTTCATAGGGGTCACAGGGGTCACCTAAGACTGTAGGAAAACACATATTTCCAATGGTCTTAGGAACTGAGACACTGCTCCTCTATCCATCTCCAGGTGGGTCTGCCTACATGCAGATACACCCACATATGAGTATTAAAGGGTCACGGCATTAGGAAGGTTGAGAACCACTGCCTTAGAGGTTAGGTGACTTGTCTAAGGTCACCAAAATGACCTAACAGAGTTAGGATTTGAACCCAGGTCCTCTGGTTCCAGACTCAGCATTTTTTTTTCCAGTGCACTGTCTTGTTTGACTTAGTGAACCAATGTTTTAAAGATTTGACATTCATATGGCTTACTTTAGCAACCATGGGGCATAAGGGGTGTGCAGGGAGGACTAGCACTTCTGGGGTGAGGGCTTTCTGATCCCTTTTCCAGGTTGCTTATCCACCTTTGGTGTCCACCTTTCACCTAACTCTTACCTGTGACTCCAAGAAGCTGTAGCATGTGCAGCAGCCACACCTGGATAAAATCATCTTGGAAGATGACTAAACCAGGTTAAGGGAAATCAACATGCATCAAACCTGTTGGTGACTTAGTGGGATATCTACCCCAAGAATGTGAAGGAAGCAGGCACCATGGAGCACTTAGAGCTTGGTCTGACATCAAAGATGCTGAAGTCATCCACTGCTTCCTGAGGTACTGACAACTATCTTGACTTTTGTCTTGCCACAAGACTTCAATGACTCTGAAAGAGAGATTAAGGCTGATGATTTTGTGCGGCTCACTTAACTCCAATTCATGGGCAAGTCAGAACATCATCCATCATCCATTATTTTGCTTAACTTGACAAGCACTCATACAGAGATCAGAAGAAGCAAAGATACACGTAAGGCCTCTTAAGAACTTTGGACTTAATTGTGAGACATGGGAGACACTGTCACAGGACGACTCAGTATGGCATGTCTACATCAAAGAAGGTGCTGTGCTCTATCAGCAGAATTGCAGTAGTACGAAGGAAACATGATATATGCAAATCTAGAGACATATCCATCCCAAATGTTCAAATGCACTATTTGTGCCCAACCAGTGGTAGAGCCTTCAGAGCTAGTATCAGTCTGATCAGCCACAGTGGAACACATTGTACCTTGACCCCAACATTATGATGCCATTGGTCTTTTTCCAGCATGAAGAACAAACAACAGCCCCCATACCCAAAAGTACAAGATATCTGTACTTTTAAAATGTACGACCAGGTAAACAGGTCTGATTTGTAAAGGAAATATATCACAAAACTGGTTCTCTAACCACAGAGTGAAAAGAAAAAAAAAGCAAAAAAAATTCCAGTGGATCCCTATCCAAGATGGCAGTTGCAGATGAGCTTCCACAATGTAGCATGAGGAGGCACCTCCCAACTTGCACAGTTAATTCCAAATGCAAAGCTATCTCAGGATCAAAGTGCTCCATAGATACCCATTCAAAACTAAATATAAGTCCCAGTTTCCCATTGTGATGTGTTTCCTGTTTCTATTCAGTCAATTAGTTAAATGCAAAGTCACTCAATGAAATAGCTTATTTTTTTTAAGATAGCAATAAAACATTCTCCCTATCATTCTTGGTAATTATACCCACAAACATACCCCATGTCAATGGAAACAGAAGGGAATACATGTAAGGCCAACTCAGCCTCAAACACTACAGGGACTCAAATGTCTTCTCTTATAGTGTTATACTCTACTACCCTGGACCACTCAGCTCTCCCAGAGCTTAATTTCTGTCACTTATATAATGTCTGTCAGACATATAACCGAGGACTAGTATCTTCATGTAGTCATAGCTTTTAGTATCTACCAGGCACTTCAGCCTGTTGTTCCTAGATGCTAAATGCTTGCAAGTGCTCCACTGGTTGCATGGTGACTTCCAGTCATGGCTCTACAGGACAGGAGACTAGAGTTTCTCTGCTACCAGCTTCTGGCTTGAGCTAGAGACCTCAGCTAAGGTGCTAACGCTTTCATTTATGAAGGAAGTGGACTCTGACATCTCTCTTTTTGCCAAACCCAGGGTTTAAGTTATAGCTTCTTGAGAAAGGAGAATGGAAAATGAACCAGTCTTTGGACCAGGGAAATACCCTTAATAATTCTTGAGCCCACTAGGCAGATTTGTATTCTCCAAACCTTAAAGGAAGTAGACATTTCCTCTTCAAAAGTGTGAGGGTTAGGAAAAATATGCAGGCTGCAGACAGTTATGTTTGAGGCACAAGGAGTGTTTGAGGCCCTGGAATAAACTGGGTCGGCCATGGAGTACTGCATTGCTCAAGATTCTCATACGTGGGGTTACCCGATGTTCCAGATAAGCGTCTCCACACCCTGGGGCCTTCATGCCCTTGTGACTGCACCTCCCCTCTCCCATTTTTGTTTCATCCTGTTCTGGGCAGCTGGGCTCTGTTGTTTGTCACTTACGGTATGCTGGTCTGGGCCAGATAAGACTCAAACTGGGGAGGCAGGATTGAAGTCTGTCTTAAGATCTGGCAGTAAGGCTACCCCATGGAGAGGACTCAATAAACTTTCTCTGCTTGCACCTCTGAGCCATGACTCTTCTGTTCTTGAAAATGTGCTAGCACCTTCTCAGTTGAGGTAAGTAACCCCTGCAGTCAAGTTAGGATATCTTGGCAGAATAAATCTAGACACAAAAGGACATTTTTTTGCCCCAGGCTCCAGGCTTTTAAGTACAATACACAAAACAGCCCCAGTTAGCTAGTGTCCTCAGGCTATAATGTCTTTAAATCTCTGCTTCCTTCTTCATAAGGTTAAGGTCTCTGAAAAACCCCGTTCTGAATTAGGGTCAAAAGAACTAGAAAATCAACAAATAAACCCAAATAAGAAATAAAGGGGAAATTTTGGAAAATTAGAGGAGAAATAAACTGGAAAATAAATCCTAGAGAAATGATTTTGTTGTTGTTCAGTCCTTTCCCATTCTCCATGATTCCATTTGGGGCTTTCTTGGCAGAGATATTGGAGTGAGTTGCCATTTTCTTTTCCGGCTCACTTTACAGATGAGGAACTGAGGCAAACAAGGCTAAGTGACTTACTTAGGGTCACACAGCTGATAAATACCTGAGGCTAGGTTGATTTGAATTCAGGAAGATGAATCTTCCTGACTCCAGGCCCAGCATTGTACTCACTGTGCTATCTGGCTTCCTCGGCATAGCTGTAGGATTTGACCCTATATGGGGAATATATATTAATAATTGATATTATTATTACTCTGTAATCTATCCTTTTTCCCATTTTATCTTAACCCTATTTCTTGGCCTAGCTCAAAAGGAGACCTCTTCCAGCATGAACTAAGTCATAATTGTGGAATACGATCACTCTTAGCCCTGGGACAACCAGCTAACTCACCCTTTCTGTTTGCCAGTAAATGAGAGAACCAGCTTGGGTTAGGCTCTCCCCAAGGGACAACTCTCCTGTCCTTGCTTTTCCTCATAAAAGTTAGGAGTGACTTGGTCTCCAGTGGGGAGTTCAAAACAGGGGGTAATCTGATGGAGATTTTTTTTTTTCCTGGACAAGACTACTAGAGACTGCTGGGTTTCTTAAAACAATTAACATTTCTTAAGGGTGGGAGAGGAGTTTAATCAGGCACACCTAAAAGACAGCCCACTTTTGCCCCAGCTGCAGACTAATCCTATCACCTGAAAATTACTACAATCTCCCAAGGAAGAAGTAATTCGGAGGAGCTGAACTAACTTCATTAAAATGTCTACCAGTCGGTATTGTTTTACCTTTGCCAAGAAGGATCCAAATGATGAGCTGTCGGGCCAATCAGAAGGAAGACACGCCTAGGTTTAAAAGACTCTATTGTCTGTCACACAGGGTCTTTGGTTATTGAGAGGGATCATTGACTCTATTGGCTATTGCTAGCCTAACTAATGAATTGATCATGCTCAGGTCCCTGGCTTTTTAGTCCAGGTGGCAAGTGTGACCCATTTTTTACTAATAGTTTACATGTTACTATTAATAAAGTGCTATCTCATTCTGGAGAAAACTGTGTCTCAGCCTACCTTTGTTGCAATGTTACTTGCCACAGGTGAAATGAATCCTAGACAAAGGAAGAGTTGTAGAAAAGGATGAAATTTCAGTGCAGATATTCCCTGACACATGCTGATGTAGGACTATTAGAGAAGCAGGATTCTGCAGTGATCTGGATGGGATAAATCCACACACCTCGCTGTAACTTAGTTGACTCGTTATGCTGAGGAGAGAAGACTCCTGGGATTAAAAGTGAGATTAGGGTGCTTAAAGCCCACAATCATTTCAGAATAATTTGTGGCCATGTGGATGAGAAAAGTACCTGTAGCATTTTGATCAATTGGAGTCCTTCTCCACGGTGGGCAAGCATACCCATTGAGATATGGGAGTGATTATAGACATGTATCTTTGGGTCAGGTTCAATAAAGTGGTAGCAGTTCATTTTGAAGACATGTTCATATATCAGATTTTGATATAGATTTAGAAAATCTAGCTATAGCAATAAGACAAAAAAGAACTTGAGGGAATAAGCATAGGCGAAGAATACATATATACACATATATATATAACATATGTATATATTCACACATATATATGTATATATATTTGCAGATGATAAGATTCAAGTCAAATTAATTGTGACAATTATTAATGTCAGTAAGTTTGCAGAATATAAAATAAACCCACAAAAAGTCCCAACAGCCTTTCTGTGTATTACCAATATCCTCAGCAGGGTAAGGTAGAAAAAGAAACTACTCTTTAAAAATACAGAATATATAAAATAATTGGGAGTCTACCTACTAAGACAAATTTGGGAGTTATGTGAATACAACCATAAACTCCAATCTATAGAAGAGAAGACAGACTCAGATATCAATTGTTCATAATTGGGCTGTACTAATGTAACAAAAATGACAATATTACCTAAGTTAATTTATAGATTCAGTGCCATACTAATGAAATTATGAAGGGTTGCCTTATAAAACTATGAAAAATTATTATAAAACTAATTTGGAGGAACAAATGGTTAAGAATCTCAAGGGGGAATAATGAAAAAGATATGTGAGAGAAGGGGACTAGCAGTACCAGATCTCAAAGTATTCTTCAAAAAATTATTTACTTCAAAGTAGTGATTTAAAAAGAAAGATCATTCATTGGGTTGCATAGGTAGATGAGACCGAAGACCAATCAAATATAGTAGATTAATGCTTGGTAAACCTTAAAATTCTAGCTAGAGGGGTCAGCACAAAAACTATTAGGAATATTGGAAAGCAGTCTAGTAGATGTTAAATGGAGATCAACATCTCACACTATATAATGTAACAAGCTTAAAGTGGGCATATGACTTAGATTTTTTTTTTTTAAAGAAAAGACCCTGTACTAAACAGTTTAGGGCAGTGGTTCTCAACCTTCCTAATGCCACGACCCTTTAATACAGCTCCTCACGCTGTGGTGACCCCCAACCATAAAATTATTTTCGTTGCTACTTCATAACTGTAATTTTGCTACTGTTATGAATCGTAATGTAGATATCTGATATGCAGGATGTATTTTCATTGTTACAAATTGAACATAACCCACAGGTTGAGAATTGCTGATTTAGGGGATCAGGGAAGAAAGCATCTCTCATAGGTATGCGTAGGCAAAGGGTTCTTGACCAAACAAGGTTTGAGGTCTAGAAACAGAGTATATAGATAAAAGGTGAAGAGAAGGAATGGAGAGCTTCACAGGAGATAAAATGAACAGTTTTGATTATATACATTGAAAAGTTTTTCAACAAATGAAGGCAATGCAGTTCGAGTTAGAAAAGAAATAGTTACTTGGGAAAAATCTGCAAAACATTTTCTTCTAAAGGTTTGATACTCAAGATATATAGGGAATTGATAAAAATAAGAAAAAATAAAAGCCATTTTTCAATTAGATAAATGTTCAAGGAATATGGACAATTCTCAATAAATAGTTTTTGGAGGGTCTGTGAGAGGACAAACTAATGCCTAGTTGCTGGAGCTGTGGATTGTTACAACCATTCTAGAAAGCAAATTGGAACTATACCCTCCAAATTACTAAATGTTACATACTCTTTGACCCAGTCATACTGCTACTAAGTATTCCAAAGCAGCTAAAGAAAGAAGGAAAGCACTCCTAGAACAACAAAAAAATTATAGCAGCACTCTTTGTTATACAACAAACAAACATATAACACCTGGAAACAAGGTTGGTCCCCATTATTTGGGGAATGGCCAAAGAAAATATGATATGTGTGTAATGTCATGTCATAGTGCTATAAAAAAAGACAAAAGGCATGAATTGAGAGAAACCATTTATACAACTTAGAGTGAGGATAACCAGGAGAACAATTTATATAATGACTAATTATTAAAACATGCTGTGGAAGACTTAACATTTCTGATCTATGCAATGGTCTATCATGATTCAGAATATTGATGTTGAATCAAGTTTCCCATCTCTTTGCAGAGAGGCAACATTCCTTAAGGGTCAGAGAGGAGCTTAAGGAGTGGTTTGCTATTTCCTTCTCCAGCTCATTTTACAGATGAGGAAACTGAGGCAAATGGAGTTATGTGACTTGCCCATGGTCACACAGCTAATAAGTGTCTGAGGTCAGATTTGAACTCAGGTCCTCCTGAATCTAGGCTAGTGCCCTATCCACTGTGGCACCTCATTGCCCTTGATTTTACATTTAACCCTATTGAATTTCATCTTATTAGGTGTAGATAATTGCTTTTCCAGCCTGTCAAAATCTTTCTGGATCTTAACTGTCACCCAATGTGTTAGCTGTCCCTTCCAGTTTTGTGGTATCTGTAAATTTGATAAGTGTGTCACCTGTGTCTTTATCCAAGTCCTTATTAAACATAGGTTAAACTACAGGTTCTGGGACACTCTACTAGAGACTTTGGGCCAACCTGACATTGATCAATTCATGTATATTCTTGGGCCTAATCATTCAACCTGTTCCAAATCCATCAACTCATATTGTCATCTAGTCTGCTCTTCATCTTTTCCACAAGAACAGTATGAGGTAACTTAACCAAATGCTTTGCTAAAATCTAGGTAAACTATATTTATATTTTCCTGATCTACTTACCAGTTTGGTGTCCATGTCAAAAAAGAAAACAAGATTAGTCTAGCACGACTGTTCTTCACAGAACCCTACAGGCCATGCTGTAATCATTCTTTCCCTTTGTGGATGTACAACAAGAGTTCTTTAAAGATCGATTCTAGGATTTTCCCAGGAATGAAGATTATGTCCACTGGACTTACACTGTAGTTTGCAGAGTCTTCTCTCTTTCCATTTAGGAAAACTGGGACACTTGCCCTCCTCCAGTCTAGCAGTGCCTTCCTTATTTCCCAGAGCCTTCAAAATATCACTGATATTGACTTAGCAATAAATAACATTTCCTGGTACGTGTATATGCTTATGTGTATGTGTACATGTACATGGACACTTATGGGTCCATGTACACACACGTGTGTTGTACATATATGTGTGCATGTGCATGTACATATGTGTGTATGCGCATGCATACATACACATTTGTATTTTATGAAAACTTTATGTGTTTACATTATAATTATCTCTCTTCCTAACTAACCAATTCTGAACCATTTCTTATGACAAAGAAATAAGATTCAGCAAAAACATTTGCTTCAGAAATGCTGACAGCATATATGATATTCTGACCAAGTAATCTACTGTCTCATTTCTGTGAGAGAATGGGTCTGTTTCATTCAGAGCTCTGTCTCTGGAATTAGAGACCCTGGGTTTAAAGCCACCCTCAGATGCTTTCACTATCTGAATGTAGTTAGGTAAGTCACTTAAAGTCTATGGGCCTTCGTTTCCCCATCTGTAAAATTAAGGGGTTGGACTAGGTAGTTTCTGAGGTTCCTTCCAGCTGTAGATCTATGATGCTCTGAAAACTTCATGGTTTTTCTCCATTACTCAGAACTAATTTCGCATTGATGCTCTTTTAATTTAAAGTCATCTCTCTCTCTCTCTCTCTTTCTCTCTCCATATATGTGCTTGTATATTATATATT
>CM053586.1:308720413-308757865 GCA_028646515.1 Pseudochirops corinnae | reverse complement strand
CCCCCTGAACTAGGTAAATGATATGTTTGATTAAAGTAAGATTGTTAACCCATTTTGAGTTGCTTTCCTTTAGAAAAGCAGATCTAAGAACCTGTGCTAGTAGCCGCCCTAGGTATGCTAGGGTGCTTGCTGTTACACTCTCCCATCCAAGAGACCATCCAGGGGTTGCTGGTCCCATATGTCCTTTAACAAGCGACCATGTATCACAACAAAAGGGGCCAGAGCATAAGCAAATGTTGGGCAGTAGGTAGAAGTTGCAAAGAGCCAAATTTAGGCTTAAGGTCAGGAATAACTTTCTAACAATTAGAGATGTCCCAAAGCAAAATGGGTTATCTTATGAGATAATGAGCTTCCCTTTACTGGAGATCTTCCAACAGAAACTGGATGACCAGTGGCTTGAGGAAAATATTGCAATAGAAATCCTTTTCCATTTAGGGGTTAAATGAGAGGATCAATAGGATCCCTTCCAATTCTAAAGTTCTGTAATTCTGCTCTAACTATGAAGTTCAATTTGCCCCTTACAAATCAGAATCTCTGGTTCATTTTGTTCACTAACCTTCTTCATACATTTGTATGTAAACATTTGAAGCTTTAGATTCTATTGCTGTCTCTTTTCTTGCATTTTGTTTTCTGTGAACTTCTTGTTATCTCTACTCCTATTCTCCTTTTTCCACTGTAACTACTCTCTATAGCATCTAGGATGGAGGACATGCATAGGAAATTTTTTCCCCACACTCTTTCCTTTTTAGTCTGGAGCCATTTTTATTAGATTTTATACAAATACATTTTTAATCAGCCATTTTTTTTAGGCATGCTCTGCCCTTGTTATATTATTATAAAAAAATTTTATATAGTACAACATTATCATAATAATATATATGACATTATAATATACTACATATATAACAACAGAAACCTATTATTCATATATTTTAATTCTTGTTCCAGAGATCCAAATCTCATTCTCATACATAATCAATTTAACTATCTGTTTACAACCCGAATCATACTTTCATTCTGAAGCCTCTGCTTCAGAAACAGTGGCAAAAAAAAAAAAAAAACCAAACCCAAAAAAACCAAAACACTACCACTGATCGTAGGATCTTAGTTTCTTGATTATGTCTGTATTAGAATTATTTGTGTAAATGCCATATTGTTACCTCTCCCAATTATATTATATTATATTAATTATATTATATATTATATTAATTATATTAAATTATATTATATGTCTTATTCAAATTTTATATCTCCCTTTAATACCACGCATGATACCCAATTTTATACATGGTAGTTTAATTGAATTAAATTTTCAATTAGAAGTGGAACTAGAACATACTTCTAATTATTATCAACAATACTTTCTCTTCTCTGTTCCAATTTAAAAAGTGGGCACTTTGAATATTTTACAATGCTCTATGTCTAAAATAAAGTTGTGTGTGTGTGTGTATGTGTGTGTTAGCTCTCGAATGATTGTGTATCAATAGGCATCGCCCCCAAATTAAAAAACATTGCCCCCAACACCTAACCCAGATGAACAACCCACAACCCTAACCCAGATTTTAAACCTAGATTGTAAAACAGATTCTATCCTCCTAACTTTTCCTATTTGTCATCCTAAATTTCTATTGCTTTTTCCTTTCTGACTCAGGGCCTACTCTTTCCTTCTATCTTTCACTTTTACCTTCCTTCTTCCTGTCTTTGCATTCATTCTCCCTCACAGTGTCTCTAGTACTCTATACCTCCTGAATTCCTAATATCAAATCCCATAAACTCACATCTGATAGAATTTGAAATGACCCCAAATAGACCCCAGGCTGCCCTGGCTTTGAAGCTCTCCAGACCTCAAGACAGTCTAAATTATTTCCAGCCTTCTTTGGACCTCCTAATTTCACCCCCATCAATCATCTTCCAGGGTTCTGACCTTCCCTAAACCAGCAAATATTCCATTTTCCTCTTGTTATAGCAGTTATCTAGGCCAGATATTTTCAACAATTTGACAGTGGACATTTATTAAGCCCCTACTATGTGTATGTGCTAGGCACTGTTGCTATAAAGACAAAAACGAAATTCCCCACAGGCAAGGAGTTTACATGCTATTGGGATGATGCAATGTGTCTATACAGAAGTAAATACAAGGTACTTGGAGGTGGGATGGAACAGTAACAATTGAGGGGATCAGTGTAGGTTTCAGTGTAGGTGGTATGTGAGCAAAGCTTCAAAGGAAGACTAGGCTTCTGAGAGCCCTGACAAAGAGGGGATGCATTCCAAGCATGAGGGATCGCTTATGTTGGAGATGGAATGTCTGTCTGTGAAGGACGACTTAGTAGGACTTAAACACTAGGATAAGCAGTCTTCATTTTATCCTAAAGGCAATAGAAAGACAAAGGATTTTGAGCAGGGAATTGACATGTTCCAATCTGTGCTTTCTTTTGGAAGCTATGTGAAAAATGAAGTAGGGAGGAGAGAGAATCAGAAGCATGAAGACAAATTGTCATCTTGGTGGCATCTGACTTCCTGTTCTGCACCTTTTTCAAGATCTAGTCTTTTCCAATCTCCCCATTTTGGGCAATACAAGGGCTTTGTTTTGAATAGTGATGTCAGTCTGGTGATATCTGATGATTGAAGTTGTCCCTTTCAACAGGAGTTCCAAACCACAGCATGAAGTTTTTGGTTCTTCTTTGGTTCTGTGGTGCTGGTGGTATCCCCTACCTGTGGGTAAGGCTGCTGTCAAAGTATACATGTCAAAGCATCACATGCATGGTCTCCAAAGAAGCAACTTAAAAGATCACCATAATCTTGACCATGAATACTTAAAACCTGAGAATAAACCAAATAGAGGAATGGATAGAATTGTGTATGAGTAGTCCGTGAGAGAAAGCTTGGAGGCAGTTCATGAACAATCAGTGGAACTGATTGAAACATGTTGCAACCTCAAGAAAGCAAGCATCAGTTTTTGGTAAATGCTGCTCATTGTCTAGGAATTCATCAACAGTATAGGGTGGATTGTGATATAGTCAACCACCAGAGGAAAACTAATAGCCAGAAACACAAAGAAGGAGTAGCTAAAGATATCCTGGCCAGCTGTTGGAGTAAAGGATGCCAGGATTAGGGAAAGGTATGGGCACCAGAAGGTACTAGTGGTTATAAATAATTCATAACCCCAATGGAAAGAAACACTCCTGGAGAGAGATGGAGGGAAAAGCAGCATTGTTTAAGCTCTACTCTGAACAAGTAAACAGATGTGTCTTGCCAAGTTCAAGGCTAGGAAGAATTCACAGAGGTAACCAACCAGCCCAGAGAACCAGGCAGAGAGTTTTGAAATAGTCAGCATCTATGACCCATGATGATTCCAAAGAACTAATGATGAAAAATGCTATCCACCTCCAAAGAAAGAACTGATGAAGTCTGAGTGCAGATTGAAGCATATTTTTTCTTTGTTTTTCTTGCTTTTTTTATACCAAAACTAATGTGGAAATATGTTTTGCATGACTTCATATGCAGAATGGGTGTCATATTTCTTGCCTTCTTAATGGGTAGGAGAAGGGTGGAGGGAAGGAGAGAATTTGGAACTGAAAATAAAGATTAAAAAAAGGAATAGTCTCAGAATTGATAGCTCGAATTCTAAGAGAGGGTCTTCATGGAAAAACGTCAGGTAAGCCCCACAGAGGGAGGAATACATGGTGCTAGTGAATGGCAGTTTATCTTTAAGAAAATGGAGAATTCAGAAAAACATAGGACAACTAATATATGAATGAATTCTGTTGTTCACTAATTTCAGTTGTGTCTGACTCTTTGTGACCTCATTCTGTGTTTTCTTGGCAAAACCACTAGAGTGGTTTCCTTCTCCAGCTCACCTTACAGACAAGGAAAGTGAGGCAAATGGTTAAGTGACTTGCTCAGGGTCACACAGCTAGTAAGTGTCTAAGCTCAAATTTGAACTCAGGTCTTCCTGACTCCAGGCCTGGCACTCTATCCACTGTGCCATCTAGTTGCCCTATGGACTGATACACAATGAAATAAGCAGAGTCAAGAAACAATATAAGGAATGACTATAGAATTTGAATGAAAACTCTGCTAACAGGTAGTTGAACTCAGGTTAACGACAATGACCAGACTTGGTCTTGGAGGATGGATGAGAAAATATCAGTTTGTTTTGTTGGTGAATTTTACTTAGCTGTGTTTTTATTTATTTCAAGGCAGGATACAATGGAATGAAATATGTTCAAAAATGACTACAGTGACAAAGATAGAAGGCATCAGCAAATTTTTAAAATGATCATATGTTGTGTAAAGGAATATAATTGGGATGGATTAATAAGCTGTGTTACTGCAACAGAATTCTGCAGGGAGCTGTTCAGAAATGGCATTTTAGATTCTATAACTATGGCAGAGTCATGATTTCCTGCTCTTTTCTTTTTTAGAAATAATGCTTTAGCAGGAGAAAAAAAATGGCATGTTGAATGAAATGTTCTTTTAACCAAGCAATCAATCAATTAACATGCATCTATTAAGCACCTACTATTTGCCAGGAGCTGTGTCAGGACCTGGATACAAGTACAAAGAATGAAACAATCCAACTTACATGGAAATGGCATTCCTTTGGGGCAGAAGGGAAGTAATTAG
Source organism: Pseudochirops corinnae (assembly GCA_028646515.1). Lineage (NCBI taxonomy): Eukaryota > Metazoa > Chordata > Mammalia > Diprotodontia > Pseudocheiridae > Pseudochirops > Pseudochirops corinnae. The sequence goes on along the minus strand of CM053586.1, from coordinate 308,753,239 downwards.
GAAGACAAATATATATATAACAAAACACAGAACAAATATTTAAAAAAATAGATATAAAGTAATTCAATATCAGGTAGTTTGAGAGATAGAGCAGTAGCACTTGGGAGTAATAGGAAGAGTTTTTGTCAAGAAGGTTGTGCTTAAATTGTGCCTTGAAAGAAAATAGGATAATATGAGACGAAAGAGGGCAAGGAATATATTCCAGGCATGGGCGACTGGCCAATGCAAAGGCATGGTGATGCAAAATGGAATATCATACATAAGAAATGAAAAGAAGGCCAGTTTGACTAGATCATATAGTGTAGATGGGAGAATAATGTACAATGGGTTTGGGAAAATATTTTGAGGTCAAGGTGTGAAGGGTTTTAAAAGTTAACCAGAGGAATTTATGTTTTATCCTAAAGGAAATAGGGAGCCATTAGAGTTGATTGGTAGAAGAGTGATGTGGTCAGACCATGCTTAATGAAAATCATTAGCAGCACTAAGGAGGATGGCCCGGAGTCAAGTGGTTGTTATAATAACCTTGATGAAAGTAATGTTGGCCTGAATTGGTGATGGCTGTATGAACAGAAAAAAAGGGGTTAAATGCTAGAGATATAGAGGTAGAAATGGGAAGACATTGTTTTTTGTTTTTTTGCTTTTTGGAGGGCAATTGGGGTTAAGTGACTTGCCCAAAGTCACACGGCTAGTAAGGGTGTCAAGTGTCTGAGATCAGATTTGAACTCAGGTCCTCCTGACTCCAGGGCTGTGCTCTATTCACTGTACCACCTAGCCGCCCCTTGGAAAGACATTGTGACTGATTAGCTATGTGGCATGAAGGATGAAAGAGAGTGAATGGTTGAGGATAACATCAAATTTATAAACCCGAGGAACTGGAAAAATGATGGCCCTAATGATAGAAAGATGGAAGTTTTCAAGAGGGCTGGCTTTGTGTGGAGAGATAATCTCTTTGATGTGTTTACATTAAGTTTGAGATGCTTCAGGAATAACCAATTTGAAATGTCCAATAAGCAGTTGTTGATGTGGTCCTGAAGCTTGGGTTACACAAATAGATCTGTGAGGCCTCTTCATACAGGTGACAATGTGTCATAGAGAACCAATGATGTGGGAAATAGACGATCATGAAGTTAAATCTATTCCTTAATCACACCTAGTAGAGCTGATGTTATTTGAACTGGGGGTATTAATGGATGGACTGCAAACTCAAGATTTGTTAATAGGGTGTGATATAGTGGCTAAAGTAAAGCTAACATAATTTTAGCTGTATTAACAGAGGCACAGTGGCCAGAACAGTAATAGGTCTGCTCTATTTTTTTCCTGCTCATCTTTAGTGCTAAGTATTTGAAAGGCTGTTTGTTCTTCCTTTCTTTGGATCCAGTGGACATGACTAAAATTCTATGAATTAAGACTGATAACAAATTGACAAGGAAACCTCTAGAGGCGGTGGGTTTCTCCTCAAGGGACGTCTCAGAGCAAAGACTAAATGATCGCATGTAATTTTTTAGCAATTTTATTTTATTTTTTGTTTGCTTTTGCTTTATCTGAGATAAGGAATGCTACCCCTGCTTTTTTTTGCTTTTGCTAAGGCATCTCCATCCTTTTACCTTTATCCTGTGCGTATTCCCTCGGTTAAAATGTGTTTCTTATAGACAGCATATTGTAGGATTATGGTTTTTAATCCATTCTGCTATCTGCTTCTGTTTTACGGGAGAGTTCATCCCATTCATATTCACAGTTATGATTACTATCTGTGACTTTCGCTCCATTTTATTTCCTCCCCCGTTTATATCTTTGTGTTTTCCTTTTCCCTTCCCCTCCTTAAAAGTTTTCCTTTTGACTACCACCTCCCTCAGTATTACCTCCCTATGTCCTCCCCTCTTTATGTACCCTTTCCCCTTGCTACTCTTTCCCCGCCTACTGACCACCCTTCCCCTTCTTATACCCCTTTCCCTTATCCTTCCTACTACCTGTAGGGCACAATAGATTTTTATTCTTAACAGAGAATGCTATTCCCTCCTTGAATCCAAACCAATGCTAGTAAATTTCATACAGTGCTCCTCTCCCTCTCTCTTTTCCTTCTATTGTTATGAGTTTTTGTGTCTTTTCATGTTAGAATCTAAACTTAGCCATTTGTATTGATCCCTCTTTAAATCAGAACCAATGAGAGTAACGATCATATGATGCTCATCTCCTTCCTTCCCACTCCTCCACTTTAGCATGTTTTTATGCCTCTTCTTGTGGCATAATTTACCATCTTTTGCCTCTACCTTTCCTTTTCTCCCATTACAATCTCTTTCTTCCCCTTAATAGGGTTTTTTTTAATCTTCAGATTAGTTTGCTTATACCCACACCCTCTTTCTATGTACATCCCTTTTAAGTGTCACAATACTTATATAAATTTCAGTATTGACAGGTATCTGCTTCTCACAAAAGGATGTAAACAGTTTACTCTTATTGAGTCCCAAGTTATGTGCATGTGTGAGCGTCTGTGTGTGTATGTGTATGTGTGAGTGTATCTTTTCCTTGTTTTTCTTTTTATGTCTTTCTTGGGTCTTGTAAGTGGAGATCGAATTTTCCATTGAGCTCAGGTTTTTTCATGAGGAAAGTCTGGAAGTCCTTTATTTCATTAAATGACCATCTCCTTGCCTGAAAGAATATGCTCAGTCTTGCTGGGTAATTGATCCTTGGTTGCAGTCCTAGCTCTTTTGCGTTACAAAATATCACATTCCAATCCCTCTGATCTTTTAATGTAGCACTTGCTAAGTCCTGTGTAGTCCTGACTGTAGTTCCATGATATTTGACTTGTTTCTTTTTGGCTGCATTCAGTATTTTCTCCTTGACCTTGTAGCTCTGGAATTTGGCTACTATATTTCTTGGAGTTTTCAATTTGGGATCTCTTTCAAGAGGAGATCGGTGAATTCTTTCAATAACTCTTTCCCCTTCTGATTCTAAGACCTCAACACAGTTTTCTTTGACAATCTCTTGGAGGATGCTGTCCAGGCTGCTTTTTTCATCATGGCTTTTTGGTAGGCTGATAATTCTTAGGTTATTTCTCCTAGATCTGTTTTCTAGGTCAGTTGTTTTTCTAGTGAGATATTTTGCATTTTCTTCTAATTTTTCAATATTTATGTTTTGTTTGACTGACTCTTGCTGCATCATAGAGTCCTTAGCTTCAATTTGACTAATTCTGATTTTTAGTGAATTATTTTCCTCAATTAGTTTTTGAAGCTCCTTTTCCATATGTTCAGTTTTTATTTTTAGGGAGGTATTTTCTCCAGTTAGATTTTGGACCTTCCATCCTAGTTCCCCAATTTTACTTTTTAAAGATTTGTTTTCTTCAGTGAGATTTTTTTTTCTTCCAATTTGGTCACTGTATATTTAAATTTATCTCCTACCTCTCTAATTTTGTTTTTAAAATTCCTCTTGAGATCCTCCAAGAATGCTTTTTGGGCTTGAGACCAATTTACATTTCCTTCTGTGGTTTCCAGTGTGAGTATAGAGTCTGTGTTGCCTTCTGAATTTGGTTGTTCTTGCTCACTATAGAAAGATTTGATGGTCCTAGCCTTCGCAGTTTCCTTCTTGCCCATTATGGTTACCTATGTCCTGGATTTTTGGAGTGGATCTCTGCTTCTGGGGTGCAGAAGTATTGAACTTCTCAGGTTGGGAGGTAGGGGTTTGGTTGTTCACTTTGTGAGCTGTAGCCTCTGAGTGTCTAGACTGAGGCCAAGGCCAGAACTCTTAATGTTTCCCCTGAGTTACCCTGAGGCTTACAGAGTAAACTATGGAGGAGCGGTGGTCTGGCTCCTTCAGTTTTCCATCTCTGTGTCTCTGGGCTACAGCTCCTAGCAATTTTATAGAAAGAATTTTTGGTCAGGTACAGGTTAGAGAGGGTGATCTCTGAGGAACCTTCCATTGCTTGGACTTTGTGAGCCTGAAGTACTCCAGGCTCTATTTAATTTTTATAATTATATCCACTATTTTTGTCATTATATCCACAACTAGCACAATGTCTGACAGTAGGTGCTTAATAAATGCTTCTTAGTTGATTGTGTGATGGTAGAAATTAAGGTAAACTGAAGTTCAAAATTCTGAGCATGATCAATTTATTAGGCTAGCAGTAAACAATAAATTGTCAGTGGACAATCTATCTCAGCTGGTTTCCTCTGTGAGTTTACATTTTGTGATCATGTAATCACCCATAATTTTACTACCAACAGAATACAGAAATTTGAAACTTTTTTCTGATCATAACATCTATCATTATCTCTGCCTCACTTCTCCAAAACTGATTCTTCATCCTTACCATGGTCTTTTATCCTCCTGCACCTCTTAGCTCATGCCTCTCCTCTGGTTTTGCTTTGTTTCAGTAATTGTCAGTAATTTTAAATTGGAATCTAGACCCATGTTTAACTACCTCATATATACTCTATACTTGAATCCCTTGCCCCCTTGTCCTATTGATGTATAATATTTGTCAACCCAATTCTGAGGTTGTCAGTGCCTGACACCAAGGATAGGATATAAACAGGACACAGTTCTTACCCTCAAGGAGCTTGCAATCTAGTTTTAATGCTGCTACCCAAACAGCTGATTCTCATCAGGGAAATACTCATCATGGTGGGCAGCTGTTTGTGACTTGACTTTATGGTTTACTTTGAGGCTCATACATATACAACATAGTCCTTTGAGGTAAGTAGTAGAAATATTTTTACTCCAGTTTTAGAACTGGGGAAAACAGAAGCTCAGAGGTGTTGAAAGTGACTTGCCAAATGGTGTAACTAGCAAGTGGGAAAACCCAGACCCAGGTTTTTCTGATTCTAAAACCACTTTGCCTCTTTAAAGTCCATTTGGAAGATTAAAGCGTGTGGAGTTAACCCCAAATAAGAGGACTCAAAAGGATATTGGGATAGTTGCTGAGTTGATTGAGTCAAATTGCAAAATTTGGTGCTTGGTTTCTTGGGTTTTAGCCTTAGCTTATAGACAACCCTTGCCTGCTTTAACCTTTGGATCCCAATGCTGCCACATTCTTCACTTGGTTTTTCTGGATCCAGCTCTGGTACGTATTATCTGGGTGAAATTTGAAGAGACACCTAACCTTGTGGGTTTTACTTTTTGCATCTAGTATGATGGGGTTCAATTAGATGACTGCTGTTGTCCTTGGCAACTCAAAGTCCTATGATATTAGATATGCCTTCTATCTCTGGACCCTACCTGCTGCTACCTTGAGAATACTGACCTTGCCCTTTCAACCAGCTCACCACTTGTTTCTCACTCCTTCTTCCTGTTACTGTTGTAGGCTGTCCCACCTGACCAAGCTGTCCCCTGGGGTCTTGTGCCCACTTCAAAGAGATCTTAAGCCATAATCTTGAGCAGCTGTGGCCCTGGATTAACCTATGGGAAGAGTGAGGGGAACAAAAAGCCCCCAAAGAAAGATAGGTAGGCAAATGAAGGTAATACAAAATGATAGAATGTGATAATTTCCATAAGAAGCATAAACAAAATGCCATAGCAGTTAAGATGAATGAGTTAAAAAAAAAACATTTATTGAGCACTTATGTTTAAACTCTATGCTCAACATTGGGGATATAAATATCAAAGAAAGATGGTCATTGATCTCATGGAATTTACTTTTTCACAGTGCTTAGGCACAACACGTGGAAGAGAGTGGTGCCCAGAGAAGGCTGTTTTGGCCTGGCAACTTTCAGGAATGATGAGTGGAACCATGGAACAATCAATATACATGTTCTTTGTAGAAACAATTTTATGTTGATTTGATTATTGTTCCCAGTGGGAGAGATGGAGGGAGAGTGGATATAGACTATCTGACATGACAGAAACATGGTTAGGGAGAACCATGGCCTTCTAGATGTAGTAAATGAATGCATTCACTGTTCAGGACAGTATGTTCCCAGGGCAGCAAATGGCTTATATCCTCCAGCTTGTCTTTGGAGGCCTGATTGGAAGGGCACAGTTATAGTAGAAAAAGGGTCAGTAATAATAGCAAGGAAGAGTAATAAGGGAGAAAGATGATGGGAAAGAGTCATAGTTAAGGATCTTTTCCTTGATATAATGAGCTTTCACCTATCAGGACAAGCCCAGAGTGGGAATTTGAAAGCTAAGTGGCTTAGCTCTTCCAGAGCAAGGTCTTTTGAGTTCTGATTTGGAGGAGCTACAGTAGCAGCAGTGAGTAGACATGACTAGAAGATGGCTATGGGAATAGAAATGAGACAGAAATTGCTTTTGACTGGAGAGATCAGAGAAGGCATCATGGAAGGGATGGCATTTGAACTGTCATGAAAGATGGGAAATCAGAGTCAATAGTACAGTATATGGTATGATAAAATTGTCAGTAATTTTTAATTGAAAGAGCAAAAGAATACTCCTCTGTCCCCTCCATGCAAATAATTCCCTTATTCTCCTTTAGGGTTTTTCTTTGTTGATTGTGCCAATTTACTTTTAAATACAAATGCTCAAGATCAATGACATCTTAAAGTAATACAAACTATCACATAGGTGTCATCAATGGCTAACATGGCTTTAGGCATCTGATTGAGGTTCTGTTTGAAAGTACTGGGATAATGAAGGGAAAAGTAAGAATACAAGAATATAAACTCCTTAACAATAGGGACTTTTTCTGTTTACCTATTATAGTCCCCAATCTCTAACACAGTACTTTGCCTACAGAAGGAGCTTAATAAATAAATGCTTGTTCATTTGGATTGAAGCAGAGATCCCTAAGACACACTTCAGAGAGTTCATGATTTCTTTTCTTTTTTAAAATAAAAGTAGCAATCAAATAAATGGTCTTTAATAGAATCATACATTCTAGAGTAGCAGTTCTCAACCTGTGGGTTGCGACCCCTTTGGGAACTGAATGATCCTTTCACAGGGGTTGCCTAAGACCATCAGAAAACATATATTTCCGATGGTCTTAGGAACTGAGACACCGCTCCTCTATCCATCTCCAGGCGGGTCTGCCCATATGCAGATAAGCCCACAGACAAGTATTAAAGGGTTGCAGCATTAAGAAGGTTGAGAACTACTGCTCTAGAGTATATCTACAAAAGCAATTCACACAACTGGTTTCATGAGACCCTAAGATGTTTCCAGTTCTTTTACACTCTTGGGAAATTCTTCAAATAAAATATTCTAAAATGAATTTAATTTTATTTAATTAAAATAAGGCTATTTAGCTACATACATATGTGTGTATTAAAATCTAATTTCATGATCTCATTATATCATGGAGGTAAACCAGGATTCTTGAAGGTTCTGTCCCTCAAGGACAAGCTTTGGTAGATACTATTGAGCTGGATGGACTTTTAAGTACAGACCTAGTAAAGGACTGTGTATCTTTTTAAAAATGTTGTTTATTTTTTTCTCAATTACATGCGATCTTTTTTTAACATTTGTTTTATAGTTTTAAAGTTTTGAGTTCCAATTTCTTTCTTTCTTCTACCCCCTCCTTGAGAAGGCAAGCAATTTGATATAGATTATACATGTGCAGTCAATTAAAACATTTCCACATTAGACATGTTGCAAAAGAAAACACAGATTAAAAAAAAAACGAGAATAATAAAGAAAAAAAAGTATGTTCGATTTGATCTGTGATTTCATTGGTACAGGGAACTCCCTTCACAGGGGAACTCCCTTTACTGATACATGTTGGCATCTTCTCTGGAACATATACTCTTTTTTGTTAATAATATTATGTTAATATATTATATTAATATTATGTTAATATATAATATAATGTTAATTAATCTTTTTTAAACATTTAAAAAATTTTGAGTTCCAAATTCTATTACTTTTTCTCTCTCTTCCCTCCCCCCTTCCTGAGATTGCAAGTAATCTGATATAGATTATATATACAAATTCATGCAAAATATTTCCATGTTATTCATTTTGTATAAGAAGAGTGGAGAAGAATGAAAGAAAGAAAGGAAGAAAGAACGGAAGAAAGAAAGGAAGGAAGAAAGAAAGGAAGGAAGGAAGGAAGAGAAAGGAAGGAAGGAAAGAAGGAAGGAAGGAAGTAAAGATGAAAGGAAGGAAGGAAGGAAGGAAGGAAGAATGTTTAAGTTTGTATTCAGACAATATAAAGTCTTTCTCTGGAGGTGGATAGCATGGTTCATCGAGTCCTTTGGAATTGTTTTGTATCATATTGCTGAGAATAGCTAAGTCATTCACAATCTTCAACATACAGTATTATTGTTACTATGTACAACATTCTCCTGGTTGTGCTCACTTCACTTTGCACCAGTTCATGTAAATCTTTCTAGGTTTTTCTGAAGTCACCCAGTTTGTAATTTCTCTATAGCACAACTACAACTTCTTTAGCTGTTTCCCCCACTGATGGGCATCTCCTCAATTTCCAACTCTTAACCACCACAAAAGAGTTGCTATAAATATTTTTGTACAAACTTGTCCCTTCCCATTTTCTTAGATCTCTTGGAGGTATAGACTTAGTAGTGGTATTGCTGGGTCAAGGGGTATGCACAGTTTTACAACCCTTTAGTTATAGTTCCAAATTGCTCTTCAGAGTGGTTGGCTCAATTCATAAGTCCACGAACAGTGTGTTAGTGTCCCAGTTTTCCACATCCCATTCAACATTTGTCATTTTCCCTTTCTGTCATATTAAACGATCTGATAGATATGAGGTAGTACCTCAGAGTTATTTCAATTTGCATTTTTCTAATCAATAGTGATTTACAGCATCCCCCCCCCCCATATAACTAGAGATAGCTTTAATTTCTTCTTTTGAAAACTGTCTGCTATTCCCTCTTTAAGCCCACTCTGATGAGAGTAAGTTTCAGGCATTATGTGTTCTCTCCCTCCCCCACCTTCTCTTCTGTTGTAAAAATTTTTTCTTTTGCACCTTTTTTTTGTGTGATATCATTTTCCCCGTTCTTCTTCTCCCTTTCTCTTTTTCCTAATGCATTTCTCTTTCTCACCACTTTATTTTACTTTTTTTCAAATCATCCCCTCATAGTTATCTCACACTCATACCCTCTGTATATGTATGCTCCTTCTAATTGCCCTAATAATGAGAAAGTTCTTGGAAGTTATAATTATCATCTCCCCATGTAGAAACATAAACCTGAAAGCTTATTGATTCCATTATGATTCCTCTTTCACATTTTCCTCTTTACTCTTCTCTTGAGTTTTGTAGTTCAAAGCCAAATTTTCCATTTTGCTCTAGTTTTTTCATTAGGAATGCTCAAAACTTCTCTATTTCATTAAATATCCACTTTTCCCTTGAAGACTTGTACTCCAATTTGCTGGATAGATTATTCTTGGTTGTAATCCTAGCTCCTTTCCTCTTTGGAATATCATATTCCAAGCCCTCTGATCCTTTAATGTAGAAGGTACTAGGTCTTGTGTGATCCTGATCCTGGCTCTATGATATTTTGATTGTTTCTTTCTGGCTGCTTGTAATATTTTCTCCTTGATCTGGGAGCTCTGGAATTTGATTACAATATTTCTGGGAGTTTTCATTTTGGAATCCATTTCAGAAAGAGATCAGTGGATTCTTTTAATGTCTATTTTACCTTCTGCTTTTAGAATGTTAGGACAATTTTCCTTGAGAATTTCTAAGAATATGATATCAATGCTCTTCCCTCCCCTTCCCACCCTCCATGGCTTTCAGGCCTTTCTTGCTGCTCTTTTCAGAGCTAGCTCTGGAGGTCTGTAGTTTTTCAGTGCTTCTAATGTGCTATGATCTAGGGAGAAGTGTGGTCACTACTCCCCTGTCCTGTGCTCTGGTCTTTATCTAGGAAGAGACCTTGTTCCCCTGTAGCCACAAGTGCTATCACTTCTCTTGGCCCTGGGACTGTGATCAGGTCCCCTTCTCTCCTGCCAATACAATTGCTAGTGTTCCCCTCTGTCTTGGAATTTAGACTGTAATTCCTATTCCCCCATGAATAACCATAAATTCTCCTTTCTGCCCTAGAACTTTGACCATGGCCCTGTTCTCTATAGCCACAGGTGCTATTATTCCTTTTGGTCCTGGGGATGTAACCCAGAACTTTGTATGACCAAGACAATAAGGTGCTGAACCCAGTACCAGAAAAGTGTCCCTTGAAATTTCTTTCTGACCAGTTGTTTGATGTCCCCCCCTCCCAGTTTGTGGGTTGAGAACTCCTGAAGCCACTATTACAGCTAATCCAGCTTCTTTGAAGTCCTGCTGCTGGTTTGCTGAGGCTTGTTCTGTGCTGTATGGTCTTCTCTGTACTCCAGGTTTGCTTGGGACTGGAGAATTGTCCACCTGATATTTTGCTGGTTCTGCTACTCCATAATTCAATTTGAGGCATTATTTTTGATTTGTTTAGTGAAGAATTTGGGAGAGCTTGACTGAGTGCTTCTCTACTCTTATCTTGGCCCATAATTGATATTTTTTTTACTTCCCTGCAATACAATGTTGATGGATCATAGCAGAATGAATATGGAATATTAGTAGTTAACATTAGTAACTAACATGGTCACTGATGTTACTATCTTCTACTAATAACACTCAACATGATCAGAATTATATCTTAAACCCAGACTGGGATTTAATGCTAGGATTCAAGCCAAGAAAAGAAAGATTTGTCAATGAACCTACTAAATTGATGCCTTATTATTGCTTCCATGCTTAAAGAATCATTTTATTGATCTGAATAAAAATGTAAGAGAGTAGGGAGAAAATGGCCACATACATATTGAAAACAGACTCAAATACATGGAAACCATAATAAAAGTTATACTGGAACATCAATCAGTTAAAGAAGAGAACTTGACTTTACATTCTTGGAAAAATAATTTCAAACTTTGGTATTTCCTATTAGTAGGAGTTAAATTTCTTTGGTACCACAGTGGCACTGGATTTTGAGAAGGTAGCTAGGGGATTTAATAGATAAAAATGCTAGATGGGAACTCAGGAAGATCTAAGTTCAAATCTTCTTTCAGATCATTATTAGGTGTGTTACTTTGATCAAGGCACCTAACTTCTTTTAGCCTTAATTTCCTTTTCTATAAAATGGGAATAATAATAGCACCTTACATCAATGGTTGTAGTAAAGGTCAAAGAAGTAGAATAAGTAAAGCACTTTGAAAACCTTAGAGTTTTCCATAAATGCTAGTTATTAAATTTGCAGTAATGGCACTTTCTGCCTGGTAATCTGCAATAGGGGTAAAGGGTGATGTACTAGAAATGTGCTGGTAAATGTTTAACAACCAGCTCTCCAAAGAAAAGTGCACATAGAACACCTTTAATCTGCATTATTAACATATTCTCCATCACTTGCTTAAGTTTAGACAGTCAACAGAACAATAAGTCAAGTTCTGAATTGTAGCATTTGCTAATTTCTGAGTTGTAGATGCTCACACTGAAAATCTAACAACTGACTTTCATGAATCTAGATGAACTCTCTCCACTAATACTGCTAACTATGTCTCTTGGGTTCTTGGCAGAATAGTAGAAGAACATGTAGGGCAGCTGATGGCAGTTGGAAGTGGTTTCACTTACTGACCTAGAGTGATTATAACCAACAATAGGGTAGGAAGAAGGGTGTGTGTGTGTGTGTGTGTGTGTGTGTGTGTGTGTGTGTGTGTGTGTAGCACTATGCTTAAAATGACATTCATTATGGAACATTGCACAAAGATGAATTTAAAATGTGGTTCTCTAATGAATTCTTGGAGAGAAAGTTGAATGTAATGTTGGTATGAGAGGTGAGATGGGAAGGGGAGCATCATGTTAGGAAAGACAGCAAGGTGTGCTGGGCCTGGCTCCCTCACTAACAAGCTGTGAAATTGAGGGGGAAGTCACTTAAACTATTTGCCTTTCTTTTCTCTGTAAAACAGAGACAATGCCACCTACCTTTCCTGCTTTGCCAGATTGGGGTGAGGTACCAATTAGCTAAAATATATGTATGAAAGTGATTTGAAAAGCATGAAGTTGTATACAAATGATGGGTAGTGTTATCAGAGTAAAATCAAGTAAAATAAAAAAAAATTAAATTAAATTAAAAAAATAAAAAAAATTAAATTAAATTAAAAAAGTAAAATAAAATAAAACCTTTATGTTTCCATTTTGTATTAGCTCTCTTAGTGACAGCTGAGGATCTCCATCTGTCATCCATCCCGTGCTACATAATGCTTGCTATATTTAATAAAATCCTTGGGTGATTCTGGCAATATCCAGAATAGTAGCAGTCTGGATCTGATTTAACTATCTTCTTCAGAACTACATATAATCAAAATCCTCGGCAATATTTCTGGTTAAGAACCAAGTGCTTTAGTATTATTTAATCTGTCAAAAAAAAATCCAGCATGCTAAAATAAGGACCAAACATAGGATGTCAATTCCCCAACAGAGATTGAGCATGCTTATTCAAATCCTCTCATTTCTTGACTGTATACAGTCCAGTCACAATTACATAGGTAAGAACCTTCAGATAACTGCACAAATGTTCTCATTGGACAGAATCTATTCTGGTCTACTCATCTTGTCCCAAGGGACTAGACAAAAAACCTAGGACAAAGGGTATCTAAGTAACCTGGACCTCTCCCCTCCCTTATACTTTCAATGCCTTCCTATTTTCCTATTTAGGGGTCATTTGATCTAATGTCTCTTATTTTACAGATGAAAACTTGTCTATGATCACACAGGGAGTAACTGGAAAATGGGATTTGAACCCAGCTTCTCTGGTCCTAAATTCAATGTTTTTTACATGTTGCCTCCTTATTTGCTTAAGGAAAGCTATCATGTTCCCCTTAAGTCTTCCCTTCTACAGATTAAACATCCCCACTTGCTTCAATATTTTACTGTATAGTATGATCTTTTGATGCCTAATGACCCAGTCCTTTTTCTCTGAATGCAATACAGCTTGTTTGAGGCAGTTCCTATAATGTGCCACATAAAACTGCATATAATAGTTCAAATTTGGTCTCACCAGGATGTAATACCTTTCTCTCTGAGGAAACTTGGGACCAACCAGGAATGTCTGAGAGCTCTTCTCTTAGGTTTGAGAGTTCCAATTCTCCACGTTATAATACATTTCTATAGAACTTAGACTAAAGAGGTGCCAGATCCACTATCAGAACTATAACTAGAAATTTCTTCATTGAGGGAAAATATAGCTTATCAGGAAGGGTGTAAAGCATGGCCACTTCTATGAATGGTTGTGATAGACTGGATACATAAGTCATGGGAGTTGCTGTTAATTTTATACAGAGGATGAAACACTGTGTTGTATTCAAATATTCCTGTGGGACATTGGTTTCATTATAAGGTCACATGACTAGGATTCAGTAGAATATCATATATTCAGAGAGGAAATGGTGTTGTTCACTATGGGGTCTCAAGATCCATTTCTATTAAGGAGTATACAAATTCATCATACCCTTTACTCTTCTTACAAGACACTCACTAGTCATTTTAAGAGAGGCAAAGCTAGAGGACAAAAGTTTTTCCATTCTGAGAAACATTGAGAGCTTGATATTTCCCCAACACATCTGTTTAGGTGGAATGGAGCCCATATTCCCAAATAAATAAGCAGATTTGGGAATCATTCAGCTTCTAATACTTCTATTTAAAGGATAGCAGCTACCAATGGCACCCAGCGGTTAAAATAAAACTAGAGAAGGGTATCAGAGGACATGGTAGCAAAAGAAGTCAAATATAGGAAATATTTAGCTAATTGGTACCTCACCCCAGTCTGGCTAGGATTGAGTTGGATAGGGATGAGAGTATAAGAAGAAATAATAGGGAAAAGGCATTCTCACTTAGTCATATGGCCTTTCTGAATTCTAAGTGAGGAGTACGGGGCTGGAGCCAGTTCAAACTGGCTCACAGAGTCAATTATTAAATTTTCAGTGTCAGCATTCACATCTTGGAAGTCAGCCCATGCTATAGGTCAGAGATTTATTTATTGTTTTGTTGATTATCTAGGCTTAAGAAAGTGATAAAGAAAATGTTAATGATGCAGAATAAACTTAAAAGGATGTTAAGTACACATTTATAAAGAGCTGATTGTTAAACATTTTAAAGTGTATTGTTAAATAGTGTACGTACCCTTACATAAGCGTCAGAGGTGTGGAATGTAGGAAATGGATAGCCGTGTTCATGGGGATAATCAAGTATAAGGGACCAAAATCAATGCAGCGATTTTCTTTTTATTAACTCTATCCCCAGCATTTAGCGCACAGTAGGTGCTTAATAATATTTTTCAATTATCAATTGCCCTCAAGTGGCTTCCATTGTTTGAGGAGAGTTGTCTATATAAGCAGACTGGAATGTACATGATACATACAAAGGAGAACAAAGGTAACCTTGGATGGAAAGTCTGTATGTTTCAATCTCATTAGTTTTTTTAATTAGAATTTTCTCCATTTATTTAACAGAAATTTTTGAGAATCCACTATGTGTAGTTTAGCTGTGTCAGGTTTAATGGAGGAGAGAAAATGGAAAAAAAAAAACAAACACACCCTATGATCCTTCTCCCTCAAGTTGCTTATGTTCAAACCCTGAATAAAATTTTAAAAAATAATGATAAATTAAATTAAATGCTCAAATAAAAATAATAATTTCCTTAAAATGCATCACAAAAAAGTTAGATATTTTCAGCTTATATAGGTGTTCTATATTTTCCACATCTAAAAACACTAGATTATCCTTACTTTAGGAGAACTGTGGAGTTATGTGGCCCCAGGGAGCAGTAGAACTTCAGCCAAATCACAGCCTAAGCCTATTAAACATTCAGAGTTCTAAATGCTTTATTCCCTCTTCATCCCATTTGAAATTCCAGTTGGCATTCTGGGTTCAGGGATGATGAACTTGTCTCAGATTTCCCCTGAGTTATCTCATAACTTAATGTTTTACTAAAGTCATCAATGGAGCTCATTTCAGACACTGCACATTCTGTATCAATGGCAGATAATAGCCTATCAACTTCGTCCCCTTTGGATTTCCCTTTTCTGTTAGAATGACTGGTTAGATTGGAATGTCATTAAAGGAGAAAAAAGGCCCTTATTCCCTGCACTCATTCTATGAATTGGATGTGGTTAAGGCTAAGCCTAGGGAGAGATGATTGTGGCTCCAACTTGAAGTCATGATAGCATGCTAATATAAGCTTCACAAAAATAAAAATCATTGTAATTCTTCAGTATAAAAAATAAGCACTTTATGTGGAATTGGGAATTAGTGGTAAATAAGATTGCATAGGTAGGAAAGGGACAGATTATAAAAAGCATTGGGTCTAGGTAGAGGAATTTAGACTCCATGCAACAAGTATCAGCATCATTAGCTCACACTTGTTAGGTAATGAGCCATAATAGGTTCCTAACCAAGGGAGTAATGTTTTAAGAGCAGCATTTTAGAAAAATGAATTCGGCAGCTTTGTGAGATGGATTAGAGGGAACAGAGAACAGAGCCAGGAAGATCTGTTAGGAGACTCTTTCATTACTGAAGGATGGAAGAGATGAGGACCTGAATCCTCAGGAATAGAAAGGAAGGGGGCATATTTTTA
Source organism: Pseudochirops corinnae (assembly GCA_028646515.1). Taxonomy (NCBI): domain Eukaryota; kingdom Metazoa; phylum Chordata; class Mammalia; order Diprotodontia; family Pseudocheiridae; genus Pseudochirops; species Pseudochirops corinnae. The sequence continues at coordinate 308,737,736 of CM053586.1, read as the reverse complement.
CTTGGAAAGAAATATATATAGGGCTTTAATTTGGAGAAATAAGTCAAAGATGACTTAAAAGTTTTAATCTGGGTGACTGTATGCATGTTGGTGTCAGTGACAGTAAGAACAATGATTATTTCTCTATTTTATTTAATAGCTTATTATTGAATCAGGACCAAGGTTTTTCCCCTTTTCTACTTCCTCATCCAGAAATCAACCAGTGGGGAAAATCTTTCTCAAAGACTTATCCGGCCAGGATGAGTAAGATCTAATCAAAGATAGTAAAAGAAACTCTAATTTTAGGGAAATGGGTGGATTACTGGTCCTTGTGTTTACTCAGACAGGTCAGGAAAATGTGGATTCTCTCTTTTACCAGACAGGTGTTATGGAAATTGATGTCTTTAACTAAGATTTGAGTGCTCAGTATCATACCAAGACCCCTCCTTGTAATATAGCCTACCTCTCATTGTAATATTCATTATCTCATTAATTGTTAACCAATCGGAGTTGATTGCCACCCTCAGGAACACCCCTTCTTCCAAGAGCATGTAAACTGAGCCCACTGCCACGAGGGGTCTTTGACATTTGAGAGTGCCACTGACCTCTTTTATCAACAAAATGCTAGCGTAGCTTTAGTAATAAAATGATTAAGTTACCCAGAAACTACATCTCTCAAACTTTTAAAATATCGCAACAGACACGAGAAAGTTGGAAAGGGGGCATATTTTGGGGGATCATGATAATTTCAGCTTTAGATCTATTATCTTGGAGATAATTATAGGACAAACATATGTAGGTTTTTGGCAGGCACAGGATCAGAACTAAATGAAAGATTTGTTTTTCAAATCAATTCATTTTCTCTTTATCATGCTAAATAATTTTAGTGCTTTTAATATTTTCTTACAGGTCCTATTATCTAAACTTTTGATTATCATGCTAAAAAAAAAAAAAGAAATTTTATCACTGTATAATTATAGCAATTGTTCTTGAAGTACATTTGTATGTTCAAGGAAGTACATATTAAATACCTAGTGTGTGCCAGAGACTGTGGCAGGGGTTTGACTCTAAAGAAAATACAAGAAAATAAGTCTCCCTTCCCCCTCCTTTTTTTGAAAGAAGTAGGAGACTGTACATGTGGAACACTGAAGATACTGTTAGATTTGGTTGATGTGTTGATGTTTTCCTGAATTACTTCCCTCCTTCCTTTTTTATTTTTTATTAGGAGGGCTGATTCTCTGGAAAGGGGAGGGGGAGCAATATATTTGAAAATGAAAGTGATATAAAAACCGAAATCTATCAAATTTTTAAAAAGCTATGAGTAGTTCCAATTTTATGGTGGCTAGACATAATCTGTAAATGGACTAGGGATGACCTGAGCTCAAATTTAGCCTCAGATACTCATTAGTTATATGATTCTTGACAAGACACGCAACTTGTTTGCCTCAGTCACCTCATCTGTAAAATGGAGATTAATAATAATAATAGCAGCTTTTCTGAGGATGACAATGAAATGATATTTGTAAAGCTCTTTGTGAACCCTGAAGCGCTACATAAATGCCAGCTATTGTTATTAGATCCGGTCCTCGGGGTCCTTTCCTTTCTTGCTAGTTCACCTTATTTCAGTTCCCTGGTTCAAGGCTGGACTATTTCTTTGGCATCATTTTAAGCACCTGGAATAAAAAGTTTCCCTTCTGCCAGCTTTCCAAGTATGCCCTCTTGACTTTAGGATTAAAACTGTTCTTAAAATCATGTTCTAAAACCCCTATCTGCATAGCCTAGACTCTACCCATGGCATGCTTCACCTTTTTTCCCCTTTACATACATCAAGTCATTCACAGTCCCCTTCAGCTGTGCCTCCAATTCTCTAACATTTTGCAGGCCCTAAGGTCTTAGGGGCAGTGAGGTGGCACAGTGGATAGAATACTAGGCCAGAGTCAGAAAGAACTGAGTTCAAATCCAGTCTTAGACACTTACTAACTGTGTGACTCTGGGCAAATCACTTAGCCCTGCTTGCCTCTGTTCCTCATTTGTAAAATGAGCTAGAAAAGGAAATGGCAAACTACTCTGGTATCTTTGCCAAGAAAACCCCAAAGGGGTGCATGAAACATTGAACGTAACTAAAATGACTGAACAACAAAAAAAGAGTCACAAAGGGAATTTCTGTACTCAGGCAAATTCCAATGATCCTGATAAGGGGCAAGTGGCACACAAGACGCCTTCACCACAGACATGTTCAAACTGTGTAATCATGAACAAGTCACTTAACCTGTTTGGCTCAGTTTCCTTACCTGTAAAATGGGAATAATAACATCTACTCTCCAGACTTGTGAGGATCAAATGAAATAATAATTATAAAGCACTTATCACAGTGCCTAGTACACAGTAGGAATTACAAAACGCTGGCTACTACTGTTGTTTTGAAGGGACATCATCCTGTCAGGGTGAGGTAGAAACCTAAAATGATGGTGCTGTGGCTTAGTAGTAGATGATGGGGGGGAAGGGATGGGTAGAAGGAGAAGCAGGAGGGGAATAGAGGTGGAGGTGTATGTGTGTAGGTCTCTCTACTCAAGCCTGCCATCTGGTAACTTCTGTTTTTAACTATTATTACTAACTTCTATGCTGCTAAATGGCTTCAACTACTGTCAGTATGCTCTAAATTCCAGCTGGGTATTTTCAGTTTTTCTTTTCTATTCTTTATGAACCCCTAGGTCCTATGACTCTCTCTCTCTGTCTCTGTCTCTCTCTCTCTCTGTCTCTCCCTCCCTCCCTTCTCCTCCTCTCTCTGTCTCTGTCTCTGTCTCTGTCTCTGTGTCTTATAAGACATATACACACCCACCCCCACCCCCACTCCTCCCAATTACCCTCAGTTCTTCTATCTTTAGCCAAACTGGACTTACACCCCCTTTACTCCCTCAATGACAGTAATGGGGGGAGAGAAGCTTTTTTTTTCTTCCACAGATAACATAACTAATCTAACACTATCAAACAAAAAGAGGAGAAGCCAACTCTTCAGGCCCCACCTTTTAAACCAGTTTAGTATTTACCTTATAATATACTTTAAAAATTGTGTTTTCCCAGTTTCATTTGAGAGTGTGTCCTCCAAACACAGAATCAAAGTCTTACTGAAGCCAAGATCTGTTATATCTCTTGTTTCCCATTACATCAATAAGACCAAGAAGATTGTGGTAGAAAGGTATTAGATTGATCTGACCTGATTTATACTTTGCCAAGTCAAGTTGACTATTCCCCAAGACCCCATGGTCTACTAGTTTATATACATGGATTGATGGATGATTGTAGCCTTTTCAGGTACAGAAGTTAAGGTGACTAGCCTATAAATTTTAGGTGTATCTCCGTATTTTTCTCTTTAAAGATAAGATTCGTGTCCATTTCTGAGGAGCCCATCTCGTGCTATAACAGATCTTCTCTGTCATAATTTCAGCCCAGGCTTTAAATATCCCACAATGCCTGTTATCAGGGCTTGTTGATCTGAAAACAGCTGCTTAATTTCATCTTTCACTCCTTTGTTCCCTTTTCTGGCTCCCCTTGCAACCCTCCTGTACAGGTGGTGCTGGCTCTGTTTATCTCTCCATGGATGAACTTTTGTACAGGCTATGCAGAAACGCAGCTGTGGGGAAAACATCCCACTTGGTATCTCTCACCTAACACTTCCTTCTCTCCTTGAAATCCAGGTTAGAAACTGCACAGGAAGCAGGAGACACTTGGGAAATTCACACAGTAGTAGGGTATCTTGTGTTGTTGTTTTTGTTTCAGCTATCTGGTTCCCTATTAACCAAGACCTTGAACCTTGGGCTCCCTTTAGTGAACTGATAGCAGGTAGCCTCTTCCCGCCTCTCTCAGTTCTGAGGTCTACTTAAAAAAATAAAAGAAGCAACTGGGTGGTGCAGTAGATAGAGTACCTACCCTGGAATCAGGAGGACCTGAGTCCAATCTGTCCTCAGATACTTATCGACTGTGTGACTCTGGACAAGTCACTTAACCCTGATTGTCTCCACAAAAACAAACCCACACTCACAAAACTTTCACTGTGGTATTACCTCATTCCCTTGTTCTCTTTGAATCTAGAGATTTCTGTCAGTTCATCTCTTTGACTTCCTCCTCTGGAAGTGTGGTATAGTAGAAAGAGTGATACATTTGAAGTTATTAAGGAATTATCTTCTTCAGTGAGCTTTTGGACCTCCTTTTCCATTTGGTCAATTCTGCTTTTTAAGACATTCTTCTTGTTGGCTTTTTGGACCTCTTGCCATTTGGGTTAGTCTTTTTCTTAAGGTATTATTTTCTTCAGCTATTTTTTTTTGGGAGGGAGGTCTCCTTTAGGAAGGTGTTGACTTGTTTTTCATGATTTTCTTGCATCACTCTCATTTCTCTTCCCAATTTTTCTTTTACTTCTCTTGCTTGATTTTCAAAATCCTTTTTGAGCCCTTCCATGGCCTGTGACCAATTCATATTTTTTCTTGGGGGCTTTGGATGTAGGAGTTTTGAGTTTGTTGTCTTCTTCTGGTTGCATGTTTAGATCTTCATTGTCACCAAAGTAAGATGCTATAGTCTGATTTCCCTCCCCCACTGTTTGCTCATTTTCCCAGTCAATTACTTGACTTTATAGCTCTTTGTTAAGGTAGATCTCTATTTCCAGTGTGGCAGGTGTACTGTCCCAAGCTTCAGGGGTTTTGTGCAGCTGTTTTTAGAGATGCTTCTAGAGGCCTGTAAATTTTCAGTTCTTCCAAGGTTGTATGATGAAAGGAGAGGTGTTAACTCCTCTCCTGCTCTGTAATCTGGTCTGTGAGTGACCACCTACACTCTTTTCTGCCTTGGAACTGCGAGGAGGATTCCCTCTCCACTGCCACTACAAGCTCCACCATGCCAGCGCTCCTCCTCAACTCAGGACCTCTACCTAGGAATGAGACCCAGATCCAAGTATGGGCAAAGCAAGAGAATCCTACTCAGTGCCACAAAAGAGATCTCTGCAATCCATCTCTGACCAGCTACTGTATCTCCCTACCATCTGTGGGTTGAGAACTCTGGAAGCAGCCTGCCACCACAGCTATCCTGGCATTGGGGCTGGACTATGCTCCCCTCTCACCCAGGTCCAACAGACCTTTTCTACTGACCTTCTAAGTTTTTTTCTTTGGTGTTTGTGGGTTGAGAAGTCTGGAAAACACTATAGCTGCCAGTGATTCAATCCCCTGAGGCCCACTCCAGCCCTGTCTGTGCCAGCATGGCCTATGCTGGACTGTTCTCTTCTCTCAGACTGGTGCAACAGACTTTTTCTGTTGACCTTCCAGGTTGTGTTAGGCAATTTGTTTTTGAAATTTGTTTCACTCTGTCATTTTGTGGGTTCTGCTGCTCTAGAATTTAGAATCATTTTTTACAGGTATTTGGAGGGCTTTGGGGAAGAGCTCAAGCAAGTCCCTGCTTTTACTTTGCCATCTTGGCTCTGCCCCTGATTTGAAGTCATTAGATTTTGATTCTAGCTCTGCCACTTAATGTCATGTGACCTTGTATAAGTCACTTAATTTCTCTGTACCCCCGTTTCCTCATGTATAAAATAAAAGGATTGGACTTGATGGTAACTAAAGTCTCTTTCAACACTATGTTAATACATAAATATCAGACATATCAAGAAAAAGCCTGAAGTTTGTTGATGGTCACTCAAAGATGGAAACCAGGGGTCTGCTATAGAATATATATATTCTCAGTGTGAGAATTTATACCTTGGAAATAGTTAAATGCTGCAAATCAGAACTTGATTTGTCATTTTATGGTTTGTCCAGACTTAAGAAAGTGATGCAGAAAATAATAATGCAGATTAAACTTAAAAGTGTGCTGTTGGTACACCTGTTTTTGTCAGAGAGCTAATGGCTAAGCATTTACCAGAGCACACCTGAATTATAACACCCCACAGGGTTAGCTTTAATGTTTTAGTAAGAAAATTTCTGAGCAAAGCAGAAATAAAAAAAAAAATTCATCGATTACCACCTGAAAGAGATCTCAGGAGTAAAATTTACAGGAATATAACAGCCAAGTTTCAAAACTCCCAGGTAAAGGATAAAATATTGGAAGCAACAAGAAAAATATCTAAATATCAAGGAGATACAATAAAGATTATTCCAGACCCAGCAGCTACCATGTTGAAGGACTGCAGGTCATGGAATACTATATTTTGTAGAGCAAAAGAGTTGGGGTTATGACTAAGGGTAATTTACCTAGCAAAGTTAAATATAATCCTGAATGAAAAAAAAATGGACATTTAACAAACTGAAAGACTTTCAGGTGAAAAAAAAATGGACATTTAACAAACTGAAAGACTTTCAGGTATTTGTGCCAAAAATCCTAGAACTTAAGGGAAAATTTGAAGTCTAACATCCAGGAGAAATATAAAGCAAAATTAAGGACCAATTATAAGGGAATCAATACTTCTTATATATGAAAATATTGTTAGTTCTATTACGACTGTCATTTTTATTTGGATAGTTTGAAAGAGTGGCTTGGGCTAAGCTGAGTATGATGGGATGATTAAAAAACTGTAGGGAGAGATAAAAAGGAGCAATAATCTCATACAAATGAGGCAAAAAGAGAAAAAAGTTATACAAAAGAAGCTGGTAGTGGGGAGGGCAGGTAGTGCTGAAACCTTACTCTCATTGGGAATGGGTTAAAGAGGAAATGACATATATATCTAGAAGGGTATAAAAGTTTCCTATAGTTGGAAAGTAATAAGAGGGTAAAGGAGAGGGTTGTGGGGGAGGCGTGAAGGGTGAGAAGGATAGTGAGGAAAAATAGAAAGGAGGAAAATATTCAACATGTAACTATATCTTAGAATGGGAATGGGATGCGTTTACCCATAAAGTGGAAACTGACAGCAGATTAAAAATTTGGATTCAACAATATGTTGCTTTCAGAAAATGCTATAAAAATGAGAGATATACATAAACCAAAAATATTCTAAGAAGTAGAATTTATTACATAAAAAAGCAGGGATAGCAATCATGATTTCAGACAGAATTAAAGCTAAAATAGATTTAATTAAAAGATAAAAATAGGGAAACTACACTATGTGTCAGCCATATTATTCAATATTGTTTTAGACCACTTAAAATATCTAGACAGTATAAAATACCTGAGGGTATATCTAGATGCCCCAAACAGACACAGAAATATATGGATATAAACATTAAACATTTTTTATACAAATAAAGTTAGATCGAAATAATTGAAGTAATATTTATTGTTCTTGGGTAAAATCAATATAATAAAAAATGACAGTTTTACCTAACTAATCTATTTGTGTGTTGCCATCCCAATTAAATTCCTAAAAAATTATCTGAGTTAGAAAAAGTAATATCAAAGTTCACTTAGAATAATAAAAGGTCAGGAACTTCAAAGAAACCAAGGGAAAAAAAGATGTAAAGAAAGCAGATCCAGTAGAATCAGACCTTAAACCATATTATAAGGTGAGAGCATTGTTGAAGTATAAAATGAATAATTTTGATTATTTTAAATTAAAATTTTCTTGTGCGAATAAAACCTATGGAGCCAAAAATAAAAGGAATGCAAAATTGGAGGGAAAAAAACAACTTTCATAGATACTCTCTCAGGTCGAATGAAATTGGGTTGGAATATTGCTGTGGTGTAGGACATGATGAGCTGGTTGATTTGGAAAAAGATGGAAAGACTGGTGCTCATGAAAGAGGAGGTTATCCACCTTCAGAGAAACAGAGGACAAGTAAAAATAAGCACAGTATTATTTTACATGTAAGTGTATGAGTGGATATAGGTGCATGATGTACAATGTGTGCATACATATATATTTATACATACATACATATGCATGCATGCATACAAACATACATACATGTGTGTACATATATATATATATAAAATTGTAGCCTTCTTGGAGACAGGGAGGGAGGGGAAAAATAAAGTAGAAAGTGCATGGCAAAAAACAAAAGAAAACCTACAAGGAAAGAAAAGTTAGTTCTGAAAACAGTGTGCAGTATTTATTACGTAAGTTTTCTTGAAATGGAAATTTATCGCTTTGTATTGAATCCTTTCTTATGTTCTGCTGTGTACATGGTGACTTTTTCTTATTTTGTACTTAAGTTTAAAATAAATTTAAAAACTTTAAAAAAATAATGAAACGAATGAAAAAGAAAATCTCTAAATACATTACCAAAGGTTTATCACATCATAATAATTTGCAAGATGCTTAGCAAACTGCCTGGCATGTAGTAGATGCTATATAAAATAATGTTTATTCCTTCCTCTCTTCCACTCTACCTACCCTGATGATTAAGGAAGGCTAGTTTATTCTAGTAATTTGTCCCGTATTGATTTCTTAGTCTCAGATAAAGGCTCCAAGAAAGAGCAACATAATCTAACTCTAGAATGCTGTTGTTTGTTTGTAACTTTTCATTCAGATATTTCGTTACCTCTGTGACTTTAGAACTACAGGTCTGAAATGTTTTCAGGGCACAGATCACTGCAGCATAGATCTCCAATAGGTGATCTACTGAGGTGTTTCTGCTCCATTGTACCAAATATGCCAGTGAATTTGGGATTTCATTGATTTGGGTATTTTTTCCGATGACACAGGTGATAAACTGTTGATGTCTGCTCTTTCCCACACCTCTGTAAGTTCACCACAGGGAGTAGGGGGAGCCACCCAATCTATTATGGGTCTTCTTCAAGTTCTTGTGCCATCTCTTGACAGATAACTAATGGAATCCAAAGGTTGTCTATTCATTTTATCTTGCTTTTTTCATGTGACCATCCCACTTTCCAGACCTCTTCTTCATTGCTTACTCAACTCCTACCTTCACTGGCAGGTGGTCACCATTTTTTCTCTCAGGGTAATTTGGTGATTCTAAGGGTCTAGTAGTTTCTAGTTTACAATTTTGGTTAATTGGGTCGGTAGAGAAGTCTGGACCTTCCATGTTTACATGAACAAATGAGGATTTCTCTGCTTTTATACATTTCTTTGATGACATCCTTCATATTTCTTCTTCTGTGCAATTCCTCACTAGAATAAATGGGAAAAATCCCACTGACTGATGAGATATAAAAGAGGGAATTTCTAAATAGATTATCATCATACCAAGAAACACTTATTGACATTATCCTACTGGGGTCATCATGCCACAAGAGACAAGGGAAATGCTTTTACTCTCACTTTGAGAAGAATTGTTTTGGGAGAACCTATTTAGTTTAGACATCTTCCTAATGTATACCAATTTAACAACATCTAGAAATTTTAAAAGTTCTATGAAATGGTTCAAATATCATTTTGACTTCTAAGCATTTTAGGGAGTATAGTCTCCTGGGAGGAGAAAAAAAATCTAGCTGACCTTTTCAAGTGTGACTGTTCTCCAAATAAGACCTATTATAAAAGATCTCAGGGATTCATTTATTTGCTTTGTGGTTGCGACCTAGCCTTTATGGCTCATTTTTTGGCCAACAAGCATATATTTGTGTTTGCCAGAAAGATCTCAGTTGTAATAGGGAATATAAGATCAAAATGTTCACTCTACTGTTATTTCCCTTCTGCCCCTCAACTTCTAGTAAAGCTTTCTTTTTAAGGATACTAGATAAATCAAAAGAAGATGGAATTCTGGTGAAAAGAGAGCTGGTGGCAGAGACAGAGTTTTGGAGGGGATGGTGTCTGAATTTTAAAAGTAACCACTTAACTTTTTTCATATACTCCTTGAAGATAATGTTAGGGAATTGAGATGACTTGCCCAAGTTGGACTAGTCCATTCAGGGACTGTGGTATATTGGAGAAGGGAAGAGGGAGGATGGGACAAGAGAAATGTGGTTAGGTATATAAAATGGTACAGTGAAGTCATGAGGACAGATCTCTGTGCATTGTGGTTATGCTCATACAACGTCAAAAAAGTCAGTTTAAAAGTGAGAAATTAGATCGCAGAGGAAAAATAATAAAAATCACCACCACCCATTGAGTATTTGGGTTTGGACTAAAAAGGAAAAAACACCCAGAAGTTATTTAAGCCAGTTGCCTTTGGTGCTAATGCCCTATCTAGTTAGGGCCAACTGTAAGATTATTTACTAACTAAAAATCTTTGTTACTAATATAGCTATAAGAAATTGAAGTGTGTTCAGTAAACATTAGTTGAGTTATTAGCTGAATGTGAATAAATAAAAACTTGTTGGTGTGGAGAAAAGAAAAAGAGAAGAAAAGCCTGAGGAGACTATGATAGCTATTTTTGAAGTATTTGAATGACTGTTGTGTAAGAGGGATTCAATCTGATCTGCTTGGCCCCAGAGGGCAGAACAAACAAGGAGCAAAGGTAAAAACAGGAAAAAGAGAGATTTAGGTTTGATGTGAGGAAAATCCTCCTAACAATTAGACCTATCCATAAACACTTATCTATTCACATTTAGGGACTGACTGTCCAGAAGTGGAGTGGACTGTGACTGCAGATAGTCAGAGCTCTACTATTTCAAAGTTTTCAAGTTGAGATTGAATGTGGGAAAGGGCATTTCTGTTTAAGTATGAGTTGAACCAGTTGTCTTCTGAGTCCCCTTCCAATTTGGGTTCTAGGATTCTGTAATGTTTACAAAATTTGCTCTCGTAGAGACCAGTGTAACAAGATACTAGAAAGGGATGCTTACATCCTCCTTTATCCCCAAAGGGAATTTCAACCTACTTTGGGACTGATAGGGACTGATTTTGACTGACAAGCTAAATCTTCCCATCCTAAGAGATTGTGGGGAGCTGATGCTGGGAAGCTGTGAAAGATCAAGAGAATGGAGGACAGGAGGACAGCCGCCATACTCTAGGACCTCTATTACTGAGGCAGTGTGATTGAATTTTATATGAGACACAGGGAAGATTCTGAGTTTCTGAAACTAGTTGAATATATTGGAGCCAGTGATCCTTCCTTCCCTGTCCTCCTTTTCCCTTGCTTTTAAGCCCCATGCCTTTCCCTGAATTGGGAGGCTTAGCCTACATTGTTAAAAGAAAGAAAGAAAGAAAGAAAGAAAGAAAGGAAGGAAGGAAGGAAGGAAGGAGGGAGGGAAGGAAGGAAGGAAGGAAGAAAAGAGGATTATTTTTTCTCTTAAATGGCTCCTTTTGTCTCTTAAGTCAATTGTGATAAGAGCTCTTAAACACATGATTGTTAATATTGGAAGGCAGCGGAAGGACAGCCTTCTATGGAGGGAAGAAATATAGATTTAAAACTATAATATTTGGCTGGGGGCTCAAAGCCATAGGAAAGAGTTGTTGATTCAATTTTGCAACTTCCCAGGGTAAGGAGAATAAATTATTCTACAATATAGTGTTCTCCTTGAAGACGAGTTGTTTGCTCTCAACTAAACATGTTTAATGTCTTCAAAAAGTCCTCATATGACATGAGTTAATAATCTACTTACCAATCTGAGTGCTCTTCTCTGGACAAATTTCAGCTTATCTTAAACTATGGTGTCCAGAAATGAACATGAAAATAGGGCTCTCCATTATAATTTATCTTAAGTTTAGAAATATTAGCTTTAGTAGCAATATTTCAATAATTAGAAACTAAATGGATAATCTTTAGGAAAACAACATCAAAATATCTTTATTTGAAGATAATATGATTGTTTGGAAAATCCAGAAGATACAAAACAATAAATGAATTTAACAAGAGAGTGGGATATGAGATAAACCAGGATAAGAAAAGACCATTTGTATTTTAAAATGACTAATAGAAGTGAGGAGAAATGGAGATAACAACAAAATGCACCAAATGCTCCAACATCATCTTACTAAGACATACAGAAAAACCTATAGAAAAAAATGGAAAACAAATTTGACAGAAATCAAGGATAAACTGAGTAATTTAGAGAGATTGCTAATTCACATGGCTGGGTCAAACCCATTGTTTGCCCTTTGTTCTCCAAGAGGACCATGGCATCAGGGAGGTGACTTTGATTTGAGTCAGGGAGGGCTGTGCAAGGTCACTAGTCTCACTTTCTCCTCCAGACTCATCTGGGCCCAGGGGCCTGGTATTAGGACAACTGCAGATGGCCCAGGATGCAATGGGTGACCCTGCCCCTTTTAGGCTAAGGTCTTTTTTAGGTTCTCACTCGGAGGGTGGTAACGCCATTCAGAGAACAGGCTTCTTTAAGAAGTGAGTCAAGGGATAGCCCCTTTAATAAAAAAAAAAATCAAACTGGGAGGGGCAGACCCTCAGGGTTGCTGGCCAAAAGAGAAACAATTACTATTTACATTCACTCTGGAGCTAGGAGGGCAGGGACCTATTGTCCAATCTAAGAGCTCCAGGGTGATTTGGGTTAAAATCCAGTTGGGCTTGGTCTTTAAGAAATCTAGCCAGTAAACCCCAGGTTAATGAGGCAGCTTTCAGCCAACAAAATGTACCTTCTTTTGGGCAGAGCACCCTCAGGTGGGGAGAGGGAGGAGGAGGGGGAGGAGGAGATGGAGGAGATGGAGAGGAGAAGAGGAGATAGAGAGGGGGAGGGGAAGGAGCTAGAGAGGGGGAGGGGGAAGGGAGGGGAAAAGAGTGGGAGGGGAGAGGGAGATTGAAGGAGAGGGAGATGGAGTCAGATAGGATGGAAAGGGAGGAGACTACTCACAGGCTGTGTTTGTCCTTGAAGAGGGCCATGGCGGGAGGGCGGTGCAAAGTCACCAGCCTTGCTTTTTCCTCCAGAGCCATCTGGGTCCAGGGACCTGTTATGCATCAGGATGACTGGAGATGGCCCAGGATGCCATGGGAGACTCTGGCCTGGCTCTTTTAGGCGGAGGTCTTTTCTGGTTCTCACTTCCAGTGAGGTAATGTCCACTCGGTGAATAGTCCTTTTACAATAAAATAGCAACTATAACACAAACTAATTTGTGGATTCAATGCAGCACCAATCAAAATATCAATGGGCCTCTTCACAGAATCACATAAATAAGGAAGATAGCAAAGGGAATTATGGGGAGATAGTAAGGATGGAGGATGTCACTGCCAGATCCCAAATTATAATTTAAAGCTATATTAAAATTATCCAGTACTAGGTAAAATGTTTAGAAAATATCTACAGAAACAAAAGCAGTCTCTGCCTCTAGGGCAGTGGTTCTCAACCTGTGGGTCGCGACCCCTTTGGAGTTGAATGACCCTTTTGCAGGGGTCGCCTAAGAAAACACTTATTTCCGATGGTCTTATTAACCAAGACACTGCTCCTGTATCCATCTCCAGAGGGGTCCGCCCACATGCAGACATGCCCACATATGAGTATTAAAGCATCGTGGCATTAGGAAGGCTGAGAACCACTGCTCTAGGGACTTATATTCTACTGGGAGATATAATATGTATACAGGTAAATGAATGCAAGACGATAGTAAGAGAGAAGGAACTCTGGCAACCTGGGAGGCCAGGAAAAGATCCACAGAGGATGTGACACCTCAGGTGAGCCTGGAAAGAAACTAAGGAGTTAACATAGAGGGTGTTGTACATCTAAATGCTGGGGTTTTTTTAAAAATTGTTTTAGAGGTAATCAGGGTTATGTGACTTGTCCGGGGTTACACAGCTAGTAAGTGTCAGGTGCCAGATTTGAATTCAGTTTTTCTCGACTCCATGACTTTATATTTTGGGCCTCTCTTGGTCAATACCCTTGGTACTGTACATCTATAAATTAATGATGCTATTATAATAGATCGATCCAATGTGTCACCTAGCTGCCCCTTGCTGCATTTTTCAACTACTCAAGTTTGGAACTATACCAAGACTTTCACAACACACTGTATAGAAAGTTACCAGGCCTGATAGGTAAAGTGCTGGACTTAAGAGATAAAAAGATCTGAATTCAAATCCTGCCTTAGACAATAACTAGTGCTGTGATATTGGACAAATCTCTTAACCTCTCAAACTCAGTTTACTTACCTGCAAAATTAAAATAATAATAATACCTATTATCCAGGGTTTTTTGAGGATCACTTGAGGTAATGTATGTAAAGGGCTTTGTCAATTTTAAAGTGTTATATACATGCTAGTTATTATTATTATTTTTATAATTATTTTTGTTACCTGAATGGACATGGAATGAACATCATGTATTATCTAGTGAGCTGGGTAGAGCTGGAACTTGTGGTATGCAATACCAAAAGTGCTCTATTTACTGTACTACCTAGCTGCCCATGTCATTTATGTTGTATATCAAATATAAAGTGTTGTGTAAACACAAGCTAGATTTCTAACCTGGGAGATGGGTTGAATGTAAATGTCACTGGAGAGATGTGGATTTGAGGAGCAAAACAGTAACTGTGGATGAAAAATCCAGAAATTATAATGGGCTTCCTTTGGAGCAGAGCCATAATTGCTATACACCCCACATTTTCTTCCACCAATTTTTCTGTCCCCCTCCCCCTCAAACCCTACCAGCAATAATGGTGATGGGAAACTCAATATGACAAATATTTAGTACTTAGTGTGTATGTAACATACTGTCCTAGGTACTGGAAATACAAAGACAAAAAATGCTATAGTCCTTTCCCTCAAGGGGCTTACATTATAATGGATGAATGCTGAATCTGTACAGATATGTATAATACAGGGATAAAGAAAAAGCCATAAAAATGCTTTAGGGCTTTTTTTGATTATTGAATTTTATATAATTCTAGAAAATAGCTCAATGGTAACTTTCTTGGTATTGTACATCTATAAATTAATGATGCTATTATAATAGATGATACTAATAATATGTGTTGCTTATCCCTAATTTTTTTTCCATTTTCTGGGAAAATGTGAGGAAGAAGGGAATACTTTCAGCTGAGTAGATTAGGAAGGTTTTCATGGAGGATGTGATACCCAAGGTAGGCCTTGAAGGAAGATGATTTTGAAAGGAAGAGGTGAGTATGGATATCTTGTGTATACCTAATTATTTACATGTCTCCCCTGTTAAAATGTGAGCTTCTTGATGGTAGAGATTGTTTTTTTTTACCTTCCCTTATAGCACCAAGTGCTTAAAACAGGCTCTAGCACATAGTACTTAATAAGTATTTGATTAATTGATTGAGTAGGGATCTGGTTCTGCTTCATTTCACTTTGCATCAGTTCATTTAAGTCTTTCCATATTTTTCTGAAATCTGCTTGCTTGTTATTTCTTATAGCATAAGAGTATTTCATCACATTCACATACGACAACTTGTTCAGCCATTTCCCAATTGGTGGGCATCCCCTCAACTTCCAAGTCTTTGACACCACAAAAAGAACTGCTATAAATATTTTTATTCATGTAGGTCCTTATCCCTTTTAAAAAAAGAATCTCTTTGGAATATAGAACTAGTAGTTTTATTGCTGGGCCAAAGAGTATACACAGTTTCCCCTTTGGGCATAGCAGGGAGTGTACTTCTGACATGAAATGAATGGAGGAAAAGTAGGAGGAAGGAATAGGTGATAGGAAAAAATCTATCAGCATTCTTCGGCAATCCCTCTGGCCCTGACCCACTCCACCCCCCACAAGTCCCTTTCTCAATCCTTCTGTTCTCATCCTTATTCTCTTTTCCCCAAGTAACCAACCTTACCTCTTGGTACCTAGCCTCCCATCCCAACTTCCATATTTTAAATCCTTCATACTCTGTTCCCAGATATATCATTCCCAGATTTGTACCTGTCCACAGTCCTCCAAGCCTGTCCTCACTTCAGAATTCTCACCTCTTCACTTCCTGTTTATCCATCTTAGAGCTTATAACCACTTCTACAGTTTTGCCAGTGCTAGTCCCCAAGCCACAGGAGTGGGCCACAAGGAGAATTCTCATTGTCAAGAAATCACTCATTAGTGGAGATACACTGTAGGCACTCTGTTTTGGAACTCCGAAACAGTTTTCTTATACCAACATTTTTACACATGTTGAATGGGTTCTATTAGGCTATTGTACAGTGCATTATGGGTTAAATAAGCTCTTGTGGATTGATCTGGCAACTTGACCACCATGCTTAGAATTGTTTCTATGGGAAATTGCACTCCAAGATCCAAAGGACAAACTCACAAATGGATTTTTGGAACACAACCTATTTGTAAATTGGAGACTGCTTGTACTCTCTATCTTGGCAAACTTTTTTGAATTTCCTCTAATTCCACAAAAAGTGCAAAGGGAGATGAAAAAAGATATCTCATTAAAAGAGGTTGTCTTCCTAGAAGAATTTAGTTACACCCATTTCCAGTTTGATAAATAAATAATTCTTACTTAATATCCTTATATTTTATGAGCTTATCAAAGATATTGCTTTCCTTGCTATGTTTCAGATTGTGGGATTAAATGATTATTAAAATATATTCAGTAACAGATCATATTTGACAACTTCTTCTTGAAGGATATTTTCCATTATAATTCAAGGCACGCTATGGAAGAAATTTGGGGAATTTTAATTTTGGAGATATAGTAGATTGCTTTCTATTTTTATGCATCTGGGAATTTTTTATTTACACAGTAACTAAATCTCTGTCATTTCTGTCTTTATTGAAAAATATTTATTTAGGGTTTTGATATGTCATCAGAATAGGAACAGTAACCAATTTGGTATTTCATGCAGTTTCATAGAATTGTCAGCAAATACTTCAAAACCTTATTTTAACACCACAGTTATAAAGCAGAATTTTATGTAGCATGAACCTGTCTTGGATTCCCTAAAGTCAGTTTTTAGTTTCTTAAAAGAGAACTTGATCACAAGGAGCTGTCTTCACTTCATCATGAATAGGTCATTCTATGTTAGCCCCATTTTCCATGCTTGACCAGACCATTATCCTTGTTGATCAGAGGAGGTAGAGTTTACCTTGATTTGAACAATGAATTTGGCAGAATGTCTCATGCTAATCTTATGGAAGTGAGCGGCAAGTGGATTAGGCGATACTATAGCTCTGAGGATTCCAAGTTGGCCGAATGGTTGGATACAAGGGGTTGTCATCAATATTTGGAAGGAGGTCTCTAGTAGAATAAGTGTGATAACTATGATTACATATAATACACAATATGTGTATATATACAAAATATGTATATGTATATATGTATTCTAACATTTATGTAATGCTTGCTATGTGCCAGGCACTGTACTAAGTACTTTACAAATACCTCATTTGATTTTCACATCAACCCTGGGAGGTAGGTACTATTATCCCCATTTTACAGATGAGAAAACTGAGGCGAACAGAGGTTAAGTGACTGTATCAGCAAGCACCCCAGCACACCCAGGGCGGCTGCTAGCACAGGTTCTTAGATCTGCTTTTCTAAAGGAAAGCAACTCAAAATGGGTCAACAATCTTACTTTAATCAAACATCATTTACCTAGTTCAGGGGGGAAAGTCAGCACCCTGAACTTCAGAGAATACAAAC
>CM053586.1:308645021-308719913 GCA_028646515.1 Pseudochirops corinnae | reverse complement strand
AGCCCATTAGGGAACAGAGTATACTTTCAAATATCCAAGGGTCCTCAGAGTCACGTAGCCACTTTAGCAAAGGGCCTAGGGGCAGGGAAGATCTTCAGATTCCCATAACAGTGACTTGCCCAGGGTCACACAGTTGAGTTCAAGTGTTCCTGACTCCAGACTCACTACTCTATTCACTGTGCTGCCTAACTGCCATAAATATAATGACAAATATAACTATATATAATTAGGACAATTTTGTGGGACAGTGAGTAGATAGAGCACCAGCCTGGAGTCAGGAAGTCAGAAGACTGACATTTACTAGCTGTGTGACTTTGGGCAAGTCACTTAGCCCTGTTTGCTTCAGTTGCCTTATCTGTAAAATGAGCAGAAGGAAATGGCAAACCACTCCAGTATCTTTGCCAAGAAGACCCTAGATAGGGTCACAGAAAGTTGGATACAACTGAAACAACTGAACAGCAACACGTTATATAATTACAACTATCACACTATAGCTACAACTATAACTGTAACTATAACTCTCCGTGTGTGTGTGTGTGTGTGTGTGTGTGTGTGTGTGTATGTGTATGCCTAGTTTGATGCTGTACTTATAAGTGATAGGACTCCTATATAAAATCATTTAGGTTTTTTTTTTTGGAGGGGGGAGGGCAGGACAATTGGGGTTAAGTGAGTTGCCCAAGGTCACATGGCTAGTAAGTGTTAAGTGTCTGATGTCGGATTTGAACTCAGGTCCTCCTGACTCCAGAGTCAGTGCTCTATTCACTGTGCCACCTAGCCGCCCCTAGAATCATTTCGGTTGAAGTGATTCCAATGATCAGAAACATTTAAGCAACGCTAGACAACTCATACTTTTCCACTGTCCTGACTCATTCTGACTCTGTGTCAAATGTGTGAATAAATATGGCTCTTAATTGGACAAGGCTGCTGGTCTGACTACAGAGGCTGCAGCCAGTACCCATTCCTAGGGTCCTAATGATCAATTTGAGCCCTCACTGGTCCCAAATAGGAAGCTTTCCCACTCGAGTCTGGTACTGATAAGTGACCCAGAGGAATTTCTCTACCACTTCTGGGTTTGATTAAGAATGACTCCTGTCATATCTGACATCAATTACTTGTTCTCAGTCAAGCCTATATTTAAGGTATAAAACTTCCCTGCTTAGACTCTATCCAAGTATGTACTCCCGCAGAAATCTTTGCATGGTACGCATCTTTGTCTCTCATGTAGTTGAGCCAGGACCTGTGTACAGCTGAATCTTTGTCTGATTTGCTATGTTGTGTGTGTGTGTGTGTGTGTGTGTGTGTGTGTGTGCACGCTTTGTGTTTGCTTACTTGCTACACCACATAGTAATAGATCTTATACTGGTATTATCTTCCTGAGTACCGACTTCATATAATTCCTCAAAACTGGGTCTTTGCTCTAAATCAGACATGAGGCCAAATAAAACAAGACTCCCAGGAAGATATTCTCGGGCGTGTTTTGTTTAATCCTTTATTAATGATTTGGAAGAAGGAAGAGATGGAATGATAATCACATTTGCATATGGTACAAAACCGGGAGGAAGAACATACTGAAAGACAGAGTAAGAATTTAAAGAACTGCTGATGAACTAGAATTTTGAGATGAATGTAATAAATACAATTCAATAGGAATACGTCTCAAATCAGAATTAGAATCACAGACCCACAAATGTTTAGGAATTTACCCAAGTGCCATCTATTTCAATCCATACCTGAAAAAGTATCCCTTGCCAATATCAACAAAATAATATTGATAATAATGATGATGCAGCAGAAGCTTGCCATCTTTCATAGACTGACAGATGATAAATCATCAGTCTATAAATATAGACCTCAAAGTTTCTTGGAGAATTCTACCAACAAGCTGGACTGGAGCCAGACCATTATCACAGACCAAACTGTTACCCATAATTGCTAGGACATAATATTGATGCATAAAAACTTAAAAGTAATGTTTTTAACAGATGTCATAATACCAAATGGTTATAATTTCCAAATTACAGAGAACAAAAAGCCTTACAAATATAGAGCCATAGCAGAGGAGATCAAAATCATGTAGGAACCTGTTGATGTATACATCATCCCTTTTGTCATATCTACTATAGAAAGTGACTTGAGGACATTTTCAGTGAGCTTACAAAGAATGGACTTACATATTAGTACTTTTATTCATCTATAAAAAGACGTTTTAAAACAGATATGGTACTTTTTACATCTTTACAAAGCTTGCTTAACTCTGGCATTCAAATGCAGTTAGCCACCATAACTCATTTGTTTCATGAGTCTACATCAACAGACTTGAAGGTGGCAGAGGGCTTCCACAAGGACTGAAAACCAATTAAGCCGTCCACAAGCATTTATTAAGCCCCTCTGAGCTCAACTTCCTTGTGTCGGGAGGGGGAGGGGGAGGGGGGGAAGGCAGAATAATTTACTCATAATTGGAATAAGTTCTGAGCCAGAATGGCCTAGCTTGGCCTTCAGACTCCTTCCTCTGCCAAAACCTTGCCCATCCAGAGGGATCAGGTACTGAACATTAACCTATGGCCCCTCCTCACTCACTCAATCCTTTCTCCCCAAACATCAACATTACCTTTGCTACTGTGAACAGTGTGACAATGTAGTGACTTACTACTGTATTTAGAATCCTAAGGCTACTTGGACTCCCTGCTCTCCCTAGCTCTCCCTGTTCCTTCATGCCTATCCATGTGAGTCTTATCCCTTAGGTTTCCCTACATTATTTTTTCCTACCCTTGCATTCCTCTGCAATCTCTGTTCTGATATTAATTTGTCTTTCATAAATAGACCTATGTTCTCCCTTCTCCACCAGTACTTTGTATATATTTTGTATTTTACTCAAATGTGTACAAGTTGTTACTCTCCAAAAAAGTAATCTTCTTGATTTGATTTGATTTTATCTTTGTTTTTTATCCCCAGGACCTGACACTATCCTTGGTACATAGTAGGTGTTAATAAATGTCTGTTGAATTGAATATGTGTCAGGAAGTGTGGTAGGCACTAAAGAGAGAGATAAAAAAATACCCTGCCCTCAGGGAGCATGTGTTGTATGGGGCGGGATATAAAATATATGATTCTATGACTTCTGGGCTCCTGTCTGTAGATTGACCCTGGATCCCTTTCTCCAAGGTCCCAAGGTAACAGATGATCAATAATAATAATAATAATAATAATAATAATAATAATAATAATAACAACTAGTATTTATAAGAACTTTAAGGTTTGCAGAGCACTTTACAAATATTATCTTATTTTAGCTTCATAATAACCCTGGGAGGAAGGTACTGTCATGACCTCTATTTTATAGATGAAAATATTGAGGCAAAGAAAGGTTAAGTGACTTACCTAGAGTAACGTGGGATGTAACATTTGAACTCAAGTCCCCTTGACTCCAGGTCTACTGTTTTATCTACTGCTATCAAGGAAAAGACTGAAATTTATTGCTAGGTGTATCTCACCCACAGTTAGGAAACCTTAGCACCATAATAGCATTGCTTTGAATTCCAGCTACCTTGAGGATGTGTGTGTGTGTGTGTGTGTGTGTGTGTGTGTGTGTGCATGCGCATGTGCATACAGGGGTGAAGTAGGGAGACAGGAAGGAAGCTAAGAAGGAAGGAAGGGAAGCCATCTCAGGGGTGGCTCCTCATTCAGATCTTTTAGCCTTTTTACTCTCCTCCTCCTCCCCCAGCCTCAACTTAGTCCTTCAGTCGAGCTACAAGCTTCAAATGAACTCAAATTTCCCACCAGAATGTGAAATTCCTATTTGTCCTTTTTGTGCAAGCCACATTAAATTATGCACTAATTCACTGTCACTTGGAGTGAATCCTGGAGTTAGATGACTTCTATTTATTTTCATTAAAAAGAGTGGATGTGTTTGTGTGGATGCTTTACTCAAAATATTCAGTAAGTCAACAAGCATTTATTGAGCACTGAATCAATGAACAAGAATTCTTAAGAGCTTACTGTGTGCCAAGTACTTTCCAACCCTGGAGTAGAAAGAAATAGCTAAATAAGATAGTCCCTGTCCTCAAGAGCTTACATTCTGCTAGGGCAGAAAACAACACCTTCACAGATAAGTAAGAGAAATAAATACATCATACAGGCAATATAATTACAAAGTGGGAAGGTGTCTGAAGGGGGTGGCATTAGAGATGGATGCTGAAAGGAGCAAAAGAATTCCAAGGGACCAGAGGTCAGGAGGGAGCCTGCCCCAGATATGGGAGTGAGCTTGTGAAAGGGCTCACAGTCAAGAGATGGGATTCAGTTTGGGCAACGGGAAGTTTGATAGTTTGGCAAGTACATGGTGTGCATGAAGAGGAGAGAGGGGAAATAATTCTGGAGAGAGAAGCTGGAACCAGATTGTGAAGTGTTTCAAATGTCAAGCTGAGGAGTTTGCGTGCTATCCTGTAGGCTTGAGAGTGCTCCACTGAAGTCTTGCGGCCAACTCTAATGGCTTTTTCTCAGTCCTCATTCTCCTTGACTTCTCTGCAGCCTTTGACATTGTTGAGCACTCTCGGTCTTGATGTTCTGTTCTCTAGTTTTTCAGGATATCATTCTCTCTTGATTTTCCTCCTACCTTTCTGACCATTGCTTCTCTGTTTCTTTCATTGGATCATCTTCCAGATTATTCCTCTCCAATCATAGATGTCCCTCAGGGTTCTGTCCTGGGCTCTCTTTTCTTCTCCCTCTATACTACTTCATTTGGTTATCTTAGCTACCGTGGATTTAATTACCATCTCTTTTGCTGATGATTCTCAAAATCTACCTATCCTGTCCTAAAATCTCTGCCGACCTTCAATCTCACATCTTCAACTATCTTTCTAACATCTTAAACTGGATATTTAGTAGACGTCTTAAATGCAATATGTTTAATTGAACTCATCTTTCCTCCTAAAATCCTCCCCTGCTTCCTAATTTCCCTATTTACCATCAAGGTCAACACCCTCTTCCTAGTCCTTTAGGCTCACAACCTAGGTTGTCATCCTGGACTCCTCTATCTCTCACTACCCCTCCATCCAAACTCTTGCTAAGGCCTATCACTTTCACCTTTGCAGCATCTCTCTTGTATGCTCCCTTCTGTCATTTGACACTGCCACTACTTTAGTGCTTAGGCTGTTATAGTAGCCTGTTGGTGGGTCTGCTTGTCTCTCTCCCTCCTCCAGTCCATTCTCTATTAAGCCACTACAGTGATTTTCCCAAAGCAAATGTCCTACCATGTCAGCCCCGATAAACTTCCATGGTTCCCTAGTTTCTCCAGGATCAAATGCAAAATGCTCAGTTTAGTGTTCAAAGACCTTTATAACAAGGTCCCCTCCTGCCTTTCCAGTGTTCTTATGCCTCACTACACACCACATACTCTTTGATACAATGAAGAGTACACTAACAACTTCCACCAACAAGACACTCCATCCCTGACTCTGGGACTTTTCTCTGGTAGTTTTCATGCCTAGAACACTCTTCCTCCTCATCTTCATCTTCAGGCTTCCCTGAATTCATTTAAATCCCAACTAAAATCCTACCTTCTATAGGAAGCCTTTCCTAATTGCTCTCAATCCTGGCATCTTTCCTCTGTGAATTATTTCCTCTTTGTCTTGTATTTGGCTTTTTATACATACTGCTTGTTTCCTCCAGTTAGATTGTGAGCTCCTCAAGTTCAGGGACTGTGTTTATCTCTTTTTGTAGCCCCAGTACACACAGAGTGTGGTACATAGAAGGTGCTTAATAAATGTTTATTGACTCATCTGGGGAATGATATCACTGTGATTTAGGACATTTATTTTAGCCACTGTGCAGCTATGTGGAGAATGAATTGGAGAGGTGAGAGACTGGATGCTGGGAGACCAATGATTGCAACATTAGGGCCGCAGTCTCAAGCCAAGACCAATAAATCATGCCCAAAGAAAGCAATTTACAAGCTTACTGGTCAGCTTTAATACCTCCAATTGCCACCCTTCCCCAATTTTTACTTAGAGATTTTGTCTTGACTAACCCACGCTCCTTGTAGTTTGACAATTACATGTCTATTTTGAGTACCATCTGTATAATTTTTGGCATAACTGGAACTTGAGGGAAAGAACCTTACCACAAGAAGGGGGCACCCAATATCCTTTGATGACCAAATACCTATTCTATAGTTTTACAGAGAAGATCACGAGAATTTCTTGTTAGGCTAGAGAAGCATCTCACCTTTTTTCTGAATAGATTGGAAAAATTTAAACAAGGAAGGAAAAGGTCCAACTGAAAAGATCTAGAGTTGTGGGAGAAGCACAAAAAAGACTAGACTCATCTGATATCAATAAGTTTGTACTCAGAAATGGATAAAATCCTTTATTTTTAATTTTATAAATCATACATGGCTCATTTAGTCTGATCCTTTGATTGGAGAGGAGAAGCAGATGAACATCAATCTACGTAGAAGGAAGATGTCTTCATGTTTATGCAGGTGTAACACCTGGAACACTCTCACACAAGTGAACTTCTAGAAATATTATTCCTGGTCCAAGTGTTGTGAGTCAATAGTCATTCAAAACAATACCTGGTTCGTGAGTCCTGCCAGGGTGTGCGTGAGTGAGTGTGTGTATGTGTGTTTTCCCAGCCAACCATGGAATATATTTTTTAACATAGCTCTTCAAATCCTTTTTGATTGGCATGCAAATAAAGTCAAGTGAGAACAAGAGCTAAGCAAAGGAGACAAGGTCATTGCCCCCTATCCTTCTGGATCATATTTTGGGTTTTGGAGACAAAGATCCTCATAAAGAATTATGCATATTTGCTAGTAACAACTTTCTTCCCACATCTATCCCCTAGACTTTTTTTTTTTTTGTATTCTAGTCAATGCAAAATATTACTTTCTTTCTTTTCTTTTCTTTTCTATTTTGCTTTTTTGAAGGGGGGAAGGTAGGGCAATTGGGGTTAAGTGACTTGCTCAAGGTCACATGGCTAGTTTTGATGTAGGATTTGAACTCAGGTTTTCCTGACTTCAGGGCCTGTGCGCTGTGCCACCTAGCTGCCCCCCAAAACTTTACTTTCTTAACATTGCAAATGTTAATGTCTGTGAATGTCTTTTTTCTCACCTAATCCTTTTACTCTCACTTATCAGAATGGCTTAGGGGCCTCCAGATATACTTGATAAAGCCAGGAGAGAAAACTGAGTAATATATGATGCACAGACAGTCAGGATTGTTAGTTCATATTGAAATTCTACTTGCTATTGAAAGTTTGCAACTCTGGTCTGTTCTGGATAAAATGATTAAATGTAATTTCTTTTTTTTCCCTTTATCAGTCCATAGCAGTCTCTCAAGGGATAGAATCACTTCTCCCTCCCCCCCCCCCTAACTTTCTACAATAAAAATTACATGAATCCTTTCCTGATCCCTCTGCCCCCCAAATTGCTAGTGTTTTCTATATTCTCAAGTTACTTTAGATTTACTTATCACATGCCATATCACGCTAGTTCTCTTGAGGGTAGGAATTATTTTGTGGTTTGTTTTTTTTTTAAATAACCAGTACCTAGAAATATATATTGATTCTTACTCTTTCTCCATGTTCTCTGCTTGATCATCATCTTTATCTTATTCCCTGAGTATGTGTATACTCCAAGGCTCTGATCTTATCCTTCTCTTTTTTATTTATTCTGTAAGTGACCTCCTCAGCTCCCATATTTAATTATCATCTCTATGCTGATGACTTTCAGCTCAATATACTTACCCTGCTCTCTTTCCTGAGCTCCAGTCCCACATCACCAATTGCCTATTGGGCATTTTGAGCTGAATGTCCCATAGGCATTATTTCCCATTCTCCAAAAAGAAATCATCATTTTCCTCCTTCAAAGTCATCCTTCTTCTAGATTTCTTTATCACTGTTGAGAGTACCATCATCCTTTGAGTCTCCCAGGTTTGCAACCTTGCTGTCATCCTCAACTCCTCCCTTCCCCTCTCCCAATGTATTCAGTCATTTGCTAGATCTTGTCATTTCTATCTCCACATCATCTTTTGCAGTTGCCCCTACATTTCTATGCCCAGGGACACCACCCTATACCAGCCGCTCATCATCTCTTACCTGGATTATTACAACACCCTCCTAATTGGTGTCCAAGGCTCAAGTCTCTCCCTACTTCAATCAATTTTCCATGCAGAAGCCAAAATGGCTTTCTTTTAAAAATGTGGGTCTGCCATTCTTCAATTCAATAAGCTTTAGTCCCTCCTGACTGCCCATACAATCAAATCTACACTCCTTCATTTGACTTTTAAAGACATTCACAACTTGATTTCAACTTCTCTAGCCCTATTAGATATTTCTCTTTTCCATACCCACTTTGGTTCAATCAAACCGGCTCCATGCTGCTGCTGCTACTAGTACTACTATTACTACTACTACTATACATACAGAGAGAATTTTATTTGTTGCCTCTTTGACTTTGTCCTGGTCAAAATGAACTTCTTCCTCCTTTCTGCCTCTTAGAATTCATAGCCCCTTTCAAGGCTCAGCTTGAGTGACACATTCTATGTGAAACTTTTCCTTGTCTCCCATGTACCTACCCAGTGTCTTGTGTATATACCTATATATGATATATGTACATCTTCCTTCCCATATTAATTAGGTTGTAAGCTTCTTGTTTCACTTTTTCACTTGTTTAATTTTTGTCTTTGTATCCCTAAAACAGAACATGGTGCCTGGCATGTAATAATGTTTAGTAAATGCTTGTTGGTTGATTAATATAGTCTTGTTTCACTAGTCATAGAGGATTTGACATGACAGACTTTTCCTATCTGCTTCCTCTGCTGACCGATGGCTACTTCCAGAATTGGAGGAACTGGCCCAGATGCATCCTACTTTCCAACTTAGTGAACATAATCACTTTATATTTGGGCTCTCTTATAGTCATGGGTCATTAGACCATATCCAATTTCCAAATGCTCAAAAGAATAAACCTGCCAAACTCACCCTAGAAATCCTTGGAAATTTTATTCAATTTGTTCAATGAGGTATCCTCAAATAGCATTTAACTTCAGTTTATTATTTTTTTCTGCAGTTAACTAAAATTGCCTCTTTCAATGAAATCTACCCACACAGAAAGCTCTAAGATTCAGCCATTTTCAATTGGGTTTTAAAAAATGACCAAATAAAATTTTCAAGGGATTAGAGTGTCATTTTTCATACTTATGTACCTCAAAAAATCCAGCCAAATTGATTTACTTCAAGTGTTCCAGAAATATCATTTTTCATCTAACATCAAATATGGAACATTTCAACCCACAAGGAGAACATTTCAGAAAGTTTTAAGCATGTGGGCTCCAGTGGAAACTCTTTTATGCCCTTAACCATAGAAGTTATTTGTTATGAATCTGTTAATATAGCACGATTAGCCTTATAATCTTTCTGAATGTGAATTTCCTTTGGAAGTTCTCAGCCTACATAGGAATTTGTAGAATGTCTTATGGGATATCTGGTGGGAGAATGAAGCAAGTCTTACTAATTAAGCTAAATTATCCCAGTGCTCCTAAAGAATAGTGGAAAATGAGATATTTAGCTGATGGCAAAGGGATGGTGTGGGGAAGAGGCAGAGTCAAAGAGGATGGATACCTAGAAGGAAAAAGGAGAAACAAATGAAAAAGAAGAGAATGTGGGAGATGAAGGGATGTATAAGGACATGCTATTATTTTTGCCAAGTCATTTTAATTTACATTATTTTCTAATCTTACTCTACATTCTAATAATAAATATACTGGGTTTTGGAATTATTCTACTTTTCCATTTTCCTTTTCAATTTAGGTGACTGGGGTGAATAAATGGTGTTTATTGAAAGGAATGTAATAATGCTGATGACAAGGAAGCCAGAGTGAGGGAGATGAACTGGAAGAAGAGGGATGAATGGGCATGTAGGTATAGTGTGAGAGAGAGAGAGTAGGAGAGATTTGAAGGTAGTAATTTGTGGTTAGACAGTGTCCTGTAACTTGCAGGCAGTGCAATTCTGTGAGATGATGAGATTTAAGGTGTAACTATGTCTGAAGTCAAGTTGTAAAACTCAAGAGAGTTGAGAAATTTATGGGTTTTCTTGGTCTATTTGTTGGAGGGGTTGTCAAAATTAAACATTAAATCATCTAAGGATGGTGGTAGACTGTGAACCAAATAGCACTAAAATCATTGAACAATTTGGGAGAATGGCCGGCAGGTCAATAGATATGACAACAAGTATGGCAAGAAATAGATATTATTGAAATCAGAAAGAAAATATCATTGTAGGATGGTAGTAGAAAAATGGTCAGGGAGTGGAAACAGGGATCAAGGAGAATGCCCAGTACTTCTTCTGGTCTTATAAGATGGGCTGAGTAGGAAAAGCAAAGGCCATGAGTAAAGGGTTACACATCATGTTTATGACCTCTGGATAGGGCCCATTTTCATTAATGGCAGGAGATAGAGGAAATGTTGGTCAAAAAGGTCAAAGATTTAAGGGCACTTGTTGACAACAGAGTGGAGGGTTGAAAGGTCACAATGGAATGGACTAAGTGATGGGTGATCTGGGATTGAAGAAAGCTGTTATGAATGGTGAGAATTGAGATAAACATTCAGAAGGCAGTATGGGTAATTTATTTGAATAACTCAGTATAAAACCTTTCTTTGGCTTAGATGTTACCCTCCTATCTTTCAGTTTAATTTTTTTCCCCAAAGTGTGACTTGGGCCATAATTATCCTTATCGAGCAGGGGCATCAGGGTGAAGGCTGGCTGCAACACAGGAAAGAGCTAAAGAAAAAGGATTGTTCAGTCATGTCCAATTCTTTGTGACCCTCGTGAATCAACCGTCCATGGGGTTTTCTTGGTAAAGATACTGGAGTGGTTTGCCATTTTCTCCTGTAGTTTTATGCAGGCAGGGGTTAAATGACTTGCTCAGGGTCACACAGATACTCTGAGGTTAGATTTGAAATCTGGTCTTCTGACTCCAGGCCCAGTTTGCTATCCACTATACCACTTACTTACCCCAAAGGAAAAGTAGAGAGCTGGAAAGTGGTCATGAGGAAGAAAGAGAGTGGCCAGCTGGAGGGTGTAGAAACAGTAGGAGTAGAAGCAACATCTGACTGGATCTGAACAAAACCACTATGTAATATGTTATTCGTACCCATAGCCACTTCATTTTGCACTCTTTCCCATTCCAGTCTTAAATATCCAAGTTCCCTCTTGATATCATCTTCCCTTTTAGCGTAACCTTTACGCAGTATCAACTCTGTTTCTTCCATCTCTAACACTCTACAACCATGAGAAAAAAAGAAAAAAAAACCTTTTATTAATCCTTTACACTTTAGTGTGAATTTAAATAAATGTTTTCCCTCACCCAGGACTATTTTCATTTTGATCCTTCTCATTGTGGAATGAAGGGGTTTTTCTCTGTTAAGAGACTTTCAGATTATTAGGGGGCAAGCAGGTGGAGCAGGTATTTTCTTAATCAGGTGGGTCTTTTCCTGGTCTCAAATAGGCAACTTTACCTACTTGACCTCTGCATAGTGGGTTCTGGGTATTGCTCTTACCCCTTGAGGCCCTGGGGTACTGGCATTGTCTGTTGGGAAGTAGAAAGCCAGCAAAAGAGTTGGGGATGGGACTTCTAGACTTAATGGTTGGGATTAGCCCTATCATAGGTATGATTACAAGCCAAGCAAATGAATTAATAACTTCTGAGAGTAGGGATTCCCAGCTTTTTTGAAATTGCAATATCCCATTCATTTGAATTCATGACAATTCCCATCTCCTGACTCCCTGCTGTGTGTAAAGTGGGACCAATAACACTTTTAAAAGTTAAAAATATATTCAGTTAAATTTTGTTTGAGATTTCCAGAATACTCTGAGATAATTCAAAATATCAGAAAAACAGAAACCAGCAATCAAGGTTGAAAATAATGTCAGAAGAGGACATGGATTGTGTTGATTATTTTGTTCGGCACCTAGCATGGAGTCATAAGTCTTTTAGATGGTGGGTGACTGGGTGAATGAATAAATCTATAAATAGGCTTCAGTTCTAATGTAACACCCTTATCTTTCCTTATTTAATACTCTCTGAAGTAGACTTATAATAGCTAATAATAACAATAATAGCATTTGAAGACTGCTTTAAGGTTTGCAAAATACTCTATATGTGCTATCTAATTTGATCTTCACAACAAACCTGGGAGGTAGGTACTATTATCCCCATTCTTACAGATGGGGAAATTGAGGCAGACAGAAATTATGTGACTTGGCCAGGATCACACAACTATTAGGTGTCTGAGACTGGATTTGAACTTAGGTCTCCCTGATTCTAGGCCTAGCACTGTATCCAATCTAAACTGCCTTATGTGAATTACCATTCTATTCTCATTAAAATCCTCACTGAGGGGACAGGAGGATTATGCCTCATCATGAAATCACATTCAAGATGATAAATGCATGTAATATGCAATTCTTAAAACTTAACCAGAAACATACATGATTATAATGTAAAATATAAAATACTCTATTAGACCATTAACCATTTCCCCAAAACACGAAAAACAAATCTACAACCCAATTATACACCAGATGCTTTAAACAGTCAGGGGTTTATGGATAACGTCTACTTATTTTCAGGCAGATATGGGATATTTTTCTCCCTCTTCTTTTAATAAACCATCAAAGTTGTTTTGAAGTAATATGATATTTTAGAACTTCCAAAGAAAAAACACAACAGATAAGCAGATGTTAGATCATCCATGCTTACAAAGTCTCCTCCTTTTTTTCTTTTCCCAACCTCACCCAGGGTAATCAGATATAAATTAATGAAAAGCAAACCAGTCAATCTTCTCCTGAACAAAGTCCACCATTTCTGAATACATCTTCAAGCGTCTACAGGTATAGCCACATGCCATCATTGATGACTTGGCAAGATCAAAGCCATTTCATCCAATTCCATGATTTACAATTTCCAAATCAACACAGAGAGAAAAGATCAGGCATCAAACATCTATCCATGCTTCTATCAGGTCACACACTGTAATTCTATCCAAGTACAAGTTTCTGTGGTAAACAGGACAGTGATTGCCAAGACTTCCCAGGTTTCCAAAAAGCAGCCATGTCCCTCTTGGGAGAGATTTGTTTTATTGGAAAATAATTCTGGCAGACTGAATCTCTGGAAAAATAATTTCATGGATAATAAATAATAAAATAATAACAATATAACAAAATAATGTCGATGTCATAACTAGGTTCCTTTGGATACTTCATGCCAAATGCCTCATCGACAGGTGTGGCACAGGATGCGGTCAATGCCGCTTCATCAGAGACCAAAAAAGATGTTCCCCTCAAATTACATTTTCATTTACTCACAACTTTTGGGGGTGTGGGTGGGGAGGACTCATTTTTGAGTTGACATTTTTCATGTTTTATCCCTGTCCAAAAGTTATTAAAAATTTTTTTTGGGGGGAGTGTAGTTGACTTAAATTCAATCAACATATAAAGTTTAGCTATTTGAAGGGGTCTCTATATACAGAAAATGACGTGGGTGATAATAATAACCAACTTTATGTTACATACAGTTATTAACATTCTGCCCAAAGTTATTTTGTATCTGATCATATTTTTATTTGTCTTCACACCGTTTGCCCCCAGTAGAAGGTAAGCTCCTTGAGGGATTGTTTCATTTTTGACTTTTTATATTTAGCATTGACCACAGTGTTAGATACAGAATAAGTACTTAATAACTATCTGATGAATGGAATTGTCAAATATTGTTTGAATTTCACATGAATCCTGTGGAGATATATTTAATAGAGGTATTATTATCCACACTTTTCAGATGATGAAATGGAGACAGAGAAATTAATTCACTTCTGGTCATAAAACTACTAAGTGTCAAAGGTGGGATTTGAACCCAGGAACTTTTAACTCCGCATACAACACCCTACTATGCCATTTTGTCAATTTAGATTTGGATGAACCCTCTCTTCCCAATTACATTTTCATTTACCTTACAACTCTTGGATAGCAATATCCTTTTGAACGGTCCTCTAATAAGGATTTAAACATGATTAAGTTATGGGAAAAAACTATCATTTTTTCCAATTTATCTATTTTTTTAACCTGTAAATAAACTCTGCCAAAGCATAACTATACATATTTCACTTACGGTAAGTTTTTTTTCCCTTTGGTTTTCTTGTCCTTTTTTCTTTTTTTTTTTCTTTCTTTGCTAAACCAGTGACTCTTCCACATATATTTGAAAGGAAATTTTTTTCTTTTTAAAGTTTTAATATTTTATTTTTTCCAATTATATGTAAAAACAATTTTCTGGTTTCTTTTTTTAAAAGAATTTTGTCTCAAATTCTCTCTCAAAATCTCTTCTCTAAACCATCATTGAGAAGGCAAGCAATTCTTAAATTGTCTCTCCTCTATCTGTTTTCCAGGTCAGTTGTTTATCCCATGAGATATTTCACATTTTCTTCTATTTTTCATTCTTTTGATCTTGTTTCATTATTTCTTGATGCCTCATGAAATCATTAGCTTCTACTTGTCCAATTCTACTTTTTAATGAGTTGTTTTTTTCAGTGAATTTTTATACATCTTTTCCCATTTTTTGTATTTCCTCTGCCAAGCTGTTGACTCTTTTCTTGATTGTCTTGTATCACTTTCATTTCATTTTCCAATTTTTCCTCTACCTCTCTTATTTGATTTTTAAAACCCTTTTTTGAGCTCTTCCAGTAAGTCTTTATTGGGTCTAAAACCAATTCACTTTTTTCTTTGAGGCTTTGCACATAATGGTTTCAACACAGTTGTCTTCTTCTAAGTCTATGTTTTAATCTTCCCTTTCACCATAGAAAATTTCTGTGATCAGGATCATTTTTGTTGTTGTTGCTGCTTGCTCATTTTTCCAGACTATTTCTTGATCTCCAACTTTAGTCAAAGTTGGGCTTAGCTTCCAGGGATGAGGGGGCACTCTCCCAAGCCTGATGTTTTTGTTCTGTGTTTTCAGAGTTAGTTCTTGGGGGGCTCTGTAAGTTTTCAATTCTTCCAAGGTGGTATGATCTAAGAAGAGGCATGTTTACTTCTCTTTGGGTCTATGCTCTGGTCTGTGTACAGACACATGAACTCTTTTCTGTCCTGGAACTGTGACCAGGGAACTTGCTCCCCTGTGGCCAGGAATTCTAGAATTCTTGACTCCTCTTTGCCCTGGGATCGCATTTAGGATCCCTGTATAGGATGAACAACAGATTCCTGCATCCAATGTCAACTAAGGGTTCCCTGTAGTCTCCTTCTGACCAGTTGTCTGGTCCCCTTACAGTCTTTGGGCTGAGAATTCTGGAAGCCTGTGCCACAGAATCTGTCACCCCCAATGCCTGTTGTTCGCTTGTACCTGGCAGCCATGGCCTGTTGCTGACTGCCCTTGTGCAGGGGTCTAGGCCTTGCTGCTGGCTTGCCCTGGGGCATGGGACCTTGATACTGCTGGCTTGTGCTGGACTGTTGGCTTACACTGGGGCTTAAGGCTTCTCTGTTGGCTTGTTGTGTGCACATGAGCTGGATTATGCCCCCTTCTTACCTTACTGAGGTGGGCCTTTTCTGTCATCTTGGCTTTGCTGAAAGAAAAAATATATTGAATGATAATACTTGATAAACAATTTAATTACTTCTATGTATGAAAATGTGAATGACTTTTCCCTAGATACCTTCCTTGTTTCTGAAGTCCCATAGAAATGAAGTATAAAACCCTCTGTGTTGCAACCGTTTTTTCTTGCCTTTTTCCAAATTAATATCATATGGTGAAGTTCAGTATTAGAAGTATAAGATTTTTCAAATTTGACTAGAATACGTTTCTACAGCATATACTTTATAAATAAATATAGATTAAACTCATTTGTAAATGAAAAACAATTGTTAAATCAAACTCCAAAATCTTCTTTCATATGTTTTCCTTTGGATAATTACGGAATTTGTTTGCTTCTCAACTAGTATCTTCCCCAAAAGAGGGAAACTTGGATAGTCGCTTGAATAATTTTCTGTCCCAGATGGCAATACAGCTGAAATTATCTATCTACCTATGTATCTATCTATCTATCCATAAATATATATATATATACGCACCCATACATATACCCACACATACATATATACACACATACACACATATATGTATATGCGTACATATACACACATGTGTATATATATATATATGTATATATATATATATATATATATATATATATACACACACACACACAGACATATACAGACAACATACAAAAATAAATGCTGAGGATCAGTTCCTGATTAAGGTAGAAGATGATACCTAGGACAGAAATGAGAGGGAATGGAGTTATGTCTCAACCGTATACTGGGACAGAAAAGCTTCTAGACTAGAGATTAGATCACAGGAGCATGGTCACCTTGACAAAGCGTTAGACTTCACTTATCAAAGGAGTTGTTTTGACTCCTTGCCCAGCTTTGAGAATGTCTTGTAATACATCCTCCTGTCCCAACCACCCAGCTATTGCTGTCTTCAGGTTTTGGAAAAGACTCCACTGGCAGAGGATAAACCACAAAAATGTTATGCTTAGATTTTTCCCAAGAAAATTCTGTTTTCAAGCAACTTTCAGGTGGTTTTTTTTTTTGTTGGATAGAAAATAGGATTTCAGCACTTTAGGCAGTTAAAACTTATATCCCAGTAATGTGGAGTGGCATGATAGTTTCTATTGCTGTTAGCCTAGTTAGTCAGTCAGTCAAGATACAGTGCCTACTATGTGCCAGGAACCATGCTAAATACTAGAGATGCAAAGAAAGGCAAAACTCTGCTCTCAAGGAGTTTACCATCTAATTGAGGAAACAATGTGTAAACAATTAAATAAGCTGTGGCTGTCTATATCTGTCTCTCTTTATTGTATGTGTGTGTGATGTACAGGATAAGTTTGAGGCAACAGAGGGAAGGTCCTGATCCAAGCCATTAGTGTTGTTTTTCAGTTGTTTCAGCCATGTCTGACTCTTCATGACCCCATTTGGGGTTTTCTTGGCAAAGAAACTGGACTAGCTTGCCATTTCCTTCTCCAGCTCATTTTATAGATGAGGAAACTGAAGCAAAAGGGATTAAGTGACTTGCCCAGGGTCTGAGGCCGTATTTGAACTCAGGTCTTCCTGACTTCAGACCTGTCATCTGTTCATTAGGCCACCTAGCTGTCCCTTAGTCATTAGTAACCCCTTCCTATTTTTCAAGTAGTTTCTGATCTTTAGCATCTTCCTTTTCTCAACCTTACTCCTTCCCATGGAAAAGGTGTTGGTGCTACAACATCCCCTTTCAAACCTATGATATACACTTAATTTTTGCTCTACGGATTCCATTTCCTCCAAGTCACCTTTGTTAGCAAGCAAAAACCACGTTGTCTGTAATGAGCTAGTGAGTAGGGGAAAGATCTGTGATTTCCTCACTGTGACGAACTTTCTACAATGTGAGGATTCCCCTCTCTCTACTCAAGTATCCTGTGACTTAGTATATAAATCCTAGAAAGTTGTCCAGGTATATAGAAATTTAATGCCATTTCCAGGGTCAAATCAGGTCTGCACTTATATAAGGGATGATCTGGTATAAACTGAAAAACCAATTTAACTAATCAATGTTGTTGATGTGGATCCAAGGATCCAGAAATCTAAGAAAAATAAGCTCTGCTACTTCAGAGCTATATTGCCAAGCCCTGCAGAATAAAATATGATGAATCTTAGCACCTCAGATATAGAGCAGGCAGTAATTTTAGAGGACCTCTTGTCTGACTTCCTCATTTTACAGATGAAGAAACTGAGGTTCAGAAATGTTAAGTGATCTAGATCACACAGGTAGTAAATGGTAGACCTGGGATTTGGATCTGATTCTGCTGTACATGGACCAGAATGGAAGTCAGTCCTCTCAGATCGTTATTAAAATTGAACGAAGGGTTCTAGAGGGTTTAAAAAGAAGGTAAAGCACAGCCATGGAAAGATTGCTGGATTTACAGTTTAAGGACCTGGCTTTGTAAATTCGCATTATTATTTGTATGTAGGTCGTGTGGCAGAATCATTATGGGGAGTATAGCCCACCATTGCCGCCTCCTTTTTCCTACTTTTTCAAAATGTTCCATTCTAGGTTCTTCCTCTAAATCACCGGAGCAAATGCCAGCTTGCTCAATGGGAATGTCCTACTCAATGACAGGAGGTCAATAAAATGTAACTAGACCCACCATGATAAATCCCTTCATTTCTCTGGAACCCTGTTTTCTCATCTATAAAACTAAGGGATTCAAGTTAGATCACCTCTATGATTACTTGCTGTTCAGAATCTGAGAACCTAGCACTATCTAGATAATCATAGACAGTAATAGTAGTTGTGATTTATTTCAAATGCCAGCAGATGGTGCTGTTGCCTATTAGTCACTTTACCAGTGGGAACCTGGTTCCAAATGGTGCTGGAAATTTACACTGGGGACCAGTAATGCTGGACTGTGCAGTCCTGTTTCAATAGGGTATCACAGGGACACGAAGCAGATTGTACCTGTGATGAGTCAGAGAGGGTGGTTAGAGCACCTGGTGTTTGCAAAGCATTCAAAGTATCATGAAGGAGTAAGTGGATGGTGCCATTAGCCCAGAGGTATAAAAGGATTTCTACATCTAATGGTATCGTTAAAAGTTTAATCACATCTGCCCAGCATTAATCAACTTGCTTATAAAAGGATGTGGCCAAGACTGAATTAATCAAAGAAATCACCATAAAACCTACTGGAATGTAAAGAAAAGGAGACTTTCGTGAGTGTCTCTGGATAACATTCACATTTTTCACCCATCAGGAATTGATCTATAGCAGGAATATTTAACTGACAGCCACCCCTCCCCCTCTTTTAAAATGCAAACACATCATAGAAACTGCCTCCTGAATGAGGCCTTTCTGATCTTCCCACAATCCCTATTGGACTTGTCACTGCTGTCCAAAGATCCCTGGATTTTGTTGTCTACACTGGTTGAGTCAACAGGAACCTTCAAGCTACCTTAGAGCTGAACTCGTCTTTATGAGTTTTCTCTTTAATCGAATTTGGTTTCTTGAAAGTAGTGATTGTCTCACTATCTTATGGATGGAGGGATATACAATTATAGGCACATATACATACCTGTGTGTATGTATATATATATATATATATATATATATATATATATATATATATACACACACACACACACACACACACACACTCTAGCTCATGAAGTATTAGGTAACATAAGTAGCAATGAAAAACAAAATATCTCTCTACATCTATAGATATAGACAGAGTATTTATTAAGACTTTGTGCCAGGCACTAAGCTAAGCATTAGTAATAAAAGACTACACTGGCTCTCACTGCCTGAATGCCATGTTATATTTCACTGCTCCCCCAGGATTCTCTGGTACTCTTGAAGGGATTTGGAGATATCCAATCTCTTTACAGTTGGCTCCAACCTCCACCAACGGAGTTTTCCAAATTTTAGGAATCCCTTGTACTCTAGTTCCATTTAACAGTCTGGCCATTTAATTTATTTATCCAGTAGATTAACTTTTACAAAAAAATTAATTCAAAGACATAGCAAGAATGAACATGCCCTACACACCTGGTTCACAATCTCCCCTCTGGGGAGAGAAAGGGGATTAGTGAACAGTTTAGCCCTGTTTTTATGTAGAACAGTCCCACCAGGTTCTAAATTCTTCTTGGGCTCTAGTCCCAGGCATCCTTACTGAGCTGACTGAAACATCTAGCCTGGAATCTTGGTCCCAAGGTTGCTATGGCTCAATTCTGGGTATAGTGGAGGGGACAAAGGAAACAAAGGAAAAGAAGCTCCAAGTCTGTTTCATGGGGTCAGAGGGTACCTCTGAATTGAAGTGAAAGACTTAGATCCTTACATGCAGACACACACACACACAGACATGCACATGCACATATAGACACACACACAGACACACAGGCAACACACAGACACACATGCACACACATACACACGTATAGACACAGACACACACACTTCAGTAGCATTCTTTAGTAGAGTGCTAATTAATTGCTAATGAGTACAAAAGCTTTTCCAAATGACCAATGCTATGTCAATGTTGATGTAACTATGTTAAAAATGAATCTGTCAGATTGAAACCTCTGTTCTTCTATACCACAGCCATTTAAAGCAGATGGCTGAAAAAAAGGGTGTTATTTGAGGTAGAATTTTCCCCAAATGTGTAATAATAATATTAATAATAACAGCTTGTGTTTTTGTAGGGCTTCAAGGTTTTTTTATTTTAATTTTATTTCATTGTTATATTTTATTATATTATTATATTATATATGTAAATTATATTATAATTTCATTTTCCTTATAACCTAGTGAAGCAGGCGATGCAACATATTATCTCCTCTTAACAGATGAGACTGAAATTCAGAGAGATCAAGTGATTCATCCAAAGTCACAGAGGAAGTTGTCAGAGGGAAGATTTTAATGTTTTCTGACTTCCAGGGCAGTACTCTGTCTGCATCACTACTCAACTACCTCTAGCTCATGAAGTATTAGGTAACATAAGTAGCAATGAAAAACAAAATATTAAATTGAGAAATGCCAGGATAGATATAGGAAGACTTGATGGTCATAGTGGACCATAGGCTCCTGGGATTTAGAGATTTAGAGCCAAAAGAGACATTAGAAATAACCTAATTTAACTCCCACAGAGCCCATAGTTGAATGAGTCGAGCAGGAAAACCGTACATACATATATATGTAAATACATGCCTATGTATAGCTACATATATGTACATACACATACATGCCTATGTCTATATACATACATGTATATATCTATATCTACACATACACACACCTGATGTGGTACACTCCACATACAAAACTGACTTCTTTGAGTATATCAAATGGCATAAGACATGAAAGAGCTAGAATCTATACAATCTCCTTGTCATGCTCAGCATTTCTCAGGCCTTTGCTCTAGTATTTATTTCATTTTTATGCTCTTCATTCTTCTGGAATATGTAGAAATGGGATCAGGTCCCAGAGAAACAAAATAAAAGAAATCTGATGGACTCAACTCAACCAATATTTATGTTATTCTTTAGTTTATATGAGCAAAGCTCTGGATTTACAAAGACAAAAAGGAAACAGCCCCTGCCCTCAAGAAGCTTTTATTCTACCAAGAACATTCAATTATTTCAAATGCTACTATTACCAAAATTGCTCCTTTGCTATTTTAACATTTTTCTATGTCCAATTGAATAATTACAGGTATTTCTATAATGCTTTAAGGTTTACAGTACACTTTACAAGGATTATCTCATTTGTTATCACTATAATCCTGGTATGTAGCTGATATTATTATTATCTCCATTTTTCAGTTGTAGAAACTGAGGCAGACGGAGAGGTTAAGTGACTTGCCCAGGGTCACAGAGCTGTTAAGTGTCTGAGGTGGGTCTTCTAGACTGCTAGTCCAGCACTCTATCCACTGCACCACTAAACTATAAAAAGGAAGTTCGGAATCAGGCATAAGGAAGAATTAATTTTGTGTGTGTGTGTGTGTTTGTGTGTCTGTGAAGAAAGATTTGTAAACATTGAAACACTATAGAAATGTAAATTATTGTTATAAAGAGATATGGAGGAAGTGTACAAGGCTTGGAATTAGGAATCCTGGGTTCAAATCTTAGCTCAGTGATCAAGCTATGTAACCAAAGACAAGTCTCTTAATCTCTTTGAGACTCAGTTTCCTTATCTATAAAGTGGATATAGTGATTCTCATTCTTATTTCCACATTACCTTCAGGATCAAATGTAAAATTCTCTATTTGGCTTTCTAAACCATTCATAACTTGATCCCTTCCTACCAAAAGGCTTCTTACTCTATAACCCACTATCCAGTGACACGGACTCTTTGTTGCTGTTGCTGTTGTTTTTTGGAGGGGGGAAGGCAAGGCAATTGGGGTTAAGTAACTTGCCCTCAAGCGTTGGAGGCTGGATTTGAACTCAGGTCCTCCTGACTCCAGTGCTGGTGCTCTATCTACTGTTCCACCTAACTGCCTCCTTCTTGCTATTTTTTGAACTAGATGGTCCGTCTCCTGCCTCTGGGCATTTTCACTTGCTGTCTCCCATGCCCAGAATTCTCTCCCTCCTCATCTTCATCTCCTGGACTCCCTGGCTTCCAAGTCCCATCTAAAATCCTACCTTCTAAATTTGCTTTCCCCCATCCTCTTCCTTCTGCTATCTCCACTTTCTTGTGGATGTATTTTGTATGTTGTTGAGTTGTTTCAGTTGTATCTGGCTGTTCATGACTCCATTTTGAAGTTTTCTTTTCAAAGATACTGAAGTGTTTTTGCCATTTCCTTTTCCAGCTGATTTTCCAGATGAAGAAATCGAAGTAGGCAGGGTTAAGTGATTTGCCCAGGGTCACACAGCTGAATTTAAACTTAGGAAGTAGAGTCTTTTTGACTCTAGGTACAATGCTCTATCCCCATTAGACTGTGAGCTTCTTGAGAGCAAGAATTGCCTTTTGGCTTTCTTTGTACCCTCACTGCTCAGCCTAGTGCTTGGCACATAGTAAATGCCTTGTTAACTACCTGGGTTGTTCTCTGAGGGAAGAGTATCATAAACCTTGATGTGCTCCAGAAATTTAAGTGATTATTGATTTCCTGACAGCAATGGCACTTGATTACAGGACTGAGAGAGACTTGGACAGAAAAATGTGAAATGTTGAATTCATGACAGCTCAGCAATGTGATTAAGTTGTACAGTTGGGGGCCTCAAAGCCCAGATCCCAATCCAGGAAAATGAAATCAACTAATTATTATGATTATTTTTTAGTCCTGGTTCAATTCACCCAATCTTGTGAACTTTCCTTAGGTAACTTCTTTCTTGCACGCATGAGCTCCAAAGCACCTTATATTTTATTCACAACTCCCCCCACCCTTATATGTGACCCAGACTTCCTTCTTCATGCCTAGTTCTCCTAGTATGAAGATGCCATTGAGGGGTCTTTTGAGCATGCTCAATTAACCTAACATAGAACCTATTCCATCCCCTTCCATGTGAATAGAGGTAGTCCCTGTTTGTAATCCAAGGCTCCTTAAACTTTTTCGACTCCAAACCCCTTCAGCACCTCTTAAACTGTGGACTGTGACACAATTTAAGAAGCACTCAATAGACCACCTTAGTCCCCATGCCTGAAGGCCAGGTAGGTTATGTTTTCACTCCTTCCCCAGAGTTCTCCAGTACCCTTAAGGGGGTTTGGGGTAAGTAGGTTAAGCAAATGGCTTCAACCCCATTGATGGTGTTCTCCCAAGTGTAGGTGTGTGTTCCCTATACTCCAGTTCCATTTAACTACTGATAGATTAGTTTTACACAGAAATATTTGCACCAAAATGTATAAACAGAACTCTCCTAACATGTGGGAGGCATGATACTCCTTCCTCCTTGTCTCATGCCATCTCTGGGGAAATGAAGGGGACCAGGTTCATAGCTTGGCTCAATTCCTATAGAGCACAGTCCCAATTCCAAGTCCCAAACCCTAGCTCAAATCCCAGGCATTTGGCTTCTCAGGACTTCCCACTGGACTGGAGCCCCAGCCCGCCTGCAACCTTGGCTTTAAGGTCTCCATGGCTCAAACTCTGAGGTTCTATGGTGATCACTTCTGGTACCTGAAACTGAGAAGGACAAATGAGACAGAACAGAAAAAAATACTTCCTGGGCCCATTTCTGAGAGAGGGATTAGGGGAAGCTAAGTCCTCTCCCATCACTGCTTCAATTCATGAAGTCCTCATTAGGGATGAACTGGGATCCTCATCCTCTCTGTGCAGTAGATAAGGGTTGCTGAAAGAAGCACGGCAGAAAAGGCAGAAAAGACAATCACCACTTCAGTCTTTCCAGTTTTAAAGACTCAGGTGGCCAATCAAAGGAACCTAGCCCAGACAACAGGGTAAGGGATGCAGTGGGCTCCATGTTAGACAAATGGGGCATGCTCAAAAGGCCCCTAAATAGCATCTCCATCTTAGGAGAACTGGGCGTGCCCAGAGAAACCTGGATCGCGTTTGTTTGTAGGGTTATTACTTAAAATTATAGTCACAAATTTATTGGAGTCTTTTTTAAAAATAGATTTGCATGTTTGTATTCAACTAGGATGTTTCTCCCAAGCCCATGTGCTTACAAATTCCCTTTTTGGTGCACACTTCTGGATAGTTCAGCAGAGCCAATTTGATCTGCTATTAACTACTTGGTAAAATGGTTACAATGCCACTTGCTGGGGTAGGGAACCATGTTAGCCTTCCAATTTTTTTTTTTTTCTGGAGCAGCGCTCATAAGAACACTTCTGCTCACCCCTGTCAACAGGAAATCACACCTTAATGAAACTTACATGAAAACTAGATTTATTATAAGAGGAATGAACATACGTGTGGAAATCAAAGCCAGAGCCAAGAGTTCCCAGTCCTTACAGAGGTTTAGATTTTTATTATAGCAGGACAAAGGGAGGAGGGGATACCAGGAAGGAGCATGACATGGTGGGGGGATGGGGGTAGAGAAGGGTGCAGCAAAGGTGGGGAAAAAGGCAAGACCGCTCCCCACGGAGCAAGGTGATGGTAAAAGCCTTTACTTCTTTCACCTTGGGAAATGCTAGACTATGAAGATAGGAGGGTCTGCTTGTCTGCATAGGACCCCAGGGGCACAAGCATTTTGCCAGCCTGGCATGAACTGTCTGGTGCTTGTCTTGCCTCCCAAGGATACACAAGGAATCCAGCTTGGGGTGCAACAACAAATTATGTCATCTTGAGGGAGCTTCATCAGTGACACTTCAGGGCCTCCTGTATGCTCTGGGCTCATTGTTTCCTGAAAATACGGCATCTTAAAAAGCAAGATCTGGGGACTCTTTAACAGCCCTTAACACCCCTCACTCCCACCCCAACCTATCACTCCCTCATTGTAGTCTAGAAAGCTAGATACTGGCTACATAAAACAAGGCAAGAAAAGAGCAGAAAGACTGCAAAAGCTCTTCTAGGACTGGTTTCCTTGTCACAAGATCATGTGGCATTTCAGTTTTAAACTAAGTGGAGAGAATTATTCATGCAAGGTGTATGTATAGTCTAATGTACAGGAGGGAGAGAGGGAGAGAGGAAGAGAGAGACAAGAGACAGAGAGAGAGAGAGACAGAGACAGAGAGGTAGAGACAGAGAGGCAGACACAGAAAAGAAAGAGAGTCCTATATAGAGACAGAGAGAGACGGGAAGAGAAAGAGGCAGATACAAGAAAGGAAAAGAAGAACAAATCAGCCAATTTCTATCAAGGGAGAAAAACAGTATGAATAGGACTAACAAACATCCTTCTGAGCTAGGTTGGATCAGAACTCTTAAAGTCTGTTTACAGATTGAGATGAAATTATTCTTAAAATTTGAGTGCAGTTAAAACAAAAGAAAGCTTAGAAACTTATTACAATAGATTAGTCTTCCCCTACTAACACTTCAATTTAATAAGCAATTTAATGCACTTTTTTCTTTAGAAAACCTTAATATTCCAGAAAGATGTTGACAAGCCTAATTAGCCTTTTACTAGGAAATAGGAATGTTGCAATTAGGGAGTGTAGAAGCATCAGACCTGAGGAGGTGTTTGGAAGGATTATGATAATTTGAAATGTAATTTACACCACTTGATAACGGTACTTCTTGAACCCCCAAAGTGTTTTTTTTCTTGCTTCTCACTTTTTCTTTGTGAGGAAAATATGAAGAGCAGCTTTCAACAGAATACGCCTTCATTTTCCACTCCCTTATTTTCTGTTTTATTTTATCACGATTACATTTTTATTTATCACCCGCTGCTCCTTCATCCAAGTCTCTTTGTCTAGTCGCTGTCCTATGTACACATATGCTTTCTATAAATTTGCTTCTAGGACATTGCTCAGACTAGCTTCCCTTCTTAAAATATTTTCCTCCCTTCTTTCTGTTGACCTGAATCCAGGGGGCTGCTAGAGCCAGCTCCAATCAACTCAGGAAAGTTCATTGTTAAATTTTCAATGTGAGCATTTGTATCTTGGAAATGAGCATACATTACAAATCAGGATTTGATTTATTGCTTGGTTGATTATCTGGACTTAAAAGTAAAGTGAGGGAGATGTTAATAATGCAAATTAAACTTTAAAGTGTCTCAATGGGTACATTTTA
Source organism: Pseudochirops corinnae (assembly GCA_028646515.1). Classification (NCBI taxonomy): domain Eukaryota; kingdom Metazoa; phylum Chordata; class Mammalia; order Diprotodontia; family Pseudocheiridae; genus Pseudochirops; species Pseudochirops corinnae. Next base: position 308,693,726 of record CM053586.1, on the reverse strand, counting down.
TACACCCCTCTAAAGTCCTACTAATAATGACAACTTAAGATGAGGGAGCAAGAGTTTCCCTGGTATTTCAATCCATGTAAAATAGATGTGTGCCTGAGTAGTTTCATCCCTGATGTGTGTGTGAGAGAGAGAGAGGGAGGGAGGGAGGGAGGAAGGGAGAGAGAGAGAGGAGAAGAAGGAGAAGGAGAAGAAAAGCATTTTATTAAGTGCCAGGCACTGTGCTAAGCAATTTAAAAATATTATCTCATTTGATCCCCACAACAAATCTAAGAAGTAGGTACTATTATTATGTACATTTTATAGGAAATTAAGGCAGACAGAGGTTAAGTGACTTGTCCAGGATGATACAGCTGGTAATTATCTGTGGTGGGATTTGAACTCAAGTCTTTCTGACTCCAGGCTCAGCACTTTTTCTGCTGTACCACCTAGCTGCCTCAGCAGAGACCATATAATCACATAGGTTACCCCTAGTGTCTGGTACAAGCTATTGTACCTGTCTCCTCTTTTTCTTAAGGGAGCTCAAAGCAGATGGATATATCAGCCTATATTAGTGGGATCACCCAAGTTAGCGGGGGTAGGTTCCTCTGGACAGTCCCAACCTTCTATAGTCATGATTCCAAGTGCCCAAGGTTCTGAAGCAACTCTAGCCTTGGCTATGCCCTCTAGGCTGCACTACCAGACTTTGTCTACCTTGCCCTAGCTCTTCATCCTTAAGCATCATTCCAGCCCTGGAATCCACACTTTGAAATACCATTTTCTTCTATAACTTCTTTCTCTCTCTCTCTCTCTCTCTCTCTCTCTCTCTCTCTCTCTCTCTCTCTCCTTCTCTGTCTCTGTTTGTGTAGCTATGTATCTCTCTCATTGGATAGCTCCTCCCAAAAATCTCCATTTATGGAAGGTTTCTAGTCTAGCCGTCTCTGGTTGCACTATAGACTTTCTCTACCGTCCTCCCTCCTTGCCATGTCCCTTCCTGCTTCAGTTTTTTCCCCTCAATGTTTTGTCTTCCAACATTAGAATGCAAGTTCCTTGAAGACAGGAACTGTCATTCTACTTATAATTTTGTTCCTAGCCTTAGAACAGTGCTTGACATATAGAAGGCACTTAATAAATCCTTAACGACTATTTGACCTGTTAGAGTTTCTTGTCCATATACGAGGTGCTTGGAGCCAAATAGCCCCAAAGAAAACCATTTGGTTTAGAAGCTGTGGTTTGGAGGTGGGTAGCCCCATGCTTCCCTTCCTACTGCCTTGTTCCCCAGGTCATCCCCATTGGGAAGGTTTAAAGATTAGTCTCTGCCTGACATCTGTATTCTCCAACCCCAGTCTTGACTTTTGGGCTCAGTAGAACTCTGCTTTCAGAGGGGAGAGCTTTGTCCCAAATCACTGGGTTTTCACAGCTGCCGGGGCTATTAGGAGGCCACAGCCGTCTCTGCAGCCCCCTCCAGTTTTGGCTCACTGAAAACGCACCTCAGGCAGCTCAAGTCAAGAGCACTTAGCCTCTGAATGATCGCTTGCCCCCCTGCAATCTTTAGGCCAGGACCTCTGAAGCAGCCATGTGGAGGCAGCTGCAGGGCCCTGTTTTAGACGGCTTCTAGCTCTGGAGACAGTTGGCCGGCCCCTCTCCCTCAAATTTAGCCAAGTTCCACTGACCTTTTCCCTTTGTCCTTGGCTCTCATGGGTTGATAAGTCTGCCATAGCTGCTGGTGATCCACTCTTCTGAAAGCTCCAGCTGTGATTTCTCCTGGACACCCTCGGGCTAAAACCACATCAGGCTGGGCTCTGCTCCCAGCAGGCTGAGATGAACCCTTCCCATCCGCCTGCCGGGTTGCCTTCAGTGGGAGCTTTGTTACTCTGTCATTTTGTGGGTTCTGGAGCTCTAAAATTTGTTTAGAGTCATATTTTATAGGTATTTGAGGTGATTATGGGGGGAGCTCACGGAGTTCTCCAGCTTCTATGCTGCCATCTTGACTCTGCCCCTCTCCAACCCCAATCTTGTAGCAGATTCTGACTATGCTCTAAATGATAGTAGACTGAACTTTAAAAATGCCAAAATAGAAGGAAATGTGGGATTTCAGTTTGGACTGCATGGAAATATGATCAGTTTACTTAATTTCAAAATGGTGGAAAGATCACTGGATTTAAGAGTCAGAAGTCTAGGGTTTAGATTCCAATTCTGCCAATTACTAACTGTTATTGAGTAATAATTAGGCTCTCTGTGTCAGTTTCCTGCTTTGTATGAAGGGATTAGATTAGATCATGTCCAAGGTCCCTTCCAACTTAAAATGCTGAAAAGTCTCAGTTTCATCTGCAACATATTGAAGAAAATAACATTTTCTACTTCTTCCTTCCTATCCAAGTGATAAGGTGTACCTAGTGATGCTTTTAGCAAAGGGTACTAAGCTGCAAAGGGATTACATTAAGCATAGAGTCATATTATTATTAAGGTTTTACCCTGATCCTATTCTAAATGCAATGGCCACATCCCAATAATGAATTTCTCTTGTCTTTTGTTTTTTTTTTGGGGGGGGGAGTCCCACAGAACAGCCATGTGGCTATGCTGGGCATACTGGGCTAAGCCTCCCAGAATTACTTTAAGATCATGATTTATGCTGGTTGAGTCTACTTTGGACACATTTGAATTAGTTCAAAATGCTGATTATTTCGTTGCTTTCCTCTACAACTGAAAATCAGGGGAGGCTAAGTATAGACCAGAACTAAAATGGAGATAATCACCCCTGTGATTTTCTGGTCACAGCTATGGTACCCAGCCCAGAATTCTTAGCCTTCTTTCACTGTAATTTGGGGAGACTGATGCCAATGTTTTGCACTACCCCCCTCCCTCCACAAAGATAAAATACTTTGAAAATCGTAAAGCATGATACTAACATTAAATATTATTATCGTTATTCCCAGGGCTGGTGTACTTAAAGTTGTCTGAAAAGATAGCTTTGGCATGAATTCAAAGCTTAGTTTTCTTAAGCTTCTCATAAATTCAGCATTCCTGGTGCCTATCTAATGCTAATTACTTCAGTGGACACATCCAAGGCACAGGTCATTTCCCAATTCCATATATGGTAAAATGCAAGGAATCTAAGGCCTAGATTAATACCAGGATCCTGTGTATCTCCTTGAATGCAGGGGCCATTTAGAAATGTCCATGTTAAGTAGCGTAACAAACTCCTTTCTTCACATTCATAAATTCCTGAAACATCAGAAAATCTTACAACCTTGGTGCAGTTGGTGAGATCTTAGAGGTCATCTGATCTAACTTCCCACTTGGGGGAGCAGTGGACAGAGTGCTGAGTTTGAATCCTACCTGTCCTGGCTATATGGCCTTGGACAAGTCACTTAACCTCTTTCAACCTCAGTTCCTCATCTATAAAATGAGAATAGTGATCATCTTACCTTATGGGGTTGTTGTGAAGATCAAATGTATAAAGTCCTTGGTAAACCTTGAAGTTCTGAGTAAGTGCTAGCAATGATGGCGATGATAATGATGATGGTGTGGTGTGCCAGTCTCATTTATTCACAGAATTCAAAACGGGAATAGATGTTAGAAATCATTTAGTTTAATTAAGACTTTCATTTTATAGATGAGTAAACTGAGGCCTAGAAAAATTACATGACTTGCCAAAGATCACACAGTTAGTTGTTAATGGTAGACCCAAGTAATGAGCCCAGATTTCATTGCCCCAGTCAAATCTGCTTTCTATCACAGTGTGCTACCTCCCAAGTCATTTTTCAAAATATGGCGGCAGTAACTTTTGTCATCTTCCTCTCTAAAGCTATGTCAGCTGGTGCAGCCAATTAACAAAAACAGGGCCAGGAAATCCAGGGGGAGTACTCTTCTGAGATCCTCTGGGCTGCCTTTTTTCCAGCCCACCTCTCACAGTGACCGTTCAGAGAAGTAATTCCTGTGGAGAAAGGGTCAGCCATTTCCATCCCCACCAACTATCAGCCAACTGACCTGCACAGAAAAGGAAGTCCGTCTAGCTAAAGTAGCAGGGCATCCTGAGAGAGAGATGGGAGGCAGAGGGTACTAGGCAAGTCAAACCGGGACCACTACCTTGACCCACATCTCCCCTTGGACATTGAGGTTCTGGGACTCTGAATTCAAGAGCTTTGGGAGTAGCAAGACTTTCAGGCAAGTATCCCCAGCCATCATCCTGAGAAATGAATGCTATGTTATTATTATTATCATTGGCTTTTTGGAGGAGGAAGGGCAGGGCAATTGGGGTTAAGTGACTTGCCCAAGGTCATACAGCTAGTAAGTGTTAAGTGTCTGAGGTCAGATTTGAATTCAGGTCCTCCTGACTCCAGGGCCGGTGTTCTATTCACTGTGCCACCTTGCTGCCCCTGAGAAGTGAATGCTATGGAGATGCAGCCTGGCCACTGCTCCTGAAGGTCCTAGAGACACAGGTACTGAAGAGCCAGGAAGGAGAGTTCTTATACCAAAGTCCTTGAGATGGTCAAATGGTTCAACATCTGAAACTGGTGTGGTCTTGTTGGCAGAAATTACATTAAAGAAGAGATATTTCATAGACATCTGCTTCAGCTCTCTACGCTAAGGACCATGGGACCTTGACTTGCAGCTGAAACCTTCCGTTTGGGTCGTCTCCACCATTAGACTGTGGGCTTCTTGAGAGCAAGGACTCTTTCTATTTCTGTCACAAGAACATAGCACAGAGTAAGCACTTAATAAAAACATCACTAGCTACACCATATCACTTCCATCCATCTATCCATGCATCCATGAATCCATGCATCCATGCATCCATGCATCCATCCATCCATCCATCCACCCATTCATGATCCTTGAAGCTTCAGGCTGCCCTCAGAATGGTGAAAAGATAATTAGGTGTGGAGCATGTCCAAGTGGGCTCTCCTCATCTGATTTCTAAGATCCCCAACCAGGGCTGGCTTGACAAGTCAGTGGAGGAGGTGGCCCCCAATCAAAAACATCAACCCTGCTACCTGAATTAACAAAGACAAAGTAGCTAGCATTTATATGTGGGCACTATGCTAAGCACTTTATGATTATTTTCTCATTTGATGCTTATAACAACCTTGAGAGGTAGGGGCTATTATTATCCTCATTTTACAGTTGAGGAAACTCAGACAAAAGGAAGTTAAGTGACTTGGCCAGAGTCACATAGCTGGTAAGTGTCTGAGGTTCATATTTGAACTCAGGTGTTTCTGACTCTAGACTTAGTTCTACAGCTAGCTGCCTGAGCTAGTTTGAGTTTGTGACTCCTTTAAAATTCAGATATTTCTAGGAGCCAAAGCTTGAACTGTTAACCTCTCACAGCTTAAATTTTCTCCAGCATTTTGCCAGGGTTTGGTTCTGAATTAATGGATGAAAAAGCCTTAAGTGATTACTCCTTGCCAAGTACTAAAGATACAAACATGAGAGACAGCTCCTGCTTTCAAAGGGTATCACATTTTAATTTGGAGGGACCTAAATATAGGAGAATTCAGCTGCAGGGATGAAGCACCCAGTGGTATGTGATTATGGGATGGATTGCAGGGTCAGGAAGCCTTAGGGCAAAGCTTGGGAGGCTATGCAGTTGGGATGGCAGGAAGGAGAAAAGAAGCACTGATGGAGGAGGTAGGAGGCTAGTCGCCTAGTTTATGGTGTTTTTAGTGGACCAGATTCTGGCTTCACCACTCAAAATCATATCTCATGACATCTTCAACACATAGGCTGGCAATTGCTTCCCCCTTCTGTGGATCTGCTATCAGTTTTGCAGCAAGGAAGGGGCATGAAGAAAATGCCTTTTAATGTTTGATCTAGCAGATATGTCCAAGATGGAGTGGGTAGGATTGAAATTGGAAGTGGTGAGATCAGCTGAGGGGCTATTTCAATAACACAGGTGGGAAAGGATGAGAGACTGGACTATGGAGCTTGGGTTAGGAATAGAGATAAAGGGGAGACTCTAACAGTCATTATGAAAAATGTATAGATAAGGTATCAATTCAATTCAGTTCAATTCCATAAATCTTCATCAGGCTCCTGTGACACTATGGAAGATATGAAGATGAACATCACTACTCACCATGAACTTGCAGTCTAGTAGGAGAGAGGAGACAGGAACATAAATAAATATAGTCCAAGGTAGGGTCTGTTAAATGCTGTGAGAGAAATTGAAGCAAAATACTTTGGAAGCACAGAAAAGAAAAAAACTATGTCTGGGAGGGAAGCTTCACAAAGGAAGAGGTATTTTGGGATGGGATTCAGAGGATAGGAAGAATTTTGAAAAGTAAATATTGAGATGGGAAGAGAAGGTGTCAGGAAGGTCAGGGTTCAAGACCTACCTCTGACATTCCTTGGGCAAATCATTTAATTTCTTAATGTCCTGGACTTCCCCTGAGATTGGTGTACTGGAAGTTCCTCACCTGGAATTCACAGGTTTGATTAAAATTTTCTTTCAAGGGGGAGGGAGAGGAAGGCAAAATATGGAGAATATTCCAGGGAAAAGAAACTAAGTGAACAATGTATTCAAAGAATATCAGTTATGCCCAGCTTGCCTTGAGCGTAAGGGGCTTGGGGAGGTGGAAAGCAGTGAGAGGAGACATAGAAGTGAATCCTACATCCTAGACTAGCTGTGGGATCAGGGCCAAACCATTTAATTTCTAAGGATGTCAATTTCCTTATCTATAATAGGTGCATAACAGTACCTAGAGGTGACTAGTTCAGAGAATTGTGAAAATAGTGGTCAAGTGCTTTGCTAATCTTTAAGTGCTATAATAGATGCCAGTTATTATTATGACTGGAGGGGAATAGTGGGAGACAAACTAAATTGACGTCATCTTAGTGGGTTCTAGTTAGCTAAATTGGAGCCAGATAATAGAAAGCTTGGAATTTGGAATTAAATTTGTAGCCAGTAAGGAGCCAGAGAAGGCTTTTGAGCAGAAGAGTGATGAGGAAGATTGGACACAGGACTGCAGCTGGTTACTTAAGGCATACTTAAGAATACTGCAGGAAGGATATACCAGTAAAAGCTTCCACAGCTGGGTGGCACAGTAGATAAAGCAGTGGGCTTGGAGGCAGGAAGACGACTCTTCTTGAGTTCAAGTCTGGTCCCAGACACTTCCTAGCTGTGTGATCCTGGCAAGTCACTTAACGCTGTTTGCCTCAGTTTCCTCATCTGCTAAAATGAACTGGAAAAGGAAATGGCAAACCACTCCAGTATCTTTGCCAACGGAAAAAAACCACAACCCCAAAGGGGTCCAACAGGACATGACTGGAACGACTCAGCAAAAAGAAAGAAAAATAAAAATCAATGATCTGAATCCAACTATGTGAGAGTGGAGTGTATTTGAAGAAAATATTGGAGAAGATACAGGAAAGAACAAAATAGAGTACAATTTTTGAATAGGAGGGATCTAGAATGGACTCCTGACAGAAATTCTGGAACACTCATCATTCTGGATGGTTTATTGTTCAGTTCAGCAAGAGAATGAGCTGGATGAGATCTATAGACTCCTATCCAGGCTTATCCACAATATGAAAATGAACCACCAGAGGGCGCTCCTACTCCGAGAGAAAATTGGCCAACTGTCACTCTTCTAGCTACAAGGCTTTCCTTATGTGTGGCATCTCAGGGGCTAGTCCTTGAAGGCTACTGTAGCAATTATCCAGACCTCAAGGAAGCTGACAGCTGCAAAGGGCAGTGCTGACACAGCCCACCCTCCTTCCTTGTTTCTTGCTCAAAGGACTATAGGAAATTGGTTCCTAGGATAATTTCCCCTCTCTCCTATGGGAGCCCAATTCCCTCATTTCACAGACAAGGAAATCCATGGCTTGTGTTTCCTGTTCCTTGGAACTGCCCCAAGCTATGCACATGTATATTTTTACTTATCTCTATCATTAGAATGTAAGATCCCGGAAGGCAGGGATTGTCTTTGCCTTTCTTTGTGTCCTTAGAGCTTAGCACAGAGCCAGGTACATAGAGAATATTTAATAGATGCTAATAGACTGACTGATATACGTCAAGAGAAGGGAGGCTGGCTGGTCAGTAAGGGTGGTTGATCTATGAAAGACAGAAGAGGCTTTGCCATGGTGTAGGGGAGAGTGGCACTGGATCCAGGACAGACCCGCCCCTAAAACATATTAGCCATGGGACCCAGGGCAAGTCTCTTAATTTCTCCAGTGTCAGTTTTCTTAACTCTAAAATGGGGATAAGAGTAACTCTTGTGTCTACCTCAAAGGATTGTTTTGAGGCTGAAATAAAATAATGTATTAAAGTGCTTTGTAAACTTGAAAGCTCACATAAATGTCAGCTAATATAAATTAAAAGGCAATTTTGCCTTCCTTGATCCAAAGAGTATTTGCAAGCCCTGAGGGAAGAATCTGACATGCTTAAAGACTTAATTAGTTTAGTTTAGTTCCCAAAACCTTGGGCTGTACTCACATTTTGATTTAACCAAGACAAGAGAACCTCTCCCTGGAATAGATTTCCAGGGTCAGTACTGGGTAAAATAATGAAGCAGGAACCCTTCAATTCCCCATTTGGTGGACTCTTTTTCTGTTTTCTGACTTACCTTTAGCACCCAGTAACGCCATATTCTCCTCAGAGAAAAAAAGAGAAAAAAAACCACAACCAAAAAACCAAACCTGCTTTGAGGAAAATCTCTAATATATATTCACATGCTAATAGAAAGGTGATTAATAATAGCTTTAAGGATGATCTAGAAGCAAAGAATTTTACAGCATTCTGCTTCTCATATAATGGGTGCATAATAAATGCTTTCTGACTAGAAAGTCAAGTCAGGCTTTAAAGTAGGCTAGATAGGCATCTGCCTACATAGTATGATTTGAGATAGCACTGGAAAGGTCTGCCGGTCCTCAAATATCCTCCATATTTCCTTCCATTATGCCAACGTAGGCTTTTTGAACTGTAGTAGTATCTATGAAAGTGCAAAAACTTTTTTTTTATTAACACCTTAATTATGAGTTAAAACCTTAGGAGAGATTGGGAGGATGGGTGCCTTTACAAATTTTTATGTTTTATTGACTTTTTTTGTTTTTTACATTACCTTTATATACAAATAGATACTTCCTTTCCTCTCCTATCCTGGGGGATGAGAGAAAGGAAGAGGGGAAGAGAGAGAGAGAGAGAGACAGAGACAGAGAGACAGAGAGACAGAGAGACAGAGAGAAAGAGAGAGAGACAGAGAGAGAGAGAGACAGAGAGAGAGAGAGACAGAGAGAGAGAGAGACAGAGAGAGAGATGTTCTCAAAGCCAAAAAACAAATCAGTAAAGTCTGAGAGTGTATATGTACACCATTCAATACATAGTTCCCACCTCTGAGAAGTGTGGATGGAGTTGGATTTTCTTAACTTTTCTTTAGGACCAAGTTTGGTCATTATAAGGACACAATTTAGAACATACAAAATGAAGTATGCGATGAACCTGTTCTGAATGTTCAGTGGTATGAGGCTTGAAGAAAACTAAATATTTTTAACCTGAAGATGATTATAAAAAAAAAAAAGTATACATGATTTAAAAAAAGTCTTATTTATATTAATTAAAACTGCTAATTCCTCCCCCATATCTCCCCAGTCTTCTCTCACAACATTGATCTAATGTCAATCCATAAAGACTATATAAACCCCTCTATAAGTTAAGGGAAATTGTGGACAAAGGAGGGCTAAAGACTTGGGCAGAGCCACAACTTAAGGCCCATGGCCTCAGGTAAATGCCTTACAGTGGGAAGATTCAAGGAGAGCTCAAGGGGTCTCCCAGAGCCTGCACCTCATCAATTTCCATTTTCATTGTTATTGTGTGGAGTGTTTTGTGAGTTTGCCTACTTTGCTCTACATCCATTCATATAAGTATGCCCATGCTTCTTTGAGTTCTTCATATTCATAACGTCTTAAGACATGATAATTTTCCATTGCATTCATATATCACAATTTGTTTATCCATCCCCTAATCCAGTGGTTCTCAACCTTCCTAATGCTGGGACCCTTTAATACTCGTATGTGGGTGTATCTGCTTGTGGGCGGACTTGCCTGGAGACGGATAGATGAGCAGTGTCTTGGTTCCTAAGACCATCGGAAATATGTGTTTTCTGATGGTCTTAGGTGACCCCTGTGTCCACTGTGAAAGGGTTGTTTGACCCCCAAAGGGGTCACGACCCACAGGTTGAGAACCGCTGCCCTAATCAATAGGCATCTTTTCTGTTACTAGACCTAAGCTGTAGCCTATATTTTGGGATATATCCATGTATGTATCTATTGATCTATCTAAACTATATCTACCTGTCTATTTATCTATCTATCCATTTATCCTTTCCATTGATGACTTCTTTGGGGGTATACCCTAGGAGTATAATCTCTGAGTCAAAGAGGACAGAAATTTAGTAACTTAAAAAAAAAAACCAGTACCACCATAATTCTAATCTATTTTCCAGCATAGTTGAACCAATTCACAGTTCCACCAGTGGTATTTTAGGGTACCTGACTTTTTGTTCATCTCCAACATTGATTATTTCTGTCTTTTGTCACATCTTTGCCAATATTCTAGTTATGATGTGAAATTTCAGAGTTATTTTGACATGCATTTCTCTTATCATAAGTGACATGAAACAATCTTTCTTACAGTTTTTTTTAATAGTATGCAATTCTTTTGATAGCTGTTCATGTCTTTTGATCATAACCACTGGGCAAAGACTCAAGTACTGTCTCAACTGTGCTAATTCTCTGTGTGTCATGGTTAAGGTGACCTTATCAGAGATTTTTGTCATTGCTCAGTCATTTTTCAGTCATGTCTGATTCTTTGTGATCCTATTTGGGGTTTTCTTGCCAAAGAAACTGGAGTGGTTTGCCATTTCCTTCTCCAGCTTATTTTACAGATGAGGAAGCTGAGGCAAACAGGGTTAAGTGACTTGCTCAGGGTCACATAGCTGATAAATGCCTGAGGCTGGATTTTGAATTCAAGTCCTCCTCACTCCCGGGCCAGCACTATCTCCACTTTGCCACCTAGCTACCCTTTATCAGAAATCTATGATGCAAAGTTTTTTTCCCCCCAACGGACACTTGCCCTTCTTTTCCTACCTTCAATGACTTTGTTGGCACAAAAGCTTTTCAGTTTCATGTAACCTAAATTATATATGTCCCTTATGACTACTTATGTCTATCCCTTGTTTGGTTAAGAATTTTCCTCTAGTCATAACTGTGAAAGGTACCTGATTTTATTCTCTTTAACAATAAATTTTAATAGTTTGATTTTTAATATTTAAGCCCCATACCCATTTAAGTTTATACAGTGTAAGATGTTGATCTAACTTGATTTCTGCCAAACTACTTTCCAGTTTTCCCCGTAGTTCAAAAGGGTATCATGGGATCATACATTTAGAACTGGAAGGGACCTCAGAGGTCATTATGTGTAACTTTACTATTTTACAGATGGGGTAACTGAGGCCTAGAGATGTTAAGTGACTTGTCCAGGGTCCCACAGCAAACAAGAGGCTGAGGTAGAGCTTGAATCCCAGTCTTTCTGACTCCAAATCTGAATTCTATCCACTATGCCACACTATCACTACTGACTTTGGAAACTCCTTCCTCAAGCAATTTATGTCCTTGTGTTTACAAAATACTGGATACTGAGTTGTTTCTGATTCTTCCTTATCTAATTTTAGCCTGCTGATCTGATTTTTTTTTTTAGCCAATACCATATAGTATTGATGTTGATCACTTTGTAATATAATTTAAAGTCTGGAACTACTGTGCTTCGGAAGGGGGCCTTTCTTCTTTTTTATTTTAGTTAGGGGCCATTGACTATGTAGATTATAAGGGAGAAAAAACAGGCTCCTGTGGGGGAGGTTTGGGAGATTCTCTTGAAAGGGAATTCATGGACTGTTTTGCCTGGATGATGGCACATGTTTCTCCTGATCTATACCCCAAGGTCATGGGTGCATCTATGGTTCTGTCAGGGAGTTCCCAGTGAAGTAACTCTGAGGATGAACTCGTCCTGCAGATAAACAAACTGCAAAGGAAGTTACCTGGGCCCTGGAGTTCACTGTGTTCTGTGAGCCCGCCTTCCTATGCCAGTAGCCTCATTTTCTACTTCTCTATGCTCTAGGCAGCGAGGTGGTGCAGTGGATAGTATGTAGAACCTGGAATCAGGAAGACCTGAGTTCAAATCCTACCTTAGATACTGCAAATCACCTAACCTCTTCATGCCTCAGTTTCCTCATCTGTGAAATGGGGATCATAGCACCTACCATCCAAAGCCATTGTGAAGATTAAATGAGATGAGATTTTAAAGTGCTTTACAAACCTTAAAGCACTATGTAAATGCTAGATATGATTACTTACTATTACAAAGAAGCCAGTGCTTAAAGTAAATAGGAATGTGTAGCATTTCAGATTATGCTTTGTTTTGTTTTTTCAATTGAGAGGGCTTGTGGAATTCCAATGTCTCCTCCAGATCTGGGATTCTATGACTACTTACATGCTTTACCTGGGTGGGAGGATTAATATGTAAAATATCTTACAATTATTAAGTGCTATATAAATGTGTTGTTTCCATAGGAATGTTTCAAATAAGGACCTATCTCTCCTGCCATATCATTCTTATGCTCCCACGTCCATAGAATCTTGCATCTCTAAATAAGGGTGGGGTGGAGGTTGAGAGAGATTGGGTCCTCCTTTGCTCTTTCTCCAGTCTGCAAAGCAGTGGTTCAACTAGGCTGCCCTTCCTACCCATTCTTCTTCTCTTAGAGGAATAAATTTAATGAAATTTTTCAATTGAGTGTCATTTTTATCATGGTTAGCAATTACAATCTCTTGTATTTACAGAGCACCTTTCTCAAAAGTGATCACTCAGAGACTTCACAGATGGCATTCCATTCATCCTAATGATACATCTGGGACTTGGAAGAGAGAATGGAGTAGTAGCTGAATGTTTATTGTGCCAGGTTCTCTCTGAGTAGAAACTTCATCCTGGGTATCTTTGGAAGCACAAGTGACTCCTTTTAAATTACAATTTATTGCCCTAAAGCAGTCATTGGCTGAAGAAAAAGCAGTTGAGGGGACCAAGTCTTGCCTCTATGTGATGGGCATCTGCCTTTTCTTATCTTCTCTTTATCCGTTTTGACTCCATCCTTCTTCTGTAAGCTAGCGTGGGAGTACAAAAGGGCAACACAAATTTATTCTTCTTTTACGGTGATGATGGTGATGATAATTGCTAACATTTCTATTGTCCTTTAAGATTTGCAAGAGCTTTTTATGTGTTATCTCATTTGAGTTGGGTAAAGAGAATCCCCCAATTACCTCTATCAAGACTGAAAATGCTTCCAAGTCAGGGATCTTATGTTTTTTGAATATTCATCTACCATTCATTCATACGTCACACAGTGTAAGGCACATAGTAAACACTTGACAAATATCTACTGATTCATTGGTTGAAGGTCACCCACTAAATCTGTGACAAAGGCACTGATTGCCAGTCTATTAATCTATCTTAAGACACAAATTCCAAAGGTCAAGAAAAGAATGAATTATGGGAAGGATTAAAGGAGTGAGCATCATCAGTGCGTTACTCTTGGTCTCATTTCCCTACCCAATAAGAGACTTTGGACTTGTCTCCAATGGTCAGACAGCCCCAGACCACACCCAGAGAAAGGCGCCTGGTAGGAAGTTGTTCAGGACCAGTCACTATATAAATCCCCCAGGAGGATCAAAGCAAACAGCAATGTTGTGTCCAATTCCATCTCCGTTCACCCTTGGAGATCATCTTTCTGATGCAATTTATGGACTGTGATCATCCCAATACTTGTCACAATGTGCTTGCAGGATGATCTTCACACACTTATTGTCATAGCAACCATCAATAATATTAATGAAATTCTGCTTGGCCGATTCCAATGAATGGGACATGTAAACATAGACAAGAATAGCTACCTCAGATGTTAACATTGAAACAACATAAGCATAACAGTCTGTACAATGGAATGTACTTTTTGAGTTGGAGGCTGGTTCTTGCCTTTCACTCCACCCCAGCAACCACATCTGTCCTTCTTATGACTAAGAGCTGCCATTGACTTCAAAGAGAGCTTTATGCATAGACAAAGGAGATTCCTGCTGGTGTCAAAAGGCAGGGGCCCACTTAGACCTCAAGAATATGAAAGAAAGGAGACAGCTTATGAGTTCAAAGTGTTTTGATCTTTAACTGAGTTCCAGGTCCCATGTTTGGCACTGGTAATTTTTTCACTATGTTCATTGTCAATCCCATTATTACCAATGTTCTATCTAATAAATGCTTCTTGTGCATGGTACCACACTAACTGTTACACGTTTCCAGCTGGCTGGTTATTATATGGAAATACCAGTTTGGAAACACCACCTGTGGGTGCCCTGTGCTTTGGCCAAACAAAATTTCCTTGGATGTTACATCATTTTCTGGAGGAGTGGACAAATGATGGCCTCTTCTTTTTCTCCAACAAATATGTTATGATTGTAAATAAACTATGTAGTCTTTGCAGCACTAACTGGGGAGGCTTCCCTAGAGGTTCATCTCACCTAAGTCATAGCTTGGGAGCTTTACTGAAGGGATTGGCATCATTGAATCATAGAGCTAGAAAAGATGTTGGAAATCATATTGTACAATTCACTGATTGAAGAGTTGAAAAAAGCTAAGCCAAGGATAGATCTTTGGGCCACTCCCCCAGGAAGGTACCAGTCCATTCATCAATATTCTTTGGATTTACTCAGCCAACCAGTTCTGAACCAAAGTAACTGTACTATCATCCCATCTAAATCTCTCCATCTTATTCAGCAAGAGCATCAAGCAAGATTTTTGTCAAATGACTTTCTGAAGTCCAGAAATCTACTCCTAATCTATTTTATGTCTAGGAATTGGGTTGAAAAAAGAAATGTAGTTAATCTAGCATAGTTACGTTCTTAATAATTCTTAATAAATCCACTTTGGCTCCCAGTGATTACATCTTCTCTTTATAAGTGCTTACAAACTGTCCCTTCACTGATATGTTTTAGATTTTACAAGGGGTAGAAGGCAGTTTACTGGTCTATGGAATCAAGAATCTATGTTCTGTCCTTGTTTTTGAAATCAAGACGACCTGTACTTGTTTCTGGTCTAGAGCATCAGTCTTCATAATCTTTAAAAATCACTAATAGCTCAGCATAATCATTTCAGGACTCCAGAGTTCATCTAGGTCAAGGGACTTGAACTTATTTAGGATAATCATCAGGACAATTAAGGACACTGATCTGCTCCTCTATTTTAGGTCTCTTCACTTTCATTCTGGGAAGCAGCATAGTGCTGAGGACAGAGTGATGAAGTGTCAGATGAAGAGTGATTCAGTCAGGAGACCTGAATTCAAATCTCTACTCTGCAAGTTACTATCTATGTGACCTTGGGCAAGTAATTTATTTTCTGTGGGTCTTAGTCTAATCAAGTGTAAAATAAATAGACCAGATGACCTAGAAGGACCCCTCTAGATCTAAATCTATGATAAATGCTGTCCTAACCATTTGTTCCCTCTCCTAAACCTTTCACTTTCATTGACAAAATCAGTTTATAAATTAATGTTATGAACCAGACTATGCTCTTCATCTTCAATATTTAGGTTTAAAATAACATTCTGCTCTCTAAATTCATTTTTTGAATTTTTTCACTTTCCCTGCATGCTTCCTCTTTCCTGTCTCCATTTCCTCTTTCTCTCTCCCCATTCATCCCATCAGCTAGCTTCTCAGTGAGTGAAGCTCCTGAGTAACATTTTACTCACAATGGGGAGCCCCTTTTCCAATATCATCAAGTTTTCTGAGCATTCTATGCCTGCAAGGATTCTATTGTTCTCTGTGTATCTTCATTTGACTCCAAATTTCTGCCTGTGGGTTCTTCAGGGACTTGATGCAGACCAACCATACTGTGTGGCAGGCTCCAACTTTGCAAGCTCCCTTTCCTTCAGATTTCAGTGGCATATGAAACTATTGCTTTGTTCCACAGAGATTTCCAAATGTTGAAAAAAAAGATAAATTCAAATATAATTTCATCTGTAAGAGAGCTGATATGTCCTGATATGATGTCTAAATGTGTAGATGTGGCTTTCAGGTGGTAAGGATACATAGCTCTGGAATCTGGATCACCTCTTCAGAGTTTGTATTGCCAGGGGCTTATAGACCTTAGGAGTGCCACCAAGCTGGATGCTCTTTTTTCCAATCTCTAAGACAGGCAATAGATTGGAATTATATCTATCTGCCTCAAATATCTCTGACTATAGGGTACAATTTTAGGGTTTCAGAAGCAAAGTCACTTCCATAGACACTTTTGTAGCCCTTGGCTTACACCAGTCAACTTGGCTCCTACCCATCACATGATAGTTATAAAAAAGGCCAGTCCATTTTGTGAGTAGCAAGTAAACAATAAACAGAAGTGAAGAATTTGTACAGTTTAGAAAATGCCGGAAAATACAGAAGAGTCAACGAGCTCTTCTTCTGGGAGGGAGTTATGATCTCAGCTCAAACCAGGAAAGAAACCCTCATTTCATCTAAGGTGAAACTCTCTCTGTCCTAAATCTCTCAGGAGCTGGAAATTAGGGCCATAACTTTCCCTACACAATCGCAGCTTTCCAATTATTTCTCTCTCTCCTCTCCCTAGAGTGTTCCCAGGCCATGAGTCTTTCCTGAAGATTTTCTGGAATTACTCTTGTACCACCAAAAGCTGAAGCTTTAACTGTCCTTTATACATTGGCATTCTCTTCACCCTTTATGAATCGTGTCTCCTTCCAGGAATTCGACAGCACATACAATGCCTTAGGCTTGGTTGTAAGAGCAGTTATAAATTAACTAATTGTTCTCTTCCCCCCTTCCTCCTCCCAACATCTTAAGTTGAGGAGCAGGAGAAAGCATGGAGTCAGGAGATAATAGAATCTAGTTCTAGCTCTGGTTACTAACTAGCTCTGTGACTTTGGACTGGTCACTTAATTTGAAGTCTAAACAAGGCATCTGTTATATCCTAGGCAAAGTTTGAAAATTGTACTCTTCCTGCATTCCTGTTGATAAAAAGTTTTGAGACTTGATTTATTGCAGGAGAAAAAAGGAGAGAGGGTATCTACAAACATGAACTTGCTTTCTTTTAGAGAGGATTGGGTACTCATGTGGTCCCTTCAGAGACCCTTATAATCTCTTAGGAGAGGAGGAACCAAGTTCAAATGTTGGGGAATCTGGAACATGGAAGGAGAGAATTGGCGCCATAGGGAACCATGTTGAGAAAGAGCAACCTTGACATAGCCCTTCTCTGGTTTGGTGAGTTATGTTGCCTAGAGGGTTGTTTGACTCCCTAGCAAAACTGAGTATTTTCCTCTTGAGAGAAAGCAGCGTACAAAGGTTAGTACAATAGGTTTGGAAGACTATATAGGTCCCTGGTTAGATAAAGACTCATCAGAGGGGAGCACTGCTTGACACTCCAGCAACACTGGCTTCTTTTCCTTGTGGTTTGGATTCCCATCCCAGGGTATTACCATAAATCTAGAAAATGATATAGGTATTTAGTGAAGATGGGATCAACCAAAAGGGATTTGTCTTGACATCAAAAGTTGAGATGTTAGTCTTCTTTCCCCCTCAGGTAAATAAGACTTGTTAGGTATTTGATATTGTGTTAATCTGAGTATTTCTTTGGGAGCTATGGGACCTTAGAGATTTGATTCCCTCAGAAATTTCCAAGTGAAACCATGACTGGGGGCATAAGCCAAAGAGAATTTAGAGAGAAGCCTCTAGAAGCCTAGAAGATTGAACCTAGTCTGTATAGTACAAAGCTTTGATTATGGGTCATAGGTTATAAATATAAATCCCGAAAGTATCCATCAATTTCAACCTCCACTCTCTCTATGGTGCATTCTGGCAACTGGTTCTAGGACTGGCTCTCACAATATTTTTGATCTGTGTTTGCCTGTATATTGCCTATGTTTGTCTGTATTTGGTCTGTATATACTAGGTGCTGGAATCTGTAAAATGACCATAACAGGATCTGACCTGCTTATCTCTCAAAGCTGTTGTAAGGGTGAAATAAAATATCTTTAAACTACTTTGTGAAGCATAAAGCACTAAACAAATAAAACGTGTTATTATCTACATGTTATTCAACAACTGACTTGATTTTTTGCTTCTTCAGTAAATAGAGTGCTTTTCAAAAAACAAAATTAAATTGACTGGCACCAATGCTAGCAGTGCCAAAGCCTTCCTTTGGCTTTGGGTTCTTGGGTGAGGCTGCTGCTCAGAGATAGTCATATACTGTTTGGTATTGTTGTTTAATACGTGTGTGTGTGTGTGTTGGCTCCCCAACTAGATTAAGATACATGTTTTATAAGAATTCTAGAATGTCCATCTTCTATCTGCTTGCCCAGCTCCTCTGCCCCCTTACCTCCCCTTCTTAGAAGCCCTGTCTTCTTATAAGATTCAACTCAGATATCACCTTCTAGTAAAGCCTTTTATGATCCTCTGAGTAGTTAATGATTTTTCCTTCTTCCAAATAACTTAGCTTTAGGTGACCCCAGGGTTCCTTCTAATACCACCTCTCCATTGGTTACCTCTAGATCTAAGAATCTCAAAAAGGTAATTGTTTATCACCAGTGACCATTTTAAAGGTATCTCCCCAGGTTGAACATGTGACACTGTAGTAAAACAAAGGACATTGCTTAAAATAGAATACAAGGGAAGATGATTTAGTGGATAGAGTGCCAGGCCTGGAATCAGAAAGACCGAAGTTCAAATCTGGCCTCAGATACTTGCTAACTGTGTGACCCTGGGCAAGTCACTTAATCCTATTTGCCTCAGTTTCCTCATTTGTAAATGAACTGGTGAAGGAAATGGCAAACCACTCCAGTATCTTTGCCAAGAAAAGAGTCATGAAGAGGATTGGACTGAAAATGACTAAGCAACAACAGCAACAAAGAAACCACTATCATCACCCATTTTCTAAGGCTACTACTTCCCATTGCCTCTGGGAACTTGAAACTAGGATTTCATTATTCTCAGATCTCCTCATCAACACCACAATGGGAGAGGGAGGGATACAGCCACTTTTTCTCATTCATGAGTCAGTTAGAGAGGCTGGTGTTAAAAAGTGGCTCTACTAGACCACTCCTTTTCCCTTTAATCTTCTTGCTAAAGATCCTTCTCTCTTTCTTCCACTGCTTTTCCCTCTCCCTCTCCTCCTCTGGATACCAGTTATGCCATCCTGGTCTCTAGCCTGCATCCATTTAACCAGAATCCGTGATGCTGGAACAACATCGTCACTTACTGAACCCACACTGATCCTCTTGTGAAATGCAATTCTCAAAGAGACGATGGTGCTTGTGACCCTTGGACATACTCTATTTTACACATTTACCCATCTGTGTACATATTAGGGGGCTCCTTTCTCCATCCCCAGGTGAATATAAGCTCTTTGAGGGTGTGAATGTCCAGCACCTTGCAAAGTGCCTTAAAAAGTGCTTACTAAATTGAATCAAGAACAAGGTTTATTTCAACAAGAACTCTCTGTATAGTAGTCTTGAGGGCTAGCAGTTTTTGTTGAAGACTCCCTGTCAGAGTAGTGATGAACTCAGGCTACAGGACACATATATGTTTTAGGACATGGCCAACTAGGAGTCCTCTTTGCTTTGTTATGCATATTTGGTGCAATGGTTTTGTTTTTGTTTCTCTTCCTCCCCTCCCCCAAGTGTGTGCCTTTGGGCATGTGTGTGTGTGTGTGTTTGGGTACAGAGAGAGAAAGTAAATTTTTGTTAATTTGAAAAAAAAAGATGTCTAGTGAGGGGGAATCCACTACCTATCAAATGAGTTAGCATATGTAAGTGTTTTATAGTCTTATAGTGCTATATACATCTGTCTATCTATCTATTATATTATTATTATATAATATCTATATATTATATAGTTACATATTATGTTATCTATATGTTATATAAGCTATATATTACATAATTATGTTATCTATATATCATATAGTATCTATTACATATTATTATTAGTAGTAGTACCACTACTTCCCAAGGTGGTTTGGGGCAACTAATCATTAGAAGGTTTACTCTCTGTCTCTGTCTCTTTCTGTCTCTTTGTCTCTCTCTCTCTATATATAAACATGAACATATATACATACACGCACACACACACACACACACATATCCTAATTAAATCTTTCTCCTTTCAGTTTCTACACACTGCTCTTAATTCTGCCCTTTGGGGAGTGGAAAGAAAACTCTTCTTCTTTGATACAACAACCTTTCAGATACACAAATGCTCTCCCCCAAATATTCTATTTTCCAGGTAAAAATCCCCAGTTTCAGTGGCTCTTCCTAAAGTATAATTTCTGATCCTTTCACCACCACCCCTGTCCTCTCCTAGACATGTTCTAGTTTGTCAACATTTTACCTAGAATAAAGTACCTGGAACTGAGCATAAAACTTCAGATTCTGACAATAATACCATCACTTCCTCATTCTGAACCATGTACCTCCCTGAATGTAGCCCACGGCTTTTGGTTTCCCCTTCAGCCATTGCCTAGTGTTGAGTCCATGGTAGGTACTGTAGGAACATTTGTTGAATGAATTGTTGATCACTTCTGGAACCTACCCTTTGGGGCTGTGGAAATGCCTTAAACATAAACACATGCAGAAATATCTCCTAGTCATGTTTAGTGACAACCACAGATTTCCGAGGGCTGGCATTTCACACATACCGAAGGGGGAGGCCAGTGCCTAGTGGTGTGAGTAGTTTGGTTGTGGTTTACACTTTTGTAGTGGTTATCATCCAGCCTCTTGCTGGGATCCAGAGCTCCCTGCCTTGGGGCCCAGCATTCCAGTCATGGTCTATAGTGCTGAGCAGAGTTGCTGGCTCTATAATAACCAGGAAAGGGACTTTAAGCTGCCCACAGAGCATTCCTCTCCCTGAATAGACTGAGGTAGGGGTCTTGATCATTAGCCTTGGCATCATCCAGTGTGTCTCATGGTTTCATTCTTTGAGCATTTCACCACCAGCCCCTTGCAAAGGTCCTAGCTCTGTGGTAACATGAACTGACTGTGATGTGTTTAACATCTCAAGTTTTTGGCAAAGTGAAGAAATTCCTCTGAGGACGACTGTGGCTCATTGTCAGAGATAATCCTTTCAGGAATTCCATGGCTGGCAAAGGTGGCCTTCAATTTGTGGGCTCTTGTGGTAAACGGGTATTGTTCAGGCTTTCCAATTCAGAGATTTTATTGTAGTTAGCCACACTAATGATAGAGTCTGCATTATTCCATTTTCCAGATAAACAGATTGGTGCCAATGGTCTGCTGTGGTCTGGTTGAGGAGGCGTGGGGTATTGTTAATACTTTTTTTTTCATTCCCTATGCACCTTTCAAGTGAGATTGGAAGGTTGGGGACCTTCCAAATGGATGCGATTGAGATCTTTGGAGACAAGTCAATCAATTTGTTAATCAAACTTCCCAGTCAAAAGAAAGTATCTTGGGCACTTCTGTGGCATTTTCCATGCTTGTGGTTCTACTCTAGATTTCAGAGAATCACTGACAGTAGTAGTAGGAGGGAACTTAAGAGGCTGTATGTTCTATCACCTTCATATTGTAAAAAAAAAAAAAAAAAAGTAGACCAAAGCTCTGGACGATGCCCGGGACTTGACTAAGGCAACTCAGCTAATCCGTGGCAAATCTGGGATTAGAAAACAAATCTTCCCATTCTCAGTACAATGCTTTCCCTGTGCTTTCTTTACTTAACTTCCCTCTTCTTAGGACTTAAAGGAACTATCTATTCATCCTCAACTTTTGTACTCTTTTACTGCTTACTTCATATAATTGGCTCTTTCACCAACTATTTCCTGTTTCTTAGCCAAATGCCCAAAATAATTATCTTTTTATCCAGAATCCAAATAACTAGAAAGTTTTAAAAACCATACCCCACTCCCATACTTTTTATATCTGGGCTCTATAGTTTTATGAGAAAATGACAAATGGGACACAAATTAATAGAGATTTATCTTAAAAAATAATTTAGAGGGTTCATATAGCTTCAACCCATGTGCTGGATCAAGATTAAGAGGAGCTGAGTTCAAATCTTAGCTCTGCCATTTACTGTTTGTGCAACCTGGTACAAGTTACTTAGCCTCTCTGACCCAGACTTTCCTCATTTCAAGATAAAGTGGTTATACTAGATGGTCTCTAAGGCATGCTCTAGCTTGAAATCTATGATCCTGTGCTCCTATACTCTTTACATATGTAGTCCAATCAGAGCAGAAATCCTTTTTATTCAAGGTTCATCTTAGCCATCACTTTCTCTATAAAATCTTCTTTGACTCCCTCAGTTGTTAATGCTTGATCCTCTGCAAATTACCTCATTATCTACTTATCTGGGTAAAAAGTGTTTCCCTCAGTAGACTATAAACTCTTTGAGGACTCAGCATGTCGGATTTTGTCTCTAAATCCCCAACCAAGAACAGTATGGGGTAGGAGCACAATAAGTGTCAAATTGAATTAGTAAGAAAATAATCATCACAATAGCTCTCAGGTATATAGCCTTTAAGGGTTTATCAGTTAATAGCATTTTCATCTTCCTGAGTTTAAATCTGGCCTCAGACACTCACTAACTGTGTGACCCTGGGCAAGTCACTTAACTTTATTTATCTCAGTTTCCTCATCTGTAAAATGAACTGGAGAAAGAAATGGAAAACCATTTCAGTATCTTTGCCAAGAATGCCCCAAAATAGGGTCCTGAAGAATCAGATGTGACTGAAAAGACTCAACATCAACATGTACTAGGCACTGTGCTAAGTGGTGGGATACAAAGACAAAAATAAAATAGTCTCTGTCTCAAGGAGCTTCCATTCTATCTTTCTATTTATGCAGTAATATTGCTGAAGGCAATTTCAGGAGGCACTAGCATCTGGAAAGGAAATATTACTTCTTCTTTTCTTTCTTCTCCTTCTCTTTCTCCTCCTTCTTGTTCTACTCCTATTCCTCCTCCTTCTCCTCCTCCTTCTCCTCCTCCTTCTCCTTCTCCTTCTCCTTCTCCTTCTCCTTCTCCTTCTCCTTCTCCTTCTCCTTCTTCTTCTTCTTCTTCTTCTTCTTCTTCTTCTTCTTCTTCTTCTTCTTCTTCTTCTTTCTTCTTCTTCTTCTCCTTCTTCTCTTTCTCCTCCTCGTCCTCCTCCTCCTTTTTCTTCTTTCCATATGATTAATCTATTTATTAGTTAGATTAGCAATAACCAATAAATTGAGGTCATTGGTCTCTCTCTCTATAACCAAAGACCCAGAGTGAGAGTCTCAAGGCCCTTTAAATCTAGGTAACTTCTTCCTGACAGTACATCATTGAGACCTTCCCTGACAAATGAAAGACAATCATGATCGGTGAGTGAGTGGGAAGAGCTTCTTATAAGAGATTGCATCTAAGTCAAGGGGATGGCATCTTTTTTATTTTATTTATTTTTTTTAAATTTTCACATTAGTCATGTTATAAAGAGGAATTAGAACCAGTGGGAAGAACCATGAGAAAGAAGAAAAAAAAAGAGAGCAAACAGTACGCTTTGATCTGAATTCAGACTCCATAGTTCTTTTTCTGGATGTGGATAGCATTTTCCATCATGAGTCTTTTGGAGTTGTCTTGAATCCTTGTGTTGCTGAGAAGAGCTAAGTCTATCAAAGTTAGTCATCGTGCAGTGTTGCTGTTACTGTATACAATGTTCTCCTGGTTCTGTTCATTTCACTCAGTATCAGTTCATTTAAGTCTTTCCAGGTTTTTCTGAAGTCTGTCTGCTCATTATTTCTTATGGAACAATAGTATTCCATTACATTTACATACTGCAATTTATTCAGTCATTCCCCAATTGATAGGCATCCCCTCAATTTCCAATTCTTGGCCACCACAAAAAGAGCTGCTATCAATATTTTTGCATATATGGGTCCTTTCCCCCTTTTTATGATCTCTTTGGGATACAGCCTAGAAGTGATATTGCTGGGTCGCAAGGTATACACAGTTTTATAGCCCTTTGGGTATATTGGGGATAACATCATCTGGCTGAGATTTGAGGCTTGACTAAGCAATTTTACATCCAGGGCAGGTCCTGAGAACTGAGACCATTTCATTAGTACAGAGGAAAAAGGTCTCTCACAACAACCCTATGAGGTTATCAGTCCATTAGTAAGCATTTACTAAGACCCCATGAGGTGATTGTTATTCTACTTCTGTAGGTACAGAAATATATCTGTACCTGAATATATATCCATATATTCATCTAGAGCTATATACCTATCTCTCTCTTTCTCCTCTCTCTTTGTTTGCCTCTCTGTCTCTATTTCTGTCACTGTCTCTGTTTCTTTGTATTTCTGTCTATCTCTCTGTCTCTCTCTGTCTCTGTCTTAGATGAGACTCAGAAATTGACTTGCACAGGGTCATATAACAATAAATATCTAAGGCTGGATTTGGACCAGGGTCTTCCAGACTCTAAATTTAGTGCCCCAGTCTCTTAAACAGGATGCTTTGAAGTATTAAAACCACTGCACAAATGCAGGGTAGGATGATGGGTTTTGCTACTGCTTTTGGTCAATGGCATTTTGATCTGGATGAAGGTGTGTGTTTTTGTAGGGGAACTGGAGATGCTTGAGGAAAGAAGACTTGGAAATTAAGTCCAGGTGTTCCAGGTACTGAATCTGATCCCAGGTCCTACTGTCACAGTGGCAAGGCCGCATTTTGGGAAGGGAGAAAGAATGGAGGATGGGAGAAGGAGGAAAAGAAAGAGAGAGAAAGAGGGAGGGGGAGGACAAGTCCTTTTCATTGATCAACAGTGCTCCTGTTCTATAAGAATGACACATTTCAAGGCTATAGCCAGGCAGGTTGGAATTGATAATGCAATTTATCCAACTTTCAGATCTGTTCAAAAATATCTGTCGAAGGCAGTTTGTTTTTAAATCTTTTATTAAGCTATCTTTGGTTGACAGAAATGGATTCAGAATCTCAAAGCCTCCCTCCAAGTGTTTCTGCTCTTTGCTCTCTGCATAGCTAGGAGAACAAGGAAAGCAATTTTCTTACCATCGTTTTTTCTGTTTGATGTCACAGCAATGATAGCAAAAATAAATCGTATTCATATCATGCTTTAAGCTTTACAAAACACTTTTTCCTCAAAAGACTCAATGGAGTAGATAGTACAAAGTATTTATTTTTGTCATTTGTTTCTGGGTTGTTGTTTTTTTTTTTTTTTTTGGTATTGAACTGTGATTTTATCCATGGAGAGAGATCCTTATATGGAAATTCCATAGATACAACTTGGCCTTTGTTTATCACATTAAGGCAGTTGACTGAGGCTTTGGGTGGTTGTGTGACTTGCCCATGGTCATATAACCAGTGTATGTCAGAAGCAGGACCTGAATCTAGGTCTCCTTGACTCCAGTTGTATTTACTCTGCCATACTTGTCTCTCTTGTGGAACTCTGCTTCCAGAGGGGAAAGCTCTGTCCCAAATCGCTGGGGTTTTCCCAGCTACCGGAACTATTAGGGGGCTGTCATTTTTTTGCAGCCCCCACCAGCTTTGGCTCACTGAAAACGCACTTCAGGACCACCACCCAAGACCATGATCCAGATCCAGGCCACTCAATGCAAGAGCACTTAGCCTCTGAATGATGGCTTGGCCCCCCTGCAGTTTGCAGGCTGAGAGCTCTGAAGCAGCCATATGGAAGTGGCTGCAGGGCCACCGCTTCTGCTGCTTCCTTGCCCTGGAGGCAATTTGGCTGGACCGCTTTTCTCCCCCAAGTTCAGCTGAGTTCCACTGACCTTTCACTTAGTCCTTGTTTCTTATGGCTTGATAATTCTGGAAACTGCCACAGCTGCTGCTGATCCACTCTCCTGAAGGCTCCAGCTGCAGCTTGGCTCATCCTGGTCACCCCCAGGGCCAAGCTGTGGTTTCCAGCTGGGCTGGTTTTGGCTCCCAGCACTGCAATGATCCCTTCCTGCTGAGCTGCCTTCAGTGGGAAGTGTATTTTTGTGAGTTTTAGAGCCCTAAAATTTGTTTAGAGTCATATTTTATGGGTATTTGAGGTGGCTATGTGGGAGCTGTGGAACTTTGCTGCTCCCATGCTGCCATCTTGGCTACACCCCCTCTTGTGAAAATTGTTGCCATCATTTACCCTTGAGAAAACTGAGGCCCCGAGAGGGATGTTCTGTTGAGAACCTAGAAGAGCTTCTATTTGGAGTGAATACAAATATTTAGGAACTTCTACAAATTACCTCAAATGAATGTAATCCTAGTGTTGTAAGGGGGAAAAAAACACATTTAACACCCCCACTCCAATATGTGCCAAGCTTTTCTGCCCTCCTTTAAGTCTCCTTAAATGTGCTGCCTACACATCCAAATTGCAGGGCAGCCTGTTCTACTCAGTTGATTGGGACATGGTGCTCCATTGCCAAGGACAGTCCCTATGGGAGATAGAATTTCATCTCATCTTTGACAATTGCATCAATGAAACAGCTTAACGTGTTTAAAGCTCGTCCTGTGGAGGTGAAGTAATTTCTCCTAGGCAATATGCTTGTACTTTGGGTAGCTGCCATCAGATGGAGGCCTGTTTCAAGTAGCTTCAGCCCAAATGGAAAGGCTTCCTTTAAATGAGCATAACTGAGAGAAGCAAAATATACAACAAGAAGGTTCATAACTCTATGCTACTTTGAGGTTTACAAGGCTGTTTCCTCTAACAATCCAAGGACAAATATCATTATCTCCCTTTTATAGATCAATGAGGTTACACAGCTAGTACGTGTCAGAGGCAGGAAGAGATACCAAGTTTCATGACTCAGGGAAGTGGGATAAAGAGGAAGAGACCAGTGGGTTTGGGGTCAGGGAAACTGAGTCCCATTCTCAACTTCCCTATTTCTTGTCTCTGTGACCTTGGAGAAGACACTTCACCCAGTGGGCCTCTCATTCTAGTTTGTAAAGTTAGAGAATTGGAGACTAACTTTCCTTTTGGTTCTAAATGATGCTCCTGTGCCAGCCTGACCCCTCATCACATATGAGTGCTCAGTACCATTTTTAAAATATAGAAATATATATAGGAATTAACTTTTTTTTATACACAAAATCGTGCCCCCCCATTATATCAAGGGTAAAAGGTAAAAAAAAAAAGAAGTTGTAAATGTAAATTAAATACCTTTGTCATCAGGTTCACGGCCCTTTTGTTTCAGCTATTTCTGTCAGTAATTAAGAAGCAAGATGTTAGTTATCTCCTTAACACCTCTCTGTTATTATTTGAGCCACAATTGTTCTTAATTTCTTGGTGGGGAAATCTGGCATCGGTGGGTCCTTTGTTGGATCATCAGCTGTGGCAGGCCAGCTATCTGTGGGAAGACTCCAAGGCTCTGTCCTGGGCCCTCCAGTGCTTACTCCTGTGCCTGGCCCATGGTAGGTACTTAATAAGTGCTTTTTGACTTGTCAACACTTCTCTTTCTATACTTTCTCACCTGGTGACTTTATTAGCTTCCATTGATTGAATTATCCCTATGCAAATGGCTCCCAAATCCATGTATCCAGTCCTACTTTCTCTTTCTCATTGTTTGGTTGATTGCCTAGCCCAGGGTTGGCTTTCTTAATGAGGCTTTGAGATTCTGAATCCATTTCTGTCAACCAAAGATAGCTTAATAAAAGATTTAAAAACAAACTGCCTTCGACAGATATTTTTGAACAGATCTGAAATAATGCCTCCAGTCCCCCATTACCAGCTGACAGTTTATTGGATATTTTAAGGTAGCTTTCTTGTAGGCATCCCAAACTTGACTTGCATAAAATTGAGCTCATCAACATAATTTTACATGTATAACCTATATCAGATTGCTTACTGTCTCAGGGATGAGGGAGGGGAGGATAGAATTTGGAACTCAAAACTTTAAAAAATGTTAAAAATTGTTTGAATATGTAATTGGGGAAAAATAAAATATTATATAAAATCTTGGCTTTTTTACTTTCTACACTATACTTCCACTTTCTGATCTAGGGTGAATTTTCTGTAACCGTTGGCTTAAAGGATCATTTGCATAATATTTTTCGTTGAGGGAGATCGATTGATTACTCAGTGCTCTGTGCCTGCTTGACAGTGGAAAGAAGAGAGCTCCTGGTCTTCTGTCTCCTTTTTGAGAGAAAAAGTTACATGGTTTCGCACTTTCTTCCCCGAAGTGAGAGAAAGACTTTGGGGAAAAGTTGACATATAGAGGAGCTTGCACTTTGATCATGTCCCAATCCTAGTGTACTACACTAGGGACTTCAGAGAATTTCCTCTTGAGTGAAATCTGAAACTCTGTCTTGGTTGAATTGAGTTTTCTTATCCCCATGAAGGAGAGCTCATTCATTCTGTATTGCCTGGTGTATATTCCCATATGTATATTTTCTCTGATTTCTGTTTTGTTCTCCACTTGGATAAATGGGTCTATGTGCTATTTGCTACATGTGTTCATTGTGGGAAAGGAGTCAAGCCTTAGATATATATAGCTTAAGGCACTCCTCCATGAAGGAATAGTGATCGAGAGCGCAGCTTCAACCTGAAAATTATTTCCTTTAGACTAAACATATTTAAGAGAGCAGATAGAGCTAATTTTAGTCCACTTACCTCTTTCTCTGAGGGGAGTCAAGCCCAGCTTCTGACCCCAACCTCCTGCTTCCCTTTCCTTGGATAGGGGGGTGGTGTGGATTTTCTTTGGAGAAGGTTAGGGGAAGGAAATCCTAAAGATAGCTATTCTTGCCTCTCTTCAAATTACATCTAGATAGATCCATGTTGACGCATATAACCTACATGGGCAGAACAGTACAACATATACCATAACCCCTACACATATAACATCAGTGGACTTGTTTCCTCTTTTAGAGAGAGACAGAGACTGAGACAGTGACAGAGAGAAAGAGAGAGAGAGAGAGAGAGAGAGAGAGAGAGAGAAAGAGAGAGACACACACACACACACACACACACACACATTGGACTAGTTGACCTCTCAGTTGTCTTATCATCAGTGATGTGCTGGAGCCAGCTTGAACCAGGTTTTAAGAGCTGGTTGCTTAATTTTTGATGTGTGATGGAATATTACTCTGCTATAGGAAATGATCTCAATGATTTTAGAAAAGCATGGAGAAACTTCTAGGAAATAATGAAAAATGAAATGAGCAGAACCAAGAGAACATTTTATACAGGAACAGCTGTATCATTTTGAGAATAACTTTGAGTAGGGGCAGCTAGGTGGCACAGTGAATAGAGTACCAGCCCTGGAATCAGGAGGACCTGAGTTCAAATTCAGTCTCAGACACTTGACACTTGACAGGCTTACTAACCATGTGACCTCGGGCAAGTCACTTAACCCCAATTGCCCTTCCTTCCTCCCTCCAAAAAGACAAAAAAAAAAAATGAATAATTTTGAACAACCAAATCATTCTGACCTTTATAAATACCCAAATTAATCTCAAAGATCCTATGAAAGAAGAGGCTGTTTGAATCCAGGAAGGAATATTGCTGAGATGTAAGAAATGATGAGTGGGTTGATTTAGAAAAACAAAGAAAGACTTGGACTTATGAAGGAAGATGCTATCTACCTCAAGAGAAACAGATGATAGGAGGAAATAAGCATAGTACAGTCTTACATATATGCATAAGAGTATATATGTATATGTGTGTGTGTTTATAGATGTCTTTGATTATGTATCTATATCTACTCTTAATTGTAGCCTTCTTTAGGGAAGGGGAGAAGGGAGGGGAGAAAATAAAGTAAAAAGTGAACAGCAAAGAACAAAAAAACCCAACAAGGAAGCAAAGAAAAACAACATGGAGTAGTTATATAGGTTTTCTTGAAATGGAAATTTATTGTTTTATATTGAACCTTCTCTTATGGTCTGCTGTGTACTCTGGCAATGTTTTTTTTTTTTTCTTTTCTCATTTTGTATTAAGTGAATAAAACATTTTCAGTCTGAGCATTTATAATTCAGAAATCAGCAAAGGCTACGAATTAGAATTTGGTTCATTGTTTTGTTGATTGCCTAGCCCAGGGTTGGGAACCTACAGCATTGAGGCCACATGTAGCCTTCTAGGTCTGGTGAGGACTTTCGACTGCATCCCAGTTTTCCAGAGCAAATCCTCTTATTAAAAGGATTTATTTTGTGAAGTTTGGATTCAGACAAAGGGCCACATGTGGCCTTGAGGCCACAGGTTCCACACCCCTGGTCTAGACTAAGGAAAGTGAAGGAGAGGATGTTAATAACTGGAGGTTAAACATTAAAGGCTGTTGTGCACACATTTTAAAGAGCTAATGATTAAACCTGTACCAGCATACTCCTGCTTACTACTCGAAATGGATTATCCTATTAACTCCTGATAACCTGAATCCTGCTACTGACCATGACTAGGACCTTCATGCAGTATCACAGAATTTGGAGTCCAGCAGCCATCAAATCCAACCTGTCCCCTAAAAGAATTGCTAATATGACATATCACAAAAATGGTCATGCAACCTTTTCTTACAGACTGCTAATGAAGGTAATCCCACTATCTTTGAAGGCAGGATATTCTACTTTGGGACAGCTTTAATCATAAAGAAGTTTTTCCTCAAAATTTCACAAAACTTGACCCTTTGTTCCTGGTTCTGTCATCTGTAGCCAACCAAGACAAATTGAATCCTTATTCCAAATGATAGCCATTCAAATACTTGAAAGAAACGAAGTTGTTCCCTTGATTCTTTTCTTCCTCAAGCTAACCATCTCCAGTTCCTTCAACCAGTCTTTGTGGGTCTTGCTTTCAAGGCCCTTCCCTATCCTGGTTTCTTTCTGCCCAATGTTTTCTAGCTGATCAATATTCTTAAAATGTGCCAGAATTGAATATAATTGATTCTTCAGAGATGGTCTGACCAGGACAGAATATGGTGGGATTCTCACTTTCTTTTTCTTGGAGGCTCTACTACTCATAGTGTAGCCCTGAGATCACATTAGCTTTTTTTAGCTATCACATCACCCTGATGACTCACATTAGCTTGGAGTCTACTACTACTTCCAGATCTTTTCAAATAAATTGTTGTCTAATTATGTCTCTTTCATTCTGCAATTGTGAATTTGTTTTTTGGACCCTAAGTGATAATTTACATTTATTGATATTGGGTTTTATCTTGTTAGATTTAGCCTACTGCTCTAGCCTCTCAAGATCTTTTTAGATTCTTATTCTGAGCCAATATGTTAGCTGTTTCTCCTAGGTTTATGTCGTCTGCAAATTTGAGAACCATACCCTCTAGGCCTCTATTCAAATTACTGATAAAAATGTAAAACAGAGCATGTCTATGCACAGATCAATGGGGCACTTCATTAGAGATCCTCTGACAAGCTGACATTGACACATTAGTGACTACAGTTACTCCACCATCTAATTATATTATTATCTAATCTACATCTTCACATCTTTCCATAGGAATAGCATGAGACATTTTATCAGATGTTTCATCAAAATTTAGCTAAGCTACCTATACATCGTATTGCCTCAAACTACAAGTTTAGTAAACTTGCCAAAAAAGAAAATAAGGTTGGTCTGGCATGACTTGTTCTTGACAAAGCCATATTTCTCCCTCAAGATGTTTATTAACCTTCTCTTTACTGATCCATTCTAGAAATTCCCCTGGAATCAAAATCAAACTTAGTAACCTAGAGCTTATAGACTGTTTTCTTACCTTTTAAAAACAATTGGGATAATTTTTACCTTGTATACTTGACTAAACCTCCAACTAAGTACTTAAGTGCCTGCATCTCAGATTCTCACCCACTCCTACTGTATAGCTCTAGATATATCCCTGGTAGGTCCTATATACTCTTTTTGGACAAAGGACTTTAGGAGAAGAATGGCTAGCATTCTGTCATGGTCAAATCACATCTGGAGGATTGTGTCCAATTCTGGGCACCACATTTTAAGAATACTGATAAGCTAGAAAGCAGCTGGAGAAAAGAAACCAGAATAGGGAAGGGCCTTGAAACCAAGACCCATAAAGATTAATTGAAGGAACTGGAGATGTTTAGCCTGTGGAAGAGGAGAATCAAGGAACAAGATAACTTCCTTCAAGTATTTGAATGGCTGCCATGTGGAACATTCCTACCCCAAACCTTCCCACAAATATGTATACAATCATAACGGACATGCATAAGGATGATACGTGAGGAGCAAAGATGTAGGAATATGCATCTAGGGTATATGGGTAGAAGATTTATGCATGTCTTTGATGCTGTAGGACCACGGATAGCTTCTGTTCACATCATCATGATACTCTTTTGGTCTGACAGTGTCTCCACTGGACATGCTGGTTTTCTGGTAAGTACTGGGCTAGCAATATAAGTTGAACATTGTTCTACTAGTCTTGTGGCTGCTAGCCATAGTAATCTTTGCCGAACATTGTTCCCCGCTTCCAGCTTCTGGATTCTACATTCTGTAAGGCCCACCTTTTGGTTAATTCAGCACTAGTATGCTAGGGAAATGGTAAGAAACTCTCTGAAAAAAAAAACTCTCTGATAAAGGTATTTAATATCTTTAATCAGATGCACAATACCCACCTATCAAATGCCAGGGAGAATACTCCAGAGTAGGATTAATCATGTGTCCGCGCTGGGCTCAAAGTTATTAGTTACAGATATCTATCTAATACATAGGATTAGATATTCCCAAGACCCTCCCTGCTTTAGCAAGCAAATTAATTTGAGTCAGAACACAAGGTAGACTATGGAGGCAAGGTCATTATTGTCTGGTCAGTCAGTCAATAGGCATTTATTAAGCAACTTCTATATGCCAGGCAATGTGCTAAGCACTAGAGATACCAAGAAGGGCAAAAGACCCTCCTTGCTCTGATGGAGTTTACAGTCCAATGAGGGACACAACATACAAATTACTATGTGCAAACAAGCAATACACAGGATATATAGGAAACAATCAATAGAAGGAAGGCACTGGAATTAAGAGGGATTAGAAAAAGCTTCCTGTAGAAGGTGGGACTTGAAAGAAGTCAGGGAAGCCAAGTCAGAGATGAGAAGGGAGAGAACCTAGACATGGAGGATAACCAGGGAAAATGCCTGGACTCAAGAGATGGAGTATCTTGTTTGAGGAACAGCAAGGAGGCCAGTGTTACTGGGTGGAAGAGTACATGAAGGCCTGTAAAGTGTAGGAAGACTGGTAAGGTGATGGTGGGGAGCACTAGGTTGTGAAAGGCTTTGAACATCAAAGAGAGACTTTTGTGTTTGATACAAGAGGTAATAGGAAAACATTAGAGTTTATTGAATAGAGTAGTGACATGGCAGTACCTAGTTTTAGTAAAATAATTTCAATGGCTGAAGAGAGGGAGAATGGATTGGAATGGAAAGAGACTGGAGGAAGGAAGACACATTGGCAAGATATTGTAATAGTTTAGTAGAAGTGATGAGGGCCTCCACTAGAGTGGTGGCAGTGGCAGGGAAAAGAAAGGGAGGAGTACTGG
Source organism: Pseudochirops corinnae (assembly GCA_028646515.1). NCBI lineage: Eukaryota > Metazoa > Chordata > Mammalia > Diprotodontia > Pseudocheiridae > Pseudochirops > Pseudochirops corinnae. Next base: position 308,660,271 of record CM053586.1, on the reverse strand, counting down.
AGTGAAGTTGTCAAAGTGAAATCAAGAGACCTTTGCAACAGATTGTGTATGTGAGATAGTGAACAGTTGAGAATGACATTTAGGTTACAGTCTTGGGGGAAAGGGAGGATGGTATTGTCTTCTATAGTATTAGGTAAGGTAGGGTTTGTGGGTGTTCAGGGAGGACTAGCTCTTCTGGTGTGAGGGCTTGCTGAACCCTTTTCAGAACTGCTCATCCACCTTTGGTGTTCACTGGGCACTCAACTCTCACCTGTGGCTCCAAGAAACTGTAGCATGTGCAGTGGTAAAGATGTAAACCTGGTAAACAATCTTGGCAGATGGGTTAAACCAGGTTGAGGGTAACCAATAGGCTTGAAACCTGTTGGTGAGTTGGGGGGTGTCTACTCCAAGCATGTGAAGCTTCCTCGATGGAATGGGTAGATGAGAACAAGTTGTTCCAATGGCCATGGTGGCTGAAGCAGGTGCTGTGGGGTGCTTGGAGCTTGGTCTACCTCTACTTACAATGCCCCTTACCTAGCCCCTTTGACACCTGACAACCTTCATCTTCTTGCTCAGGGAAAAACCAGGCCTTCCTGGTTATTCAGGAGATGGTTGTGGTATCCTGCCTGGATGGAAGGTGGCAGCCAGGCGTCACTGGGGGGAAGTCCTGTGTGGTACCTCACAGAAGCCACACTATGTGTCTCACATTATGACTAGTGACCCAGACCAAGGTGGGGATTTACCTCACATAGAGATTGGAGTGGCTTTCATGGAATTGAGTTTGGACCACTACTTCCTTAAGCAAACTTCAGGTCTTTTTCAAGGTAAAATGCCATACTTATTGTCTATCATCTGGTGCCATAGGAGCTCTGAGTGGAAGAAGGCCGGTCCATACCCACATAAGCCACCCTCCCTTGCCTTCCTGATGGCTGTGCCTGCCTGTAGAAGTCAAGTGCCAAGCAGCAGCTAGAGGCTGAGAATGCCAGTATTATTTATTGGAGCATTTATGTATTTCTTGACATTTAACACATATAAAACTGTGCTCCCTTTTTTATTAGATTTCTATCTTTTAAAAAAATTTGTCACTGACAAAGCCTTTGAGTATGTGCTTCCAACCCCATTTCCGCAGAAGCCTTGTGGTTTTTATTGCAATATTTTGCATAGTTTGGTGATGTTTAGGAATTTATATATTATTATAGCAGAACTGACTGGATATAGGAGAAGGAAAGAGGGCCCAAGACAGAACTCTGTGGGAAACCCAAAGCTAGCAGGCATGACCTGAATTTTTAATATAATTTAATTCATAGTTTCATTTAAGTACCTATAATATAAAAGTGGTGGGGGAAATAACAAAAACAGACATTACAGGCTCTATATTCAAGGTGTTCATAAGTCTATTAAATTGGTAGAGATGCCAAGAACCCATCTTGGGGTCTGTAGTGCCAATGCAATATTTACAGCACCCACAATCACAATAAAAACTGTGACTATAAGTATTGCATGACATTTGATTGCAAAATATACCAAGCTCTCCAGATAGAGGATAGAAACTGAAACATTTATTTAGACACCAGAAAACCAAATCCAAAAACCAATAAGCTGATTCCATCCTAGTACCAAAGATATTCAGAAACCATAAGACCCCTGAGAGCCACAGCATCCTTCAGCCCTCCCACAAACCAATACAAGACCAATATTTACTCATAAACCTCTCTATCTCCTTGCCTGAGCTTCTCTGTCCCCTACCTTCTGGCTAGCTCTGACTACCAGCTTCCTGTGGGCTCTGCTTCTCTTCAGCAAAACTCCTCCCCCCACAGGCTCCATGTGACCACATTCAGCCTATCAGGAGGCAGAGTTTATCTTCACAGCAGGGAAGCTTCCTGTGGGCTCTTTTCCCCTCAGCAAATTCCCTCCATCACAGGCTCCATGTGATTACATTCAGCCTATTAAAGGGCAGAGTTTACTTTGAAAGCAGGGGAGGTCTTCAAATTCCCCCTTAGGTCTACTAAGGAGCAGGGAAGATCTTCAAATTCCCATTCCCATTACATTTTTTGTAGCAGCAAGCACTCTAGCATACCAAGGATGGCTGCTAGCACAGGTTCTTTGATCTGCTTTTCTAAAGGAAAGCAACTCAAAATGGGTTAACTGTCTTACTTTAATCAATCAAATATATATCATTTACCTAGTTCAGGGGAAAAAGTCAGCACCCTGAACTTCAGAGAATACAAACAAAAGTTACAAGAGAAAATAGCACAATTCAGCAGACAGGGCTTCCACCTGTCTGACCATTACATCCCTATCTAGTTAGTCACCAGAGAGGGAAGCACCAACATCTGGGTTTTCAAAGCCTGGGGGGCCCAACGGCTGCCCAGAGTCTCATCTGGCCAAATCACACAACTTTTCCCAAAGCGAGCCCCAAAGCAAAACCTCGTCTCAGAGGTATATATAGATTTCTTCTGGGTCAGAGAACATCATAAACCTCCTGACCCACTTGACTACAAAGCAACAAAAGTTGTACCTTCTGTGCTTGGGAGATCCATCCTGCCCTACCGAAAAGTCAGAGGGGTGAGGGGGGAAGACATAGGAGAGAATAGATTGGGGGAGGGGGGATACACTGGGATGGCTGTTTTGGGGTGGTGGGTAGGGGAAAGATGGGGAGAAAATCTGTAACTCAAAATCTCGTGGAAATGAATGATGTAAACTAAAATAAAATTAAAAAAAAAAGTTGTGCCTTCCTGAAAAAGCAGCCTCCCACCACAGACTCCAGGTGAGCACATGCAGCCTGTTAGGGGGCAGAGTATATTTTCAAATTAGGAAAAGTCCTCAAGTTCAATTTAGAATTATTAAGGGTCAGGGAAGATCTTTAAATTTCTATTACCATTACAGGGCCTCACACCAGCAAAAGCTGAGCTGTCTCTATGACTTAGAGCAGGTGGGAAGATGGTTCAGTGATTGTATCAGAATAACCCCTGAGATATCAGCATTAACCCCTGAGAGACTAGAGTCATCAGCTACTGCCACAGGGTCACCATCACTGACCTCTTGTATACTTGTGATACCCCCCAAGATTCAGGTTCATGATTTGCTTCCAGATGCAATTAAGGTCCTTTACTCATTTCTATAACCCCTGAATATATGACAGGGGCCCCCAGAGTCTGCAGCTGCTGTTGCTGATCTCTACTCCAAAGAAAAGTTTCCAAGGAGATTTATACTCTAAAATCTGATGGAGAGCTATCAGAACCAGTTAATGGGGTAACAGAGGCTCCCTTAGACATTTTAGAGAAGGCTACTGCTCTCTCCTGGGGATTTTCCATTGACCCCAGAGTCAAACTGCTCTTCTTGAGCCCTGTCCTGAATCAGAGATCTCCAGGCTCCCTTTATTATAAAGCCCATGGAAAGAGCTTCTGATTTGGGGAGAGTTGTAGGCTGGCTAAGTTCCTTGTGTGGGTGATTGACCCTGTCTTAAAACAAAGATTTCATCTTCAGTTCTTCTAGGGTCGCATATTCAGCACCTTCATCCCAGGTTTCCCTTTAGCTCAGAGGGTCCAAGGGGTGGGGATCCTGTGGCCTTGAGGCCACATGTGGCCCTCTAGGTCCTCAAGTGGGGCCCTTTGGCTGAATCCAAACTTCACAGAACAAATCCAGTATTTATTTGTTCCCTGCCCCTGCATTTGTCCCTACCCCTGGATACTTGAGACAAATGTGAGAGTATTCAGGTCTCTGGTGACATGACTGTGTCTTCAAAGTCTTATTGTGTGATTCACTATCTTGAGAGGGGAAGGAACCTGCACCCTGAAGAACTGCAAGCATTATACTGGAACCTCTAGGATGGACAATTTAAAAGGATTGTGTGTGGAAAGTCCATGAGACAGACACCAATCTACCATGCCATTCAGGAACCTAGTACAAAATCTCCCTCTCCCCAACTGAAAAAATTGAACTAGTATAATGTCTTCTCCCTAGTCAATAGTCAATAGTCATATAGTCACATAGTCAATCAAAGCAGGACTAAGGAACTTTGAACTTTGGGGCAGCAACACTGTTGTACTGTTGTTTCTTCCCAAACTTTCTCCTTTCACCACACTATTGGCTCATTTTTTGTCTAGTTACTTTTCTGGATTTGTTTAACCATTCCCTATCTTCCCCCTCCCCCCCCCACCTGTGTTTGGAGAGATGTAAAAATGGGTGTTGGTAATATCTCTTTGATTCCTTTCAAGCCCCCAGCTGGTGATCCCAGCCATTGGAAAGAGCATCAATTGCCTTCTCTCCCTTTGTGTCCCAGGGTGCTAACTGTTTCCTGCTTAGCTGATTGTACTTTTCTCCCAAGAACACATGTACACACACACACGCACACACACTCACACATTCACATGTATTTTAGAGAAACTAGTTTCTTTTTTGGGAACATTTAGCAAATAAGAAAGTAAACAGAGTCTTTGAGGAAATAGGGAATGACTTATTTAAACTCAGCACAAGATTCCGAGTGATGTAAGATCTGAGAAGGCAGTTGTACCATTTATAGGTCTCAACAAGCAAGAAAACTACAGCCTCCTCCCCTCAGCTCACTCCTTGATCCAAGAGAAAAAAAGGCCAAGGTCTTCTACCAGTCATCTTGATCTCTATCTGGCCACTGGACTCTGATGGCTCTGGAGAAGAGAGTGGGGCTGATGACTTTGAACTGCCCTACCTCAGTGGAATCCAGTTCACCTGCAAGTAAAGGCATCACCTTCCTGGTGTCACTGGTCCTCTTCCAGAACAAACAATGCACGACAAGAAAAACAAAAACACTGACCCAGGAAGAGTTAGCCGGCAACTAGGACACTGAGCTCCCAACCTTCCTTGGGCTCAGAGACTCTGGTAGCTCCTGTCCTCAGCCGGCCATTGCTCTAGCTGCAGTTTTTCAATGTTTCAATACCCCCAGATCCTCCCCTCACCCACCATGTCCCTAGTCACTTGCATTTTCTCAGACACCATTGACTCCAGCTAGGTGTATTTTGCTCTTTCCTTCTTATGGAGTGGAGGGACTGAGGGGAGGGCTGTCACAAACTCAAGTAGGTAAGCCTTTTTATCACCATCCTCCCTCACCTCCTCACTGATTTTGCAATGGAAAGTTATCACTACTCAGCTCTTTGGGTGTTCTGTGCTGAGACCCTAAGCAGTTTACAACACAGCCCAAACAAACGTATAAGATTTTTCCTAGAACCACAGAGAAATTCACAAAGAGAGTCAAGGGATATTTTTCTACTCCAACGAGGTCTTGACTGGCTCTTTTTTTCCTTCCCAAACAAACAAACCAAACCAAACCAAACCCTACCAAATCCAACAACACCTCCCCCCCTTTTTTTGTTTTTGGTACAGTAGACAGCCTAGTACCAACTCAGAGCATCACCATCCTCAGAATGGGAGATAAACTGGTGCCCTTACAGAGGTTATTGGCGATGGTGTTATGTTGTTGCTTTGTAGATCAAATTTTCCACTTTTCTGGTAGTGGAGATAGTGGGTTTTTTTTTTTATTTCTCCCCAGGACTTTAAAAATTTCCCTGGATCACAATTATTGTGGATGAGTTTCTACTACTAGAGAAGAGAAGACTTGTGGGGTGTGAGTATAGGGAAAAATGGTGGCTATTTTCAGGGCTGCTGTGAAAGTAAGTTTATACATACATAAGATCATAGGTTAAGAGAACCCTGAGAGTCCTCCCCTCCCAGATTGGCTTTTTTTTTTTTACTACATAAAAGAGGTCCTTTCCCCCCTCATTTCTTGGCTAACCTTAATCCCTGAATGGGTATTGCCTCAGACAAACAGACCTGGGAAAGACCTTAACTTATAAAGACCAAGATCTCCCACTGCATCCTGGCCATCTCTAGTCATCCTTATCTACTCTGGACCCAGATGGCTCCAGAGGAGAAAGTGAGGGTGGTGACTTTTCACAGCCTCCCTCACTTAAATCCAGTTCACTTGCAAGTCAAGACATCACCTGCTTGATGTCACTGATCTTCTTTGAGAACAAAGGACAAACAACAATCTGTGGTAGTAGTAGCTGGAGTGGTCCACTGGAGACCCAACTGGACAGTTCCTTCCTCCCTCCCTCCCTCCCTCCTTTCCTCCCTCCCTTCCTTCCTTCCTTCCTTCCTTCCTTCCTTCCTTCCTTCCTTCCTTCCTTCCTTCCTTCCTTCCTTCCTTTCTCCCTTCCTCCCTCCTTCCCTCCTATCCCTCTGTCCAAGGCCAAGGTCTTCTACTGCATCTGGGCCATCTCCAGTCATCCTGATCAATATCTTACCACTGGACCCAGAGCACTTTAGAGGAGAGAATGAGGCTTTGCACAGTTCTGCCTCACTTAAATCCAATTCACTTGCAAGTCAAGGCATCACCTTCCTGATATCATTGGTTATCTTTGAGAACCAAGAACAAACAACAGCAACAACAGTAATAAATTTAGAGTTGGAAGAGACCTCAGATATCAACAATTTTATTACAGGTAAAGGAAATGATTGTCAGAGAGGTTAAATGACTTCTCATAAAATCATAGAAATGAGTTGATAGGAAACTCTGAAGTTAATGCCAACCATCTCATTTTATAGATTCAGCATGTGCAGCTGAGAGAGGTTTAGTGATTTGCTTATCTGAGATAGGATATGTACCTAGGTCTTCCTCACTGCAAAGTCAGTTTCCTATCCATTACTCTGTGCATTAATCTCCACTTTCCATAAGCAGCTCTGTTTGGGTCAACTCCCTGGAACATCCATCGTACCCCCAGTGTTGCACTCCACCCCCCTTCAGCTTTCTATTTTGTATGTTTCTTCCCTTATTAGGTTGTAAGCTCCTTGAGGACAGGTACTACATATATATATATATATATGTATATACACACACACATATATATATGTACATGCATATATCTATCTATACACACACACACACACATTCCTTATTTTTATCCCTAGTGTCTGGCACATAGTGGGTGCTTAATGAATTGAATTGAATTCTACCTTCAAATTTTTTTCTAATTGGCCTCCAGAAGGAAGAACTAGGAACAGCTGGTGAAACTTGTAGAGAGGCAGACATAGGCTCATGTTAGAAGACTTCCTAAAAATAAGAGCTCTCCAAAAATGTAGAATAGACTACCACAGGCAGTATGGGGTTCATAGATCTAGAAAGTCCTACCCCTTTGCTTTTATAGGCGAGGAAACTGAGACCTAGTGAGGTAAAGTGAGTTGTCCAAGGTCACATAGGTAGCCAGCGATTTGAACCCAGATTTTCTGACTCTAGAACCACTCTTTCTCCACCACTTGTGTTCACCATATTTTAAAACTTCTTTAATTTTTTTAAAAAAATTATTCTTTGAAAGTTTTAGGGGAACCTATTTGAGCTCAATACAAGGTTATCCTTTTTAACAATTGTTGTTCAGTTAAGTCCAACTATTCATGACCCCATGGACCATGGGGGTTTTCTTAGCAAAGGTAGTAGAGTAGTTTGCCATTTCCTTCTCCAGCAGATTAGTTAAATAGTGGTTAAGTGACTTGCTCAGGGTCACATAACTTGCAAGAATCTGAGACCAGATTTGAACTCGGGTCTTCTTCACTCCAGGCCCAGTGCTCTCTCCACTGAGCCACCTAACAACTTCTTTTTAGCAATTAAAAATGTCTAAAGATGGTAAGGCTACACTGTGAGGTACTAAGCTCGCTGTCACTAAAGGTATTTGTTTATTTTTTTTTTAAACACAAAAACCAAAAACCCAAAACCAAAACAACAAAACCAAATCAGAATCTAGATAATGATGATTATGAGGCCAGATTTCTGCTTTGGGTGAAAGATTGAACTTGAGAGTTTCTAAGGTCAACTCTATAAAAAATGATGGTTTTATGCAGCAGTGTAATGTAGAAGGAAAATGCTGGAACCAGAAGACAGGACACTGGACTTCTTGTTTTCTATATACCACTATTTGTGGGACCATGGGTATTACTCTAGAGCTGTGGTTTTCTAATGTATAAAGTCTAGATGATGGAATAGATGTACTTTAAAGTCCTTTCCCAATCAAAAACGTTTTGATCTGTGCTTTAGAGATAACTCAGAACAAAACCTTCCCTTTCTGAACAATCCAGGATTAGTTGGGATTAGAATCAACTTGCCAGTGAAAAACTTATCTGGAAAATGGGGTCTAATTTCAACTCTGCCACTTTTTTTTTTTTAGTTCCAGTGCCTCCCATGATGCTTTGCACAGAGTATACAATAAATGTCTGTATAACATCGTACAAGTCACTTAATCCACCTGGGACTCAGTTTCCTCACCCGTAAAATGAAGGGTTTAGATGAGATGATCTCTTTGATCAATACTGGATTAAAAAACAAAACAAAACAACCCTGAGTCTTTGATTCTTTCTGTCCATTTGCGTCATGTTTCCACAATCTTTCAGACTATGACTTTAATTGGGTCTGGCATGAACTCCTCTGAGGAAGGACATTTCCAAAACAGTTTGCTGCTGGAATGTAGATCATCATTTTCCAGAGTTGAGACATATGCATTTCTTGTGTGACCTCTGGACCCCAGCGCAAAAGTTTCCATCACAGTCTGCCTTGGATTAATCTAGGAGAATATCACTGAGGGATAGCTCCTCTGCAATGGATGTCTTTGTAATTCATAATTAAACTTGGGCCAGGACTCACCTTGTGCCTGGAAGATGCCAAGAGTACTGACTGAGGAAACATTTCAAGGCTGTGAATGCAATGGTCTTGTATTCAGCACACACACACATGCATGCGCACGTGCACACACACACACACACATACACACAGAGTATGCATCAGACTCCCAAATTTGTACTGAAGGAAACTCAGTGAGGGAATCCCCATAGATCTCATCAGGAAAGAGGATCTGGTCCAGTAGCCTCAAAGACTGTTAGTGAATAACAGTAAATGTCTTAAAAGAGGCTGATGATCAAAGAGATAGAATCATAGGCTTGAAGGGTCTTTGGGAGATCAGCTATGCTCTCCTGACTTCAGTATGAACCTGAACTAAACTTTCTCAGATGAATGAAAATCATGACATCCAGAAGAGATCTGAGAGTCTCAATAGGTAATACATTCTAATTTAAAACAGTTCTCATGGTTAGAAAATCCTTAACCCCCACTCCCGACCTTGGCCCATAATCACAACTTTTTTTTTTAATTAAGATCTCCAACATCAAGATATTTAAACAGAGATTACTTTGCCACCTGTCAGGGATGCTGTGGTAGACATTTCTCATTGAGCATGAGATTAGACTAAGTAGTCTCTATGGTATTTTTCAGCTCTAAGAGTTTATGGTCTCAAGTTCTTACATTTAAATCTAGAAGATATGATAATTTCTGTCATTGATTTTCAGTCAATCAGTCAATCAACAAGTATTGCTAAGCACTGTGAGTGATGCTAGGGATACACAGACAGAAATGAAAAAAGAAAACCTTCCCCTCATAGAGCTTACAGTCTTTCAGGGAAAGCAACATGTGCATTTATAAGTATATGCAAACTATACCAAATAACGCGCACATTGCATACATAAATGCATTGTAATTTCATGATAGAAGCACTAGCAACCATAGTTAGGAAAGGTCTCAATATCAGAGGTGAGCTTTGAGGGAAGCTAGGGATTCTAAAGGGTAGGGGTGAGAAAGAAGTGTATTCCAGGCATATAGGAAATTGTATGGTCCTGGTCTGAAAGAGCCTAACATTGTCAGTGTTGGGCCTTCATCATGGCTGCAATGTGAGGAGCTAGGATTAGTAGCATCTAGGCAGGACTGAGAATGCAGGAGGGGAGAAGACCCAGAGAAATACCTGGAAGTTTACAGTGATGGCAAAGCCAGAACTGCAAACAGGCGACATAGGTCAGAACAAGACTGGGTGAAAGAGTTAGGCTGTAGATAGGAACCAGAAAAATGTCAACACTAAAGGGTAAATGAGGCAAGGGCGATGGGCCAAAGGACTACAAGGCAAATAGAACAAGGATTGATATTCCTTTGAAGGGCAGGATAAAACAAGAGACCCATAGTCCTCCTCCCTCCCCACCCCATCCCACCCCTGCCTGTGAAAGGATGTGCAAAACCACTTAGTAGTGCGGTACAGTGGATAGAGTGATAGAATTATAGTAAAGAAGAGCTAGATCAAAAATCATGCTTCAGTCAGTTAGTAACTATAGGACACTGGCCAAATATTTAAGTCCCCTAGATCCCAGTCTTCTCATTTATATAATGCAGAGGAGGTGCATGGGGCTGGACTTGATCACCTTTAATATCCCTTCTAACTCTAAAGCTGTAATTTGTGCTTGTTTTACAGCATAAGATCATAGATTAATAGCAGAAATTTCCTAGGGTGCCAGGTGGTTCAGTGGAAAGAATTATGAACCTGGAGTCATAAAGACCTGAATTCAAATCCAGATCAGGTCTTTAATAGCAGCCTGAGTTCAAATTCAACCTCAGTGTCAGAGTAGCCAAGTCTCTCTATCTTTGCCAGCCTCAGTTTTGTCATCTGTATAGTAAGGATGATAATAGCGCCTACTTCCCAGGGCAGTTGAGTGGATCAGATGAGATGATATTTATAAAGCACTTTTCTAACACTAAATGCTATGTAAATACTAATTATTCTCATCTTGTTTTCCCCCTCCATCACTTGGCAGATGAGAAATATTAAGTTTGGTAAGGTAACATGACCAAGGTCATATAGATAGTAAGTAACAGTGAACCTAGAACCTTTGATTACAACAGATTTTCCACTCTATCATGTGGTATTCTAATAATCAGAAAGGTATAGTCTGTTTTACTGTATTCAGGAAAGGCGGCAATGCATCCAATGATTCCAAATAATGTTTATTTAAATTATATAAAAAACAGTATGCTGGTGGGCACAAGCCCTTGCCTGAGGACTGCCCTTGGAATCAGAAAGACCTGGGCTTAAATTGGTCCTCTCACATATACTATCTGTGTGACCTTGGGTAGGGCCCTTAATCTCTAAGTACGCCTGGCACCTCTCTGAGACTATAATTGCAGAATACATGCCATTCTTCATTGGTGGAAGGAATTTAATTATCAGGAGTTCTCTATGCCCATGAAATTTAGGTCCAGTAAAAAAAAAAAGTTGTAAGAACTCTTGTTTTACTGCCAATTCTGGAATTTGTCCAGGATATGGAATGCTTGAGGTCTAAGGTGACACTGGCAGGCTAGTGTCCATCTTGAAGGGATGGAGGAAAAAGTCAATTCTTTTTGGAATAGATTGTTGTCAGAGCATCGGATATCATGCTCAGAAATGGATCCACAGCCAGAACCAGTGGCATAAGGTTAAGATTTAAACCTAGCTCCAAGCGCCATAACTAAGGAAGCCTGAGTGTTGGAAAATTTGTCTGAAACTCAGACTCCAGTTACAGGGTGTGAGTGTCAGCTTTCTAGATTATATGTCCTTTTGTCTTAAGGGCCATTCACCTCTGTAGCCAGGAGGATATTGCAGAAGACCCAGCCATGAACTCAAGGGCTGAGTGTTCAGGATCTTATGTAATGTGCACTTTGGATCCAGTATCAAATTTAGACCTAACAAATGAATATTGGCGCCTCACAAGGGATGGCTCACACATGCCTGATTTTTTCCTGAACCTTGTTTCCACACCAGCTGTAGACAAGAAAGTTTCCTACGTTGCTGTTTCTAGTCATTGCATTCAATTATTTCCCAAGCAAGTTATGGGAATGGTCTTCATTTATTGCTTTTGCTCAGACAAATATGGCTTCCCAAAGTCTGGGCCCCATGCAGAAGTTTTGTTATCCTTGTATAATTAGGCATTGCTTCTTGCTGGATGTTTTAATTTCCCTCCTTTCAGCAAGATACTTTCTTCTCATATTTTAACTAAACAGTGATAGAGTTATAGATTCATAATCTTAAGAAATAACTTGACTATTGATACCTAGTTCTTAAGTACCAGGGCCATGATTTGCCAACATATCTCCCATTTTTCATGTCTAATACTTATTCCACTGTATTTAGCTACTTAGACCCTTACAGAATTCAGAATTATTTATGCTTTCACAACAATTCAAAAGATAATGCCTGTAGTATCAACCTTTTTTTTTGTCTAGTTGCTGGTCTTGATTTTCTAGACTGTATGCTGGATAGCTCCATCAGGTAGCCAGGGATAACTAAACAGGCTCCTGATCAGAAGGCTCCTCTGGAGCAATGGAAAAATTGTTAGAATTCAAATCATGAGGTCAGCTAGGTGGTGTAGTGGATAGAGTACCAGATGTAGAGTCAGGAAGACCTGAGTTCAAATCTGCCTCAGACACTTACTAGCTGTGTGATCCTGGACAAGTCACTTAATCCTGATTGCCTCTCCCCTTCTCCCCCCTCCCCCAAAAAAGAATTCAAATCATGAGAGACCTTGGTTCAAATTCCACTTCTGGTTCATACCAGCTTAGTACTTATGGGCAAGAGTCTTAGTTTCTTCATCTGTAAAATAGTGATAAGATACTTGTAGTTTCTACTTCAGGGGTTTGTTGTGATCACTAATCAAGGCAATATACATTACATATTCTTGGAATCTTTTTTTTTTCCTTTTTGGAGAGCAGTTGGTGTTAAGTGACTTGCCCAAGGTCACACGGCTAGTTTTTGTGTTAAGTGTCTGAGGCCAGATTTGAACTGAGGTTCTCCCGACTCCAGGGCTGGTGCTCTATTCACTGTGCCACCTAGCTGCCCCTATTCTTGGAATCTTAAGGCACATACAGTCACATACACATATTTGTGTGTATGTGTCCATATGTTTGTAAATTACTTTTGTTATCACAAATATTTTACTTGTAACTTTTATTCTTTAGTAATTCATTTAGTGGTTAGTAAGCTCCATTAAAATGATGCCGATGTCAATTAGGAGGATTAATAGCAATTTTTCATACCTCAAAATGAAGAGGAACTTCAAAGCATTCTCATTTTGCCTTAGGCCCTGGAAACAGCTCCCTGGGAGCTACTGGATAGCATCTCCTAGATCTCTATGAAAAACACTGCCATAGACTGCTGGTGCTTATTACATATATTTGCCATAGAACTACATCGTTTCCCTAACAAAACTGTATTGTAATTTACTTGATTTAAGGAATTCTTACAGTGATGGGAGGTGGTATTGCACAGTAAGATGGGAAATTGACTTAGAATAAGAAGATAATGCATCCTAATCCCATCATAGATACTTGCTAGTTAACTGTTAGCCCTCTCTGTGTTTCAATTTCTCACGTTTACAATTAGGGACTTATAATCAATGGTCTCTAAGGTTCCCTCTAGCTTTAAATCTATGATATATGAGTCTATAAAAGCTTTGATGGAATTATAATAATCAGGACAATGATAATCAACAGTGATGACTTTTAAAGATAATTATAGCAGTCATCATCATTATCATCTTCATCATCATCCATGTTGAAGCTCCTGATCCAAAAGACTTTAGGTCACGGAGACATTAAACATGTAATAAAGGTAGAGGAAAGACTGTTGGACTCAGAGTCAGGACACAGCTCTGTCTCTTACTATCTAAGAGACCTCTGACAAGTCACCTAAACTCTCTGGGTCTTAGTTTTGATGTCTGGAAAATAAAGAGACAGAATTAAATAGCTTCTTAAATCTTTATTAACTATATGCCAATGACTCATCACAAGGGAAAATATCAATAACGGTCACATTTATATAGCTTTGTCAGATTATACGGTGTTTTATATTTACTCTTTAATTCACTCATCACAACCCCCTTTTTCAATAGTAGTAGTATTGTTATTTCCATTTTGGAGATGAATAAACTCTGATTCAGAGAAGACAAGTGACTTGCTTAAGATCATAATGCAAATGGTAGAGATTGTCAGCACCATGGTCAGGGAAAACAGCAAAAGCTAGTAGGCAGCTCAGTCAGGAGGAACACTTGGGAAAGGTAGTAAAATCAGCCATAGTTGGGCTATATTTTGCTGCTTTTATGGGAGTGGGGTGGGTAAGTATGTATTTGGTGGTGGTGGTGTGTATGGTGTGAAGAAGAGGAAGTATGGTGCCTGCTTCTAGTAGTTACTAAACTGGCTGCTGTTGTGAAAACTTTGGCCGATGTGGTTCAGAGTCACAGAGTGATTCAAACTCAGATGAGACCCCTATGGCTACACTGTTTGGAGTATTGTGAAATTTCTCTGACATGAGTGTGCTTCTATATGTCTTTCCTAATATCATGACCCATGGGAAAGCATCCAAGTGAAGAGTGCTATGTTGTGTCTCCATTTTCCTTATCCTTGGGCATCTTGCTGTTGTAGCTATACTTGGTGTATCCCTTATACCTGGGAATAGGGGAAGGGCTGGCAGTTTTCTGCTGCTGCTGAGTGAGTGATGATAAGACCATTCAGAGACACCTTAGGTAGCATCTACAAGACAGTGACTGTTTGAGACTGGTCCACCAATTTGAGAGTGTATTGGAAAGCTTTAGAAATAATAATTAGGACTCCAATTCTGATGCCCTAGCATAAGACTAGGGTATATATTTTGGTTTTAAGAGAACTAGATTCACACCTTGCCTGACCATTACAATAGACTCTTAATTTGTCCCCTTGCCTGCAGTTTTTTTCCTTTCCAATCCATCCTTCGTAGTATTAATCAATTAATAAATCAACAAATTATAAAGTACTTACTATGTGTCAAGTACTATGCTAGGGATACAAATATAATGAATTGAATAATCCTTACTTACATTTAAGGATTCAAGTAGGATGATACCTTGTCATTTTATAGGATTTGAGATCTGGTCATTTTAACACAATTAGTAAAATTTCTCCTCTTTCTTCTCTTCCCTTCTTTCCCCTCTTTTCCTTTTTCTCCTTATTTTATGCCATCTACTTCTCAGCCTTCTCCTCCCTCATGATTCAAAACCATTTTTAAGGACATTTACCTCCATTGGCCAACTTCCATCTTTCTGTCCATGGTACTCAAGTTCAAAAACTTAAATGATCTTTCCCTCTTTCCTTTCTCGCTTATCTGTCAATACTCATGATAGCGTTGTAGTATTATTGCCAAATACTGTCAATTCTTCCTATACAGACTCTCTGGTCCTATCATCTTCTCTCCACTCACACTACAACCACCATATCTTAAGTACTCTATGTCTTACCTCCACTATAGTAATATATTAACATATTCTTAACTGGTCCCCCTTCTCTCTCTCTCTCTCTCTCTCTCTCTCTCTCTCTCTCTCTCTCTCTCCCTTTCTCTCTCCCTCCCTCTCTCTCTCTCTCTCTCTCTCTCTCTCT
>CM053586.1:308626854-308644921 GCA_028646515.1 Pseudochirops corinnae | reverse complement strand
CTATAATCTGGGTCCAGCCTACCTGTCTAGCACTAAGCACTATTTCATATTACTGCCCTTCATGCTTTTTATGTTCCAGCCAAAATAGATTATTAATGGTTCCCGGAATCCAATACATTGTTTCCTATCTCTGTATAGTTGCTCAGGTTCGGAATTTACTCTCTCTTTATTTCCCGTTCAAGGGTCAGTTCAAGTGGCATCTCTTGTGAGATCTTCCCTAATGCCTGATGTCTCCCTGCTCACACATTTTTTTAGAGGATTTTGTCAATACCTCCCTTTTCTCTACATTATATTACATATATCTTTGTACATGTCAGCCCCTCCCCCCACTAGAGTCTAAGCTTATTGTGGTCAAGGACCATGTCATTTTCTATTCTGTCACCAACACTTAGCACAATGCTTTTCACAGAGTAGTTGCTTAATAAATATTATTGTCTTTATTGTATTGAATTGAAATTGCCACAAAGAAGCCAGACAATGTTTTCTCTGATGGGAGAGGAGAGAAAGAAGAGCCAGCACTAGTTTCTTTGTTTTTCCTTACTATACAGACCTTACAAATAAAGAGCATATAAAAGAATCTAAAGGCTGAATTTGACACCGCTGGATACCAAAGGTTGGATGTGAAGATTTGAGGAAAAAATTTGGACCCAGAACCAGTTGAACATAGTTGCCAACTGATCAAATGTCCCTTTGGATCCCTGAATTTATCCATGAAATTTGTATCTTGGAAAATCTGTATTTTTCTGTTGGCAGGACACAAGTTTTGTATTTATCAGAGTTGAGTTTTCAGCACTTCGTGTTCTCTTCCCCAAGTGTTCCATGTGTTCTGAATAATTCTACCTTCTTCTCAGTCCACAGTAGTGGGAAATGGACCTTGGGGTTTTATGGTGTAAGGATCAAAAAACATTAGCTTCAGAAGTTTTCTGACTTCTTTTTCTCCCTACTGCCCAAGGACAATGCCAGATTTCCCATCCATTCTGGACATAGACAAACCAGTAACATCCACATTAATCTAGCTTACCATTGACCTAGCTTTATTATGACAACATGTAATATTTTGTGTCTTATTTAATCACACAATAGAAGGACACTTCTCACTGACTCACTCACTGTATTTCAGCTGCAGAACATTTGATTATCCTTCAGTATTAATGTAGTGCCACCGATGTACATGGCAAGGGAAACCGCACTAGGGGGAAAATCTTTGCCTTGAGGAGATTCCAGTCTAAAAGAACGAGCTGTCCCACATAGGAAGAAGAATGAAGGACCAAGACAGGGGAGTAAATGTGATTTTCAATAGGCAGTTGAAATCCCATTGAAGGTGGTATAGGAAGGCTCCTAGTCCTCACTGCTGAAGTGGGATTCCAAGGGACAAGAAAGGAAAGTTGGAGTTAGGAGTCAGAAATAAGTAATGAAGAGAGGAGCCAGAAGGAGGTGGGTGGGTACAAGGGAGATGAAATCATAAAACTGGAATGGACCTTCTGATGGGCATCTTTCCTATTTTTAAAGATCAGGAAAGTACTGTGGGGAAACTTGGAAGAGTTTGTAATGGGCCTACTCTGCCAGGGAAGGAGACTACTAGAAGCTTGTTGTAGATCGACAATTTCCATAATAGTAGTGATCTCATCGCTATACTTACAATTCATAGAAAGTCTCTTTGTCACTTATGGAAGTTTCCCCTGCCTCACTCCCCAACTGGAGCTCCCTGGGCCCTGACTTCTTCCTTCAGCTTGGAGAACTATTGCTGATAATTTTGGAGGGCCTAATTGTGGTTTCCCAGGCTTTCTATTTATCTAATAAATGTTTATTAATTCATTGATCTTGACCAGGGTTCCAAGCTGAGTTTAGGATATGTTCCATGGAGTCCATGGGATGTTGACTAAATGTGGCTATTGGACAACAAAAACTCTAAGATTTGAAAGTTGGATATGATAACAGAAAAAGTTGTCATAGCATTCTGTTATAGCATCCTCATAGCTCTATTTCCAATTTTCATTCTAATATATACTAAGTACTGAAAGAAAAGAATATATTGTTGTATTAGTTCCATAGCTTATTTTAAATTAGCTCCTAGAGCCCATTCCACTCAAATCACCGTTTATTTAACACCTAGTATGTGTATTGCACTTGGGGATACCAAGGCAAAAATGAAATTTATAGTTTCCTTCAAGATGCATACCTTCTATAGGTAGAATCATATATCATATTTGCAAATGTGTCACTATAAGTATATGCAAAACAATAAAGATGATTTCAAGAGAAAGATAGTGCTAACAACTAAGAGAATCAAGAAAGTCCTTTTATAGGATAACATACCTGAGCTATGCTGTGAAGGAAGTGAGAAATTCTTTAAGGTGGAGATGAGGAGGGAATACCTTCCAGGCATAGGAAACTACTTGGGTAAAGGCGCAGAGATGGGAGGCACAATGTCATATATGGGAAACAGCAAACAGATTGACTGAAATAGAGAGTATGTAAAAGGGAATAATATGAAATAATACTGAAAAGGTATGTGAGAACCATATTTTGTAGGACTTTAAATGCCAGACCGAAGAATCTGTATTTTGTTCTTGAGGCATTGGGAGCCATGGCAGATTTTTCAGTAGAGAAGTGACTTGATAAGATCTGTGTTTTAGGAATTCTAATTTGGCAACTAGGTGGCAGATGGATCAGAGAGGAAAGAAGTTAGAATCAAGGAGGCCAATTAGGTGGCTGTTGTAATTGTCCCTTCCTAAGGTGATAAGGACCTGATCTAGGGTAGAGTCTTGTGAGTGGAGAGAAAGAGTTGGATACAGATTATTATAGAGGTAGAATGGAAATTTACAATTTGAGAAAGTCATTGAGAAAGGAGGGAGAATGACTTGAAAGTCAGTGGATGACTGTGAAAAGGGGTTGGAATATATGGTAAAGGTAGATGGAGTGGACCTCAAAATAGTCACTGAGTAATGGTGACAAAGGAACATTCTGGGAGTGGTAATGAGGACTGAGGAATGTCCCTGCTCCTTCTCCTAACCCAGTGCTTTGTTTTACATTATAGAAAGAGGATATAATACTTAAGATGGTAGTCTCTGATACAGCACCTTCTGGGGAGATCCAGGTTTTCCATTGTAAGGATGGTGGTTAAACCCATACTCATTTAATATAATCATAAAATCTCAGAGACTTAGATTTAGCCAATCAATAGTTTAAAGTAGGTAGGAAGGAATTTTTTTATATCACCATAATGTCATTGATCAATTTTTCTATAGTATCACTATAATATCATTGATCAATTTGAGAGGATTGTAGGAGTCTGGCTATTGAATGAAGGCAGATGATCCACTTAGGAGACATACCATCATTGCCTGAATTAGATATACTTTGGACCTATGAATAAAAAATTAACAATCAGGCTAGCAGTGGACCAGTCTAGTTGCAGGTAGCTTCAAATTGAGGGTTTGAGGATTGCAGTTTTGGAACCAAGCCTCTGAGAGGAATTGTTTTTGGAGGGGGGAGCATTTTTTCCTCTTTTGTGTCCCCCCACATCCCAATAACCATGTCATTGGAAAGACTGGACCGGCAGTGTACAGAGGCAGACAGTATCTGGGGAAGAGCGATGCACTCAGGACTAACAGATGTGGAAAGGCAGTCACCCAAGGAAGGAGGCAATTTGACAGACGATGCTCCTCCTGTCATTGAAGAATGCTAGAGATGGTGCATACCTAGGAGAAGGCCTAGGTGTGGCTTAGACACCTAAATCCTGGTATCTGAGTCTCCAGAAGAAGAGATTCTTTACCTCCTAGTGCCTTTGGTGTGCTTGAGGCTTGGGATCTGGAATGGGCTTTGCCATAGCTTTGATGCTTAGAGGAGGCCTGCAGTCACTTAGAATTTCCTTTTAAGGGAGGTCTCATGATGCTCCAGTGTCTGACCAGAGGTCCTTTTCATTTAATTTACTGTTTATAATCATAACAGCTTAAATTTCGGTAGTGATTTACAGCTTGCAAAGCACTTTGCCCGCAGTAATTCTGTGAGGTTGGCTGGACAGATACTATCATTATCCCCAGTTTACAGAAACAGAAACTGATGATTACAAAGATGAAGCGATCAGCCCGTGTTATCTCAGCTAATTGTCAACAGAACTGTGACCCCAAATCAGTTATTTGGATTCTCGGTCAAAAGATTCTTTGGCCTCTATCTTGCTCCTTCAAACGCACAGCATTTGGCGAAGTGTCTCAGGTGATTTGATGTTCACTAAAAGCTTCTAATGGGCATCGTCATGGTCATAGTAACAAGCGAACCACGCTGGAGTAGGGCAGGCCTCAGATCTTTGCCAACCGTATGCTGTATATTTATGGAAATAATCACCATCTGCCTCCATTTCTCTCAACAGGATTTAGCTAGACACCGTGTACACTTTCCTTCTGCTTTTTTCTTTTTTTTGGTATCTTCTGTTTTGACAGAGTTTGGACAGTGTCCCTCTGCTGACTCCTGGATGCCCAGTAGAGCCCTATTCCCCAACCCCTTCCATGGAAAGTATCCCCTGCTTCAGAATTTTTCTTTCTTCTTGCCCGACATCAAAATTTACTGCCTTTTCTAATTCCTTTAGGGCCCAATTCCCTACTTGTTCTGGTGATAGCTAATTATATGGTTAATGGATTAGTTTGTTACTAACACCCCCACCCCACAAAAGTGTATTTGCTATTCAATAAAGGCAGCTAAGCTAGTTTAATCCAAAAAACAAATCTCTAAAAGTGGAATTCTGTACATTGTGGCAGAAAATGTGACAAAAATATAGGTAGGTAAGGGAGTGGGGAGCCATATGAGAGGGGCTTTCAGTGCCTTGTGAGAGGTGAAATCTGAAATGACTGAAGAAACAAAGGTTTACATTTCCAGGCATATCAATTTATTAAACAATGCATGCCAATCACAGAACAAATCAGGACTAGGCCTCCTCAGCTTGATACTGGACCCTGAATCCAGGGGAGACAGATTGTGATGCATTAAAATAAAACAATTAACAGACTATAAACCAGAATACAAGATTAGGTCATCTGATTTCTAATTGGAGGAAAGATTAGGGATGTTCCAATTTGGGAGGGGGAGAGGTGAACAGGTACAATTCCCTGAAATCAGAAAAAGAGGTGTCCCACTCCTCACAAGTATCTGTATCTAATCAAAGGAACGAGGAAGCAGTAACTTATTGACCAGTATGGGACAGGTTTTCAGATAAGACATATGGGTATTTTGAGATGTATAATTGTGAGAAAACTCCTTTCATTGATTTTTGGATCTGACTGGATTTCTGGTCAGCCTAACCTAGGTCCTTAGTTAAGGGTCTCTAACCAACAGGTAGAGGTGGTCCAGCTTCCCAGCCACAAGTAGGGCTAGGTTCAAACAGTGCAATAGGGTTTTTTTTTTT
The DNA here is from genome assembly GCA_028646515.1 of Pseudochirops corinnae. NCBI lineage: Eukaryota > Metazoa > Chordata > Mammalia > Diprotodontia > Pseudocheiridae > Pseudochirops > Pseudochirops corinnae. The sequence goes on along the minus strand of CM053586.1, from coordinate 308,639,523 downwards.
CCCCAATTCCCATAAATGAATAGAATTTTCTCACAGGACAGAAAGTGAACTAGACCCAAAATTGTATAGAAAGGGAACTGAACTAGCTCCAGAATGTAGTGACAAAATGGAGTCCGTAGTTCACCCCATTCTTACAATTCCTTCACCTCCTAAAATCATTCCATGTAGATTGCTGTCTATTCCACTGGCAAACCAGTCAATCCTTAGCATGTTTCCCTATAAAAGGAAGACTGGTTCTAGAGACTGCAATTTCAACTTAGGCTAAATGGGCAAGTCACTTACCTGTCTATATTTTAGTTTCTCCATTTATAAAAAAATATTCCCAGCTGCCACAGAGTGTCATGGTGCAGCCATATTTTGGTCCCATTCTTGCCTTTGTTTTTCTCATTCCCAAGGTCTTAGGGGACATGCTCTATTCCTATGCTGCTGACTATAAGCCTGACCCACTTAAGCTTGACTTAGGGGTCTGATGGGCCTCAGGATAGGTATAGTGGAAGACCTAAGTCTGTAGGGACCGAACAGAGGTCTGGGGTAACGTGTGGGAAACAGCAGGAGGCTGTTTGACAAGATTGGGTGATACCAGGGCAATATGAAGCATAGACCGTGTTCTTGAAGACTTTACTTACCTCAGAGGCAACAAAGAGTAATTAGCAAATGACAGTGTAAATTCGATGACTGAGCCAATGCTCTCCACAAACAGAATGCCTGAACAATACGTTTTTCATAAAGCAGGGTTGCCTCTTGAGACCTTCCCACACAGTTTAAGGCTCTTCTGTCCCTGCCCTACCCTTCCATCAACGCATTGACATTATATTTGCTTATTATGCCTTTATTATATTACACTAATTGCATTAGTCCCTTCCCTGCTTCTCCATTTCTTTCCCAATCCAATTTGAATTTCTCGTCCTCACTTCTCAGGGCCTTCACCACTCAGTTCCTGACTCCATTTGTTCCTTTTCTTTGCCTTTTCCCAAACTTAATTCCTCTATTCAAGGTAGATCCATCTATTTTCTGCTGACTGGATTTCCCTCTCCCTTTCATGCCCATTTGATGCACATTTCTCTAGTCTATGATTTAAGCTCATAGGAGGTACTCAATGTCTTCATTTGGTTGATTTGGGAATTTCTGATCAACACAGTAAGGATTGTAGGGCCATAATGCTAAGACTGGAAGGAATCTCAGAGCTCTCCAATCCACCTCTTCTTTGTTTTATGGAGGAAGAAACTGAGACCAAGGGATATTTAACTGACCTGTGCAATGTCATAAAGGGAGTAAGGAGTAAAGACAGATCCTGAATCTTGATCATCTAACTTCAGAGCTGGTATTTGTTATAATTTACAGCATCAGTTTTCTAAGAAGACCAGGTGGGGAATTCTTAGAGGAGCTGTCTCTTCAGCCGCTTCCATTGGTAGCCTTTTTCTCTTTTAACCCAAGGCACATTTAGGGACTATCAAAGGCTTTGGACACCAGAAAGATGCCTGTGGCAAGTCTATTTGGGTTGGCTTACAGAATATAGCTCCAAAGAGGCTTAGCTGGATTCTAGTATGTTCCATACTCTTTGAAGTCTCTAGGAAATAGTCATGTGTGGTGGTCCCTGAACCTCTTGCCTCAGTATTATTTTCTGGTACCTTCCTATACCCATTTTGCATCCCTGCCTTGGGAATTTTGCTACTAACTTTTCACCATGTTCACTTCCCTTCCCTTTCCTCCCTCCTGTGCCTGCAGGAATAAGAACAGGGCAGCCAGTTCCTTCTCTCAGGTTATGGGATCTCCTCCTGCTCTTTCTACCTCCGTGGGTAGTAAGTCCCTTTAAGAGATTTCAGTCGCCTCACCCAGAGGCCCAATCAGTGAACTTCAAGGGCTTAATGAGGAAAGCGTAGGAACAAGAATAAAGGCCAACGAACTTATTAAAAGCCTACCACAGCTTTGGCATTCGTGGGCATCATTGTCTGGGACTTGTTTGTCAATTAGCTGAATGCAGCTGGCCTTTTACAAACCAGCCCCGGCATGGCTCTCCAGACAGCAGGGATTGATGTCCCCTTTGGAATAGCCAGTCCTTGGAAAAGGGGAGGGAGCTCAACATGGAGCTAGGAGGCATTCCCATTCTGGTACTTCTTGTTACTGTTGTTACCGGTCCTTAGTTCTGGGGCTCTGTCTGTGGTGTGTGCTGCCCACAGTCCCCTGAGCCAATTGCCAGGCAACACCCCCACCTCTCTGTAAAGCAGTGGTTCTCAACCTTTCTAATGCCGCGCCCCTCTAATACTTGTATGTGGGCGTATCTGCATGTGGGTGGACCCGCTGTGTCTCAGTTCCTAAGACCATCAGAAAAATGTGTTTTCCCATGGTCTCAGGTAACCCCTGTGACCCCTGTGAAAGGGTTGTTGGACCCCCAAAAGGGTTGCAACCCACAGGTTGAGAACCGCTGCTGAAAGATTAATACTCACTGTATCGTGCTTTTAGGTTTGAAAAGCATATTATGGCCATTACCTCTTTTGATCCCATGAAGGAGGTGCTGTTATCATCCCCGTTTTTACAGTTGAGGAAAGGCAATTTAAGTGACTTGCCCAAGATCACACAGTTAGCAAATCTCTGAGTCTGCATTTGAACTCAGGCCTTCCTGACTCAAGACCCAGTACTCTAGCCACTGTGTTTTGTGGTTCAGTCATTTTTTAGTCATGTCTGACTCTATGACCCCATTTAGGATTTTCTTGGTGAAGATTCTGGAGTGATTTGCCATCTCCTTCTCCAGTGCATTTTACGGATGAGGAAACTGAGGCAAACAGGGTAACACAGCTAGTAAGTGTTTGAGGCCAGATTTAAACTCAGAAAGATGAGTCTTCCTGCCTCCAGGCCTAGCACTCTATCCACTGGGCCACCTAGCTGCCTCATCTAGTCGGTACTGTAGGCTTATCATGAAAAGAAAGCACACTGATAGGTGCTCCTGGGCTATAGTATTAGGAGTGTGTTCCCAGAGTGCCTGGAAACTGAGGGTGGTTGTTGCCCTGGGGACCCAAGCTGAGAATTTGAATGGGGTGGCCCTGAGGGGGCTTTCTATAAAAGCTTGGGGGATGGATTGGTTCACATCAATTGTTGGTAGGTCTAGGGAAGAAACAGTAGTAACTGATCAGCATTTGGCAAGCTGAAATGAATGCACAAAGAACAGTTAATGATTTTCATGTGCCACATAATTAATATATGTCAGGGATACAAATGTTCATGTTCTGCCAGTACGTCCTAGCCCATAAGCTGCTTGGTATTGCCTTCAGCTAAGTGGTGTATGACTAGGATGCCATACCATGCTGCTGCCTGGGGGGAGGCTGATCTTTAAATGAGGACTTTCCTAGTCTCCTGCTTCCCTCTCTCTAGTTATTTCTCTCTGATATGGTCTTATGTACAATGTGTATGTATGTGTGTGTGTGTGTGTATATTTATGTATGTATGTATATATATGTACACACACATATATGTATTTATATATACAAGTGTGTATCTATCTATGAATACACAAATAGACACATCGCTGAGAGGTCATGGGCAGCTAGGTGGCACAGTGGATGGAGTGTCAGGCTTGGAATCAGGAAGACATCTTCTTGAGTTCAATCTGGCCTCAGACACTAGCTGTGTGACCCTGGGCAAGTCACTTAATTTTTGCCTTATTTTCCTCATCTATAAAATGAGCTAGAGAAGGAATTGGCAAAGCATTCTAGTACCTTTGTCAAGAAAACCCCAAATGGGATCATGGAGAGTCAGATATAACTGAAAAAAGACAGAATGACAAGAGCAATGATACATCTCTTGTATTTACATAGTTATTTGCATATCATCTCCCTCATGAGAATGTGAGCTCCATGAGGGTGGGGACTGTCTTTTGCCTTTCTTTGGATTCCCAGCGCTTAGCACAGTGCCTGGAACATATTAATGCTTAATAAATACTTACTGATTGATCAATGAAGCAGAGTTCTCAATAACCAAAGCACCATCCCTCCACTTGTCTCCATATTGTTCTTCTGTCCATGATCTGCATGCATCATCCATGACCTCCAATTGCCTTGTTCTATCAACTCCAACTGAAAGATCCCCCCAAAGTGGTATCTTAGAGATTCTTGAGTTTCTGACTTTGGCCCTTAGATGGTGCTATCACTTTTAACTTGATTTCTATAATCTGGCTTTGCTTTCTCCCTCGATTTAACTTTTCTTCTCTGACTTGGTTGACTCTAACATTTTAGATTGATGCATAGGATCATGGAATTGTGGATTTAGAGCCAGAAGGAAACTTGGAGGTTGCCAATCCAAGCTACTCATTCAATAGGCAAGGAAACTGAGGCAGAAAGAGGGTAACGCCCAAAATTGTAGAGAATAGGTGATGGTGGGTGGATTTTAATCCTGTTCTTCCAAGTCCAAATCCTCTATTTTTTTAAAATATGCTTTTTAATCAGCCAATAGTCCTTGAGGATCCTTGGAGTTAGTAGGACTTGGGTTGAAGCCTCACCTTTGATCCATATTGGCTGTGTGACTTTGGGCAAATTACTTAACCTCTCAATGGTTTTCTAGTCATCTAAGATTATAAGTTGCAGCAGTGTGGACATTGGTAGAGAAAGTTTCTTTAGGGGGAGCTCTCTACATCCATGAAATCACAGTAGACCAAATCCTTGGGAAAGGTTGTATTCCTCTCATTTCTTCCTTTACAAGTCATGTGAATTAATAAGAACAAGGTCAACCAGGCTCTTTCAGAAAACCTTCTTTGTTTTTTTCCCAGCTGTAAGGGATCAGTTTCCCTTCCCCTCTGAATTTTCATAGTCCCTTGTTCTTCCCATTGCACTTTAATATTCCACCTAGAATTCTAATTCTGTGTGGCCGCATTTTATCTTCCTAATTAGAGTGTAAACTACATGAAGGTGGAGACTATGGTTTATTTATCTTTTATCTCCCACACTTGTGTGTAATAGGAACTTAATAAATATTTGCTCAATGAAAGAAGTCAATTCAATGAACAAAATATTCTTTGGTTAGCTTCTGAATTCAAATCCCCTCCCCTTACTTCATTCTATCTTGTCCTCAATTTGCATATTTTAGCTTTTCTTAATTTAGTAAAATTAATGCATATGATATGGGGAAAGATTGTTTTTTGATGCAGAAGATTGGGTTAGAAGGGAATCTACACCCCATTCAACTAGTCTGTCTACACCTCATGCTTCTATAATTGTATTTAATAAGAGTATTCCAGCTGCGGAATAGTCCAGCAATGCAATGACTACCCAAGAGAAAGGAACATGTAAAACATCAGAGTGTTTGCCATACTAACAACCTATCTTAATTAAAGAAACCAGTTGTAAACCCACTTGAGTTATAACCCCATATATTGAAGCCCAGGGCTCCTCAGCTGGTTTGGTTCTTTCAATACTTTACCTAGTGAATGCAGATTTTCTCCCCACAACAAAGCACTTTCTATTGCTACACTGTGAGTGGACTTGAATCCACCTGCTAGTAGAAATTAGACTATTACTGGGTCCTATAAGTAAAAATAAAATAATCTTGCAAAGTGGTTGCATTATTCAAATTCATACTATTTGAAGTTATAATTATATGCAAAATATGGTAATTGGTTCCAGTCCAATGGAAAGAATATGCAGTGAAAATTTGAATAATGCAACTACTTCATTGATGGGAACCTGGCTGTAATAGGATTCAGTTTTCAATTTAATTTCCATACCTACTCTCAACAATCAGGTCCATATTTTAAAAATCAAATTTGAATTTAGCATAAATATCCAGACATCCTTCATGTATAATGGACTCAGAATTCATTTCATCCTAATCTTTTTTAAAGATGCTAGGGTAATGCAGAGAGCTGAGACAGTAAAATGGACCACAAAAGCATGTTCTTGTTTCAGGAAGGCAGAAGATCTCTCTGTTGTTTGTTAGTTCAACAAATAACTGCATTGTATCTCTCAGGAGGAAACTGCCAGCCATCCCTATTCTTCTTTTATTTTATTGACCATTATTAGATGGTCTTTCACTTGATACTCCTTGTGGATCTCCATGATCATTCCTTGGAACACAAGAAGCTACTTCCTCCAGAGAGAGTCCAGAGCCTTTCTCTAGAGCAGTGGTTCTCAACCTTCCTAATACTGCAACCCTTTAATACAGTTCCTCATGTTGTGGTGACCCCCAACCATAAAATTATTTTTGTTGCTACTTCGTAACTGTAACTTTGCTACTGTTATGAATCTATCTGATATGCAGGATGTATTTTCATTGTTACAAATTGAACATAACCCACAGGTTGAGAACCACTGCTCTAGAGGAAGAGCTTCATACCTATTATAGAAATAGGGGTAGGATAAAGACAGGAAGAGAGACATAGACAAGGACAGGCACAGGGACAGGACTTGAACCTGTGATTTAATTCATGCTCCAATTTGCCTAGATCCTGGAAAAGTTAATTGATTTGCCCTGGGTCACATGGCTGGTATATATCAGAGGAGGACTTTAACCCTGGTTTTTCTTGACTTGGAGGCTGGTTCTTTATCTCTGTTGCCTTTTATACTTATTACATAGCTTTAAAATGTTTAATGGTTTAATGATTCTTCCATCCTACAGTCTTTTGGCCCAGACCACAATTCCCCTCTGCCTCTCTGTAGCCTTTATCTTCTCTGTTTCGTTGGAACATTTGTTTCCTTCCTTCAAGAAATACTTTATTCTTCCTGATAACCTGGAAAATAGAAATGGATTCCCTTACCTCCTTCACTTTCTCCTTTAGCACAGAGACCTGTTTCTATTCTCAAAAGAGGCACCTTCAGTTCCAGAGCAAGGGGTGCACTATTCCATTCTGTCCAGGGTTCCATGCCTTTCTCTCACCCTCAGGTGTCTTCACCATCCTTAGAACATCATCAAGGATAAGATGAATAAAGTTTTGCACTTGGAGTTATGAAGACCTGGTTTGAAATCCAACTTCTGACAGTTACTATCTATGTGACTATGATAAAGTCACTTAGCCTTCAGTTTCCTCATATTTTACAGAGGTGTCATGAGGTTAAAACCAAATATATGTAGAATGCTTTGAAAACATTAAAGTTCTATATAAATATTGTCTGTCACAGTCTTCTAGACTTTTTTTTTTACCTGTAATTGATGTCAATTAGTTCATTTAATTATTGCCAAACTAAACTGAAGTTTTCAACTATTCTAGTCTTGGACTTTAATTGAGTCTTTTAAGATCAAATTAACCATGGTTGCACATGTATTAACTTATATAAAATTGCTTAGCACCTAAGAGGGGAGGGAGAGGAGAGGGAGGGACAGAATTTGGAACTCAGAATTTTAAGAAATCAATGTTAAAAATAGACTTTACATGTAATTGGGAAAATATTTTAAAAAGACCAAACTGACCAAATCTAGTTGTAGTTTGAGAATGGGGTGGGGCTTTTCATTCAAAATAAACCTTCCTTGGATTATTCTAAGGATTCTGTGTGAGCTTAGATTTTATTTGTTGATAACAAATCACAATAGTCTCTGAGATTTTCTGAGAGGACAATGAACCTGTAGATGGTGGTAAAAGGCAGAGAGAGTGGTACTTTTTTTTTTTTTTAGTTTATATATCATATCTCCATAGATTACAAACAGTGAGTGCTATGCAGATAAAGGTTTAACAACCATCTCTTTACAATAAAAAGTACCCGTGACACACTTTTAATTTTAATCTTCATCATTAATATTAGTCCCATCATTTTCTCCAGTCTAGAGAAAACCAAGAAAACAATAAATCAAATTATGATTTGTAGGTTTTCTGATTTTCAAGGTGTAAATGCTCACACAAAAAATGTAAAAACTGGCTTAGCCTGTAGGTGTTGGTTCCAGCACATTCCTGGATGTGTTAATATATGAATGTCAAACAACTCATACAGTATCTGGGTCTCACAGTTACTCCAGTGATCAGTAGCCTCTACCTAGCTACTCAGTTGCCCATCAGCAAGAAACACTCTTTAAAACTCATTATCACTTAGAACTTCTCCCCTTCCAAGATTATGAACTCTGAAATTTTCTACTCCAATCACATCCTAAATTCTGTTTCACTCCACTTTGCTCCCTTTCCCTGCGTTGCAGTGCAAAAAAGATTTACTAAATGCCTATTACATGAAAGATGAATCTGCACATTCTGTTCCTTGTGACCTATAGAACCATGACAACAATTCCCCCTCTCCTTTTTTTTCTAGTCCTCAGTAGTTGGTCAATTTCTTTGGGTTTCTCATCCTTCCTACCCCACAGTTAGTTATGTCAATGATGCTTTAAATAGCAGCTTCAGAATCCTCACCTCTTGCCTTTCTACCTTGAACTTATGCCCTTGATCTCATTATCTCTGGCCTTCTCTAAGACCTTGTTCCGTCAATCATTCTCTTTCTTTTTATACCATTGATGGATAAAAACTGCTCTCTTCCAAGGTTACCAATATTTTCTTAATTGCTAAATCCAATGACATTTTCTCAGTCCTTTTATGCTGACCTCTCTGTAGCATTTGACACCATTGCTTCTTATCAGTCTGTTTTGCTAGACCATCATCTGTCTATGCCCTATGTATGCATGTCCCTTAAACTCTTTCCTGAGTCCTCTTTTCTTTTTTCTTCATATTAGGGGTTACTAACCAGGTGCCCATCAATTTGGTTTTTTAAAAAAATATTTTGTAACTGTATTTCAATATAACTGATATCTTGTGTATGCATTCTGTTTTATACACTTAAAAATTATTTTGTGAAAGAGTCCATATACTTTACTAGATTGCCAAAAGGGTTCATGACATGTCTTGTCTTTGTGATGTCATCAGCTCCCACGTGTTTAATTATTTTTACAACACACATGAAGCCCAGATCCACACATCCAAACACCATGTCTCTTTTGAGGTACATTATCCCCAGTCTGCTAAACATCTCCCCATGGTTATCCCAAAGACACCTCAAACACATTCAAAACGACTCTCTTCCTGCTTCTTTATGCTCCAACTCATCTCTCTTCATAACATCCAATTTCTGATGAAAGTACAATCTTCCTTTCAGTTATTCAGGTTTACAACCTTAAAAACATCTTCAATGCTTCCCTCTTTCTGGTCTTTAAGCTCAAATAAGTTGCTATATCTTGCCAATTTTACCTTTATGGCATTTCTTATATCTATCCACCTCCTCTCCACTCATATTGCAACCACACTGAGCTAGACTCTCATCATTTCTTGACTATGGCAAGAGTCCCTTACTTAATTCTCTTGATTCATTCCTCCTACCAACAAGCATTTATTCAGTACCTACTATGTGCCAGGCATTATCATAAGCACAGAGTCAAAGACCCTTAAGGAGCACATATTTTATTGACAAGGAACAACATCCATAAAGAAAAGTAGGTAAAAATATAGACAAAATAAATAGGAATGGGATGGGCACAAGCAACTAGGGGAATCAAGACAAGCTTCATGAAGAAGTAGAACTTGAGTGGAGCTTTGAAGAAAAATAAGGATTCTACAAGGTCAAAGTGATAAGGGAGTGAATTTCTGTCATGAGGAGACAATCTATGCAAAAAGCATAGAAGTGGGAGAGCAAATATCACATATGAGGATTCACAAGTAAGTCATTTTTGTTGGATCACAGGAAGTGTGAAGATTGTAGTTTGTCTTGAATTCTCAAAAAGGACCAATGATATTGTGATGGTGCTGTCTTGATTGGTAAGTGAGCTGAATTCAAGTGAGGCAGAACTATGCAAAGTCATCAGCCTCACTCTCTCCTCCAGTCATCTCAGTCTAGTGGCAAGACGAAAGGCAAGATGATTGGTGATGGTCCAGAATGCAGTGGATGACTTTGGCCTTTTAATATTAAGGTCTTTCCCAGGTCTCAGGGAATTGTCTGAGGCAATGCCCATCCAATGACTAAGGGCTAGGTAAGAATTGACACAAAACATGGCCTACTTTACCATCACAAAAGTGTCAGTCTGGGAGGGGAAGTCCTTCAGTTTCTGGCCAGAGCAGAAAACAATTGCTATTAACACTCACTCTGAGCCATTAAAACCCCAACAATGACCAAAAGAAGTTTGGGCTGGGGCCTAATATTGGTCATTCAGTGAAAGCCAGAGTGTTTGGTGTTTAAAGACATAGTCAGGTAGCTCCATTTGAATCACAACAGGCTTTTTCAAAGCCTGTATTTTCAGAGCTATATTTCAAGAAATCACAAATGAAAACTGCACAGGACAAAAAAATAAACTGAGATTTTTGAAAAAATAATTAAATTAAAAAAAAATATAACCCCTAAACCTCAAGATATCTTATAAAATATAAATAACCAAAATTTATATTTTTTGGATAGAGCACCCACATGTGAGGTTACAGAGCCCCAAGTGGAAAGAGGGACCACATGTGGCAATGGAAAAAGGGGAAGGAGAAGAAAAATAGTAGCATTCCCCAACTAAAACTGGCAGGCTGGGTCCCCGGAAGGCAGTTACTACTACTCACAGATAGTTGGTTCTTTGTTGTTGAAGAGGACCAATTACATCATGGTTAATGTCTTGACTTGTTCAAGAATTGAATTTAAGTGAGGCAGAGCTGTGCAAAGTCATCAGCCTCAGTCTCTCCTCCAGCAGATAGTAATGTAGAAGAAGCCTTAATGGAAAGGCTGGAGACAGGTTATGAAGGGCTTTAAAAACTAAACAAATACATTTATATTTTATATTAGAGGTAAGAGAGAGCTACTAGAACTTCCTGAGTTAGTGTAGTGACCTGTACTTTACGTATCTATTTAGCAGCTGTGTTGAGGATGGATTGGAGATGGTAGGTATTTGAAATACTAGGACCATTTTGGAGGACTGCAATATTACATGTGTGGTAGGGAGAATATCTTCTCCCACCAACGTAGGATAGGTTAGTTCTTCTCTTTAAAAGGTATTTAAATTGCCTTTGAGGGTCAAGTTGATTCAGGAAACTAAATCCAGGACACAAAGAGTTAGGCTTGACCGGCAACTACTCAGGGCAGATCCCAGGGAGCCTAGAGTCAGAGACAATGGCCCCTGGAAGTCACAAACTGACAACCCAGGTGAGTGAGGTCCAACCACAGAAAGACTTGACCAACATCAGTAACTGAGGCCATTTCTGTAGACCTAGAAGATTGTTTATGAAGCTGGCAATATCTTACTTATGGATTATTGCTTCTTTATAAAAACAGGCATACAACTGAATACAGCAGCAACAACACTGGCTCTCTTCTGTGTTTTAAGCTGATTTATTGGCACTTTGGTATCTTGAGCACTAACTCCCACTCCTCTCTCCAAACTGTTGTCCTTCCACATTTGCTTTTAAGTTGTCCTTCATTATAACTGACTGGCAAGGACAATTACTTGACTTATTAGTCTCTATTATCTAGTGATCATGTCTTTGTTCTCTTTTTGCATGCCTAGCAGGAACCTCTACCACCTATCCCCAACTTCTTCCTCTTTGTTTCTTTTGACCCAGAGGTGGTACAGAGGATAAGGCAAGGAACCTGGACCCCCGGAAAACTTCTCTTCCTTAGTTCAAATCTGGCCTCAGACACTTACTAGCTGTGTGACCCTGGGCAAGTCAATTAGTCCTGTTTATCTCCATTTCCTCATCTGTAAAGTGAGCTGGAGAAGGCAATGACTTACCATTCCAATATCTTTGGCAAGAAAACCCCAAATGGGATCATAAAGAGCAGGACATGACTGAACAACAGCTCCCTTATAGCAGCAGAAGGTTAAGGAAAACACCTTCACATTTCAGTCCTGTCTGGAGAGGCCTGGAGTAAAAGCCCTGGAAGCTCACTGTGTTGTCTCAGAGCAGAAATTGGCCTCCTGGTTCTGCTCATTTCCTTCCTCCTCAGGTCACGCAGCTCTTTCCAGGTCTTTCTGAATCCCTCGTCTTTACCATTTCTTAGGCCAAGTCAATAAGCATTTAGAAAGGGTCTACTCTGTGCCAGTGTACAGAGTAGCATGTGTATTGGCCAGAAACTGATAAAAACCATCTTGGCAGACAGGGTAAACTAGATTGAGGGTAACTGACAGGCCTCAAACCTGTCAGTGAGTATGGGGGATGTCTGCCTCAAGCAAGTGTGGACTTTCACCAGCAGAATGGGTGAATGAGAACAGTTGTTGCAACAGTCATGAAGATGGCTGACACAGACATTATGAAACACTTAGAGAGACTGGTCAGACATCAGAGATGCCAAGGTCATCCATTACATCCTTCACCTTTGCTAGTCATCCTGACTTTTGTCCTGCCACTGAACTTTGATGACTAGAAGAATGAGGCTGATGACTTTGTGCGACTCTGCCTCACTTAAATCCCACTCATGGTCAAGTCAAGACAACACTCTCAATGTCACTGATCCTCTCTGAAAATGAAGGACAGACACCAATGGCCACACAAAGGCTCAAGTGTATTATGGTTGTGTCCTCACTGAATATTCTTTCCTTGCTCTGAATGTCTTTCCTCTACTATGGCAAAGTAAACTTCCTGTGTTAACTAGCAGATATTCTATGACAACCTCATTTCATTCCAATTTCTTTTTTTTTTTTTTTTAGTGGTTTGGAAAGAGTGATTTATTTTTTTTTTAAATTTTATTATAGTTTGCATCATTCATTTCCACAAGATTTTGAGTTACATATTTTCTCCCCCTCTTTCCCCCACCC
>CM053586.1:308611192-308626354 GCA_028646515.1 Pseudochirops corinnae | reverse complement strand
GCTGACTTTAGTGGGAAGTATCTTTGTGTACGTTTTGGAGTTCTAGGATTGGTTTAGAGTCCCATTTTATGGGTATTTTGGGGTGGCTATGTGAGAGCTGCGATATGTTGCTGCTGCTACGCCACCATCTTGGCTCCCAACTCCATTATTATTGTTATAGCTGATATTTATATAATGCTTTAAAATTGGCAAAGCACTCCAGAAATACCTCCTTTTATCCTCACAATAACCCTGGGAGCTAGGTACTATTATTATTCTCATTTTACCAGTGTTAAGTAAAGTAAGGTACACAAAGATTAAGTGACTTGCCCAGGCTCACAGAGGTAGTAAGTGCATTAGGTAGATTTGAACTCAGGTCTTCCTGATTCCTAGTCTGATAATCTTTCCACAGCATATTGAAGTTATTGCTAAAGGATGTATCGACTGGATTTGGAGAACCTCATGAAGTTTTACACAGAATTTCTCTACTTCATTTTGTACAGTAGACGTTGGATCAACAAAAATTATCTTAATGCTTAGTAGATAAAATACTTGACATGGAATCAGAATGTCATGGACTCCTATCTTGCCTCTGACACTTGAGTTATAGGATCCTGGTGAAGTTACTTAACTTCTCTAAGGCCCACTTTCCTCATCAGTAAAACTGGGTTTATAAAAATACTATGTCATCAAACTTGTACAACACATTAGGGTTTTTGCAAGACTCAAGTGAGGTAATATATGTGAAGCATTTTGCACACGTAAAAAAGTCATATAAATATCAGTCATTGTCATGAGCACTGTAAGGCAACATGACCCAGGGTTTCATGAATTTATATGGTCTTTGGGTACACAAGGAAACAAATTAAGCCAATTCCTTTTATTACCTCTCAGAGGAAAACCTGGAAGCCATCCTTCAATCTGGCTGTTGGTTCTTTTTGCCTTCTGGTTCCATAAATTTTGAGATTATCAGTATTTATGTAATTTGTTTCTTCTAATACTGTGTCAATCTCATGGATATTGGACAAAGATCTCAGATCAATAGTACCTCTGGTTAAGTTCATGTTAAAAGATGTTAAAAAGAATGACTCAACCTCCATCATTCTGCCACTCTACTTTGGGTTGGTATTAATGGCATTATTAGACAACTGTCTTAAGACTCTAGGTCACAGACAAGGTATCAGTATGCATTAGTAGAAGGTGATTCCTTATTTGAGAGTTCCCTATGCCAGTGGAATACAAGTCCAGCCCCTAATTCCCTTATCTATATGCATTATTCACCAGTGAGGTATAAACAGGGTGCAAAGGAAATGTAAAGAAATGATAACACTTTTTTTTTTTCTCTTTTAGAGGGGAAGCTCCTCAATCAATGATGGCAATAAAGGCTGGCTAACCACTGACTCCCTCAAGGATTGTCCCTCAAGGACATTACTGCTGGTTGGTAAAAAGCAAGCTTTTAAGCTCTGGAGTCATTTGAGACAGGAGGACTTCTGCTCTATCCTCTAGAGGAGCCATGTCTAGCTATTCAAAAGAGAGGCCATTATGGAAGAAGAACCTAGATCTTGAGAGGTGACAGCTCTTTCCCTTTACCTTGTGTTTCTTCTGAAATATGAGGGGTAGAGGTGAGGAGATGGAGCTGGGGGAGAGTTCTCTCTTTTCCCTTTGACCCCATTAGCAGTGGCATTTATCAATAGTACAACCCACTTAGTAGGATGAGCTGGGCCCAACCAAGAGGAGGTTCGAATTGGTGAGCTCTATCTGGCAGTCAGGAGTACCTGTGGGGCATTATGGCTATAACACTCTATTTAGGGTCAAGAAGACCTGGGTCACAACCCTTTTTAAGATAGGGACTAGCTGTGTGACCCTGGGAATGTTACTTTATCACTGCGGACCTTAGTTTCCTCATTCTGCAAAATGATGGGGATGGCTTAGTGACTTCTAAAGTCCCTTTCAGGTCTAAATATATTGTCCTATGTTCCTAGTATCTTAGAGAGAAACAAGACCTGGAATCCTAGCTGTGTTTAACAGAGATGCTTTGCCTAAGGGAAGTAGCATGAGAATATCATGAGAAGGAAAAGAGCAGTGAGATTCTAGCATAACAGAGGCACGGTTTGCTTAAGCAATGTTTATGCTCTATATGTGTGCCTCTCAATTAGTATACTCAATATGTGTTCACTCTTCCCACTGATGTTGTAGATTTTTGTGGGAGCATGGGCACAGGTTTATAGGGGGAATGTTTTGTTGCTATGTTATTTCAATTTATGACCTTTTTTGAGTTAACTGTGTCAATTGGCTGACTATTAAAGGTGAACAGACCAGTGGGGACTCCTGAAGTATAGTTTTAGGAATGTTGATTCAGAATACTCTGAACCTAGAATAGTCATGCCTTAGTGTGCATAAACCGTGAGTGCCCGTTGTGGTGGTGGGGTGCTATTTAACATAATTCCAAATTTCTTTCTAAAATAGTTGGACAAGTTAACATCTCTGCCAAGATTGCATTAATATGCCTGTCTTTCCTCAGCACTTCCAACACTGACTATTTCCACCTTTTGCCCCTGGCAATTTGAGGGATGTGAAATAAAGCCTTAGAATTGTATAAACTTGTTTCTGATGTTCTGGGAATTTAACTTCATTTCAAATGATGAAATTAGGTTGTGATCTAACAGCTCAGTTAAACAAAAATTTATTGAATGCTTACTTTGTAAGCAGCTTTATGTTAAAGCCTGAGCCCAGAGCTACATTGCCTTCAGTGGAAAGAATTGGTGTAGGGAAAGTTTTGATGTTAGATGGGTAGAAGTGGGCTGACCAAAGCTAATATTTCTCATGAAGCAAATAATTCTATTTTAAAACACCATGGTTCTAACTAACAAATATTGAAGAGGCTGCAAGAAAATAGGCTCATTAATGCACTATTGGTGGAGCTGAGAATTTACCCAACTAGTCTAGAAGGCAAAGTGAAAATGTGACCCTAACTTGGTCATACCTTTTGACCCTAGGATACTATTCCTGGGCCTCTACCCTAAAGAGACCAAAGAGGAAAAGGACTCATAAGTTAAAAAAATATTTATAGTAGTTTTTTTTATGATGATAGAGAACTGGGAAATACCCATCAGTTAGGAGATATTTAAACAAATAATGGTAAAGTGGATTGTAATGGTATACTATTATGCTCTAAGAAATGATAAATGACACATTTTCAGTGAAATCTGCAAAGACTTGAATTGGTACAGTATGAGGTGAGCAGTATTCTGCGCGAGAACAATTTATACTGTAATGTAAAAAACAAAGAATTTTGAAAGAAAAACCCCAATGTGATGATCAACCATCATTCCAGAGAAAGAATGCTAAAGCATGCCACCCACCTTCTGAAGGAGAAGAATTAGACTCAGGCTGGAGAATAAGATAAAATTTCTAGTTATTAGAAAATATTAGAAAGTATCTAGTTAAAAAAAAAGAAGAACTTGCTAAAATAGAAAGCTACCAGATGGTGTACTTCCTCCTTTGAGCATCCTCTCCACCCACAGGATCAGTGTACTGGGTTTCAGTCTCCAAATAGAGGGAAATATTTTGAGTCTTTAACCCCAAGGGGGTGTGAGAATTAAGGTCTTTTACCTCCACTGCCTTTAACTGGGTTTTTCTTAAAGACTTGATTGGAGGGTGTGTTTATGGCTGCTTGACCCAGAAGCCAAATGACTAGTTACAATTGTGATTCCTAATCACTACCTGACCACATTTATAACAGGTTCCTATAGACTGAACAGCTTATTTCACCAACTCTGTTTATGCAGAAACAATGAACAGTATTAAGGAAGGGTCTGTCTCTATTGAAATAGTCTAAAATTTTGGAATACTCTTTGGGCTTATTCAGACTGTATTAGAGGAGGCTTTATGTTTCGCATTTTAAAGTCTTTCTATTTCATTCCAGTCTATACTTCCGAACTTATTGCTCATTACTTTCCTTCATGCATTCAATGGTTTGGTCAAATTGGTTTGCTTGTTCTTCCCTGAATGTGATATTGTGCCACCCTCTTAAGAGAATTTGCTCTTTCTGTTCCCCCTGCCTGGAGTACACTCCTTCCTTTCCTCATGGAATCTCTAGCTTTCTTTAAAGCTTAGCTCAGTCACTTGTTACAAGAAGCCTATCCTGATCCCATCAATTATTAGAGCCCTCCCCCCAATGTATAGACTTTGTATATATATAATATATTTAATAGATTATATGTTATACAATATGCATGTAATATATTTAGTGATATATAATGTATATAATGTACATATATGATATTTATTTACTCATTTGTATACTTATTTACTCCAATAATTTACAACAGAATGTAACTCCCTTGAGGGCAGGGACTAGGTTGTTTTTTTGTATCCCCAGCACCTAACAGTTCTTTGCAACACAATAGACATCTCATAAGTGCTTGTTGAATTAATTCAATTGAATTGAATGTGGCTGAATAGAAAGAACACTGGACTTAGAACCAAAAGAGAAATGAACTCTAATCCTGCTCTGATACTTAATTGTTGCATGATTATCATCAAATCCCCTCTGAGCCTCAGTTTCCACATCTGAAAAATTGTTAGCATAATACCTATAGCTCTGCCTCACAGGGTTGTGGGGATCAAATGGGGTGAGTGTTAAGTACTTTGTAAGCTTTAAAATTCTACATATGTGTTAGTTATTAGTATGGCTAATTGACAATTGACCTATTTGCCAGGTAAAATGCTCAAAGTCAACCTTGCCAGAAATTTTTCTTCTCTTCCTGCTCTTTTCTCACCTACTCTCTACCTCAGTTTTGCTCCTTTCTGTCAAAGACTCTTGAGAGGTCTTCTCTATCTTAGAGAAGGTCAGTCTAGCTATGAAATAGCAATGTTTCTACCCAGCTTCAGCCACAGCCCTGACCACTACATCCATCAGTCAAGGATAGAGACTGCTAGTCCTGCTTTGGCATCATCTGGCTCTGTGTGTGTGTGTGTGTGTGTGTGTGTATGTGTGCGCGTGCGTGACTGCATGTTTAAGCATGTATGTATACAAGCACACATGTAGATAGATATATGTGGTAGACATTCTCATATTTCATTTTTGGACGCCAAGGCATGGGTTATGTACTTCAATGTTTAGGATGGCAGTTTCTCTTCTTTAGTATATTCCCCATTGAAGGGTCAAGTTCCCACTTAAAGTCTCAGTTTCCCCCAGTCACATAAATTGCTTCAAATTATCTCATTTTTCCTTGATAAGTAATGACCCCTGGCTGTCTGCTCTCCTTTCAGACTGTAGCTACTTCAATGAACTGGAGACAACAATTCCTTTGGGCTTTGGCAAGCCCGGGATGTGGGATGATCATGGGGGATATCATGGTGTTGGTTATTCACATCCTGGCCAGACATCTTCTCATATTCATCTTCGACTTGGCTGACTTGTAAGATCACTAGCGGAAAGGGGATCAGGGATATCTTTACTACCAAGCTCAAGGGTCACAAGAGAAAAGAGTCTTTTTCTTTCTTTTTTTCCATATATCTACATGTATATGTATATCTACATATGTATGCCTATATATGTACTCTGATGTGTATGTATATATGTAGGTATATATATATACATTTATTTTTATGTATATTGATCTATTTTTATGGGTGTTTATATAATTATTTTCAAGAATGCTATGGAGTTCAAACTTCCTTTTTGCTTTGGAAACAGTCCAGAATTCATAGGTTCTCAAAGTGAGTGATATAGCCCTGCTGGGAGGTTCTGGGATGATCCAGGGGGGCCTTGGGTACAATTGGGTGGCACTGAAAAAAATAAGGGGGTGATGAAAGCATATCAAAAGAAGAGAAGAAAATTTTGAAAAAAAAACGTTTGTACATGTTTCATCTGTTGTGTAACAGTTAAAGTTGCATTGATTACATTATTTTCCAATAAACACACAAAATGCAAGTTATAATCTATCAGTGGTCAAATCTACCTACAGGTCTTAACAAGCAAGTGTTGGCAGGTGAGTATGTCTTGCATTGTCGGGAAGACCAATGTGCTTCAGCAGGAATATATGCATGTCATGACTTGTTTACAATACTATTCTATATGCTACATGATGCAATATTGTGTCATCAAAATTTCAGTGCAGGAAAACCCACGAATTTACAATAAATTCTTAAATTTAATTTGTGTCATTTAAAAAAATATTTATTTTTTGAAATGAGGCAAATTTAAAATTTTTTAAAAAGGTTTAAAGAAAGTAGATTTCCAGGGGGGCACTGAGCAATTTTTTTTGAAAAGGGGTGAGTAGGCCAAATAAGTTTGGGGACTTTTGGTCCAGACAGATATCATGGCATACTCAGGTTAGCTCCTTTTAGTACCAGGGGGGAGAATGGAACACCAGAGCAACCCATGACTTTCCATAGGCTGTTGCTGATTTTGTTGAACAATGGCCCATCTAAGTTGCAAATGATGGCTCCAAAGTTCAGATTCTCAGTGATCCAACCTGGCACAGAGGATAATACATTGGATTTAGAGTTAGGAAGACCTGAATTCGAATGGGACCTCAGAAACTTACTAGCTGTGTGACCTTGGACAAGTCACTTAATTTACCTGGGCCTCTCTCCAACTCTGTGTAATGAAGGCATTGGATTTAATGGCCTCTAAAGTCCCCAACAGCTTTGATTCTATGCTCCTATGACCCTTTATTTCAGCTTAGTTTGTGCTGGTCTGTGACCTGCTAATGAGGACTTCTTTTTCCTGGATCTGACTCCTGGGCTTGTCCACTTTGGTGCTTCTGGTTTCTGTCCTCCTCATCTGTCTTCCTAGTTCCCAAGATAAGTCTGTTCTCTGGCTCTGCTTGGTCTCTGCTCAGTATTGGTATCTAATCCCTCTCCCTTCCTTCCTTTTAGAGTTTATAGATATATAATAGGATCCCAGAACAACATAATGTTACAGGCTGTTGAGGTGGAAGGAACCTCGGAGAACACTTATCGGGGAGGCAGTGAAGGTATTTCCCCTATTTTACTGATGAGGAAGATGAGGTTCCTTTCCATTAAACAACTTGCCCACAGTTAAAAAGCTAATAGGTTGATAGCCAGGACTTGAACTCATCCATGCTGACTCTAAATCCAGCATCCTTTGCCTGATATCCTCCCTCTCTGTTGCCAGCAGCTTGACTCTGGCTGCTGGGAACATTTCTAGATAACATCTCTTTATCCTAGTTAACACCTTTTAGTTATGATTCTGCTTGGTTTATGGGCAGCAAGATGCTACAGGCCTGGAGTCAGGAAGACTCATCTTCCAATCTTTCCAGATGAGGAAACTGAGGCAAAGAGAGGTTAAGTGACTTGCTTGAGGTCACATAGCTACTAAGTGAGGCTAGATTTGAACTCAGGTCTTCCTGGTTCCAGACTCAGAGCTCTAGATGTGAGTCAACATTGCATATGTATGTGTGTGTGATACACATATACATACACATACACACATATGTATATGTACATATACACACGTATACATATGTGTTTATTTGTATATGTATTTTGTGAATCTTAAAATGCCATATCAATTTCATTTATTATTATTGTTATTTTTGAGAGAAAGATCACCTGGGGGAGGATAATCAAGATTATTAAGGACCTTGAGACTCTGACATATGAAATCTAGTTAAAAGAATGTTAATGTTTAGCCTGGAGAAAAGAAAAATTAGAAGGGATATGATCGCTGTCTTTGAGTATTTTAAAGACTGTTATGTGGGGGGTTTAAATTGGTTTTGCTTTGGCTCAGAGGTCAAAGTGAAGGTCCATGGGTAGAAGTTATTGAGAGGTAGATTTAGGCTTAACGAAAGGAAAAACCTACTCATTATTAGAACTGTTCAGAAAAGGAATGGACTGCCTTGGAACAAGTTTCCCCCACCTGGGAATGGATGACTGCTTGCTCTGTATGTTGTAGATAGATTATTGTTTATGTTCAGGCACTGATATAAAACTGATATCTGATAAGGCTTCTGATGTATTCTGATATCTAACTGTGATTGTATATTGCCATATTGAAGATGGCTGAATCATAGCCAATTAATATAAGTGAATTATAGATTTAAACCTTAAAAGAGAAGCTGAAAAACAGAGGAGAAGAATATGAGCTGATAGATTGGACTGAAAGAAGATCGTCAGAAACATGGATTTGTTTCTCTGTCTAGAAGGAAGCCTACATAGCCATGTACTCACTTCAGGGAAAATCATGAACACCAGAGAATCTGCATTAGAGAACCATGTAGTACTAACTCACTTACTCTATAAATATTTATTAAGAGCCTACCATGTTCCAGGCACTGTGCTAAGCACTGGGGTACAAAAAGAGGCAAAAGTTTGCCCCTGATCCCAAAGCCCTTACCCTAACCGGGGGAGACAACATGCAAACAAATATATACAAAACAAGATATTTACTGGATGAATAGGAAATAATTAATAGACGAAAGGCATTTTAGGAGAAAGAGAGAACCACCTAGCTCCAAGAATGTTAGTCTACAGGGGCAGTGGTAGAGCTAGGGGCGCTTCTGTGTGCCACCAAGAACTACAGATGTCTTAACTGTTCACAATGCAGCTGCTTTGATAGAATGATGGAAGAACTTCTGGACCAGCTGAGGCATATCTAGACCAAGTCTCCTGGATTGAATGGAAGAGTTCCTGGACCAAGCTGGAGATAGAACTAGGGATCAGAAAGTGACAGCTACAATGTAGAGGGGGCAACCTTGGCTTTGACCTTTGTTAGTACTTTGGGTTACATAGGCTGTGCAGTTTCATGGAAAGTGGTTGACTTTCTAGAGAGCCGGGGTTTTTCCCCTTGACTGGAGGTGGTGGTGTTATGAAATTCAAGATCAGACTGTGGATTTGGAGGTGGGTGTTGGGGCAGCTAGGTGGCACCACAGTGCATAAGGCACTGGGCTTGGAATAAGGAAAGACAAATCTTCCGGAGTTCAAATCTGATCTCTGAAACTTACTAGCTGGGTGTCCCTGGGGAAGTCACTTAACCCTGTTTGCCTGAAATCTCAGTTTCCTCATCTGTAAAATGAGCTAGAGAAGGAAATGGCAAACCACTACAGTGTCTTTGCCAGGAAAATCCCAAATGGGGTCACAAAGAGTTGGACACAACTAAGAAATGACTGAACAACAAATGTGGTGGGAGGAGAGGAAATGAGACAAAAGAGAACTGTTTAGGAGCAGTCCCCAAAGCCTATAACTCAGTCCAAATGTAAATCTTAATTCTGGCCACATTGCATTGAACTGAATTGCCACTTGATAATTTGAGTACAACATTTGTTGTTGCCATCGAGTCATTTTTCATTTGTGGCTGCCTCTTCAAGATCCCCCCCTTTTTATTTGTCAAAGAAACTGGAGTCATTTGGCATTTCCTTCTCCAACTCATTTTACAGATGAGGAACTGAGGCATATAGGGTCATGTAACTTTCTCAAGGTCACACAGCTAGTAAGTTTCTGAGGCCAGATTTGAACTTAGGAAGATGAGTCTTTCTGACTCTGGGTCTGAGCTACTTGAGTACAACATATTAGGAGCCCATTGAGCTGTAATATGAAGAGCTCTGAAATGAGCATTGGAATGCCTGGGATTAACTCCTTGCTCTGTGATATCATTAGCTCTGAGACTTTGGACAAGTCCTTCACCTTTCTGAGTCTCAGTTCCCTCATCTATAATATGAGAAGTTTGACCTTGATGACTTCTACAATGCCTTCTGAATTTAAGAGTCTTTAAGTCTTGCGTCCTAGATGTTATGCTTTCTCTGGGTCTTTGGTGGGCCTTTATTCTGTTTTTATTTCCTTATTTCCCTGTCTCTCTTTCTCTTTCAGATATGAAAGAAATCTGGCGCTGATGTTGACCTTCCTATTGAAAACCATGGTTGAGTCAAACTAATGTAGCTGGTGAGGTAGGTCTTCTCTTTCTCCTTCTCTATTCCCCAAACATTGCTATGGAAATAGTGTTGGAGCCCAGCAAAGAGAATGGCCTCCCTCAAGAGAGATTGGAATACCTTCCTTTGGGTCAGGGTGTGTGAATAGTTGTGCTCTCCTTCCAGCACTTTCTCTTGGTCCCTTATGACTACCTGTGGGTTAATTCTCTTTTAACATACTCTTCTCAGCAACTTGTAACCTGGCCCCTATCTACCTTTGCAGCATTCTTATGTGTTACTCCCCTTCACACACTCTATGATCCAGATTCGCTGGTCTATTTTTTGTTCCTTATATACAATGTTCCATCTCCCAAAGTTGTACTTTGCATTAGCTGGAAAGATAGGTCATTTTGTTTTTGCTTTGAGTTTACCTGGTTTCTTTCAAGACTAAGCTCAAATCTCCCTTTATGAAGGCTTTTCTCAGTCTCCCCAGATGCTGGTAGCTTCTCCTCTGAGACTACCTTTCATCTATTCTAAATGTCTTGTATATATGCCTAATAATTTCCATATTGTTTTCCTACTGGAAGTGTAAAGTTCTTGAGGACAGGCATTGCTTTCCCTTTCTCTATACTTCTAGGAAGGGAAGAAAAAAGGAAGGAAAGGAGGAAGGAAGAAAGGAAAGAAGGAAGACAGGGAGGGAAAAAGTATAGAAGGAAAGAAGGAAGGTAAAAAAGAGGGAAGGAAGGAAAGAAAGAAGGGAGGGAGGGAAGAAGTATGGAAAGAAAGAGGGAAGGAAAAAAGGAAGGAAGGAAAGAAGGGAGGAAGGAAAGAGGGGAAAGGAGGAAGGGAGAAAGGAAGGGAAAAAAGCATTTACTAAATGTTTACTATGTATCAGGCACTATGCCATAAGCTCTGGGAACGTGGGGATACCAATTCAAGCAAAAAAGGAAAGACAGTCCCTGCTCTCAGAGATCTTATCTTCGAAGGGGAAAGAAAACACACAAACGACAACTGAAGAGGGGGAAGGGTTGTACCGGGCATGGGACCAAGCTCCAGGTGGAGCTCTCCAGTGAGTGGAGGTTAAGAAGGCTGAAAGGGTGATTAGATGTTCCGGAATGAGGAGGCCTCAGGTGCTGAAGGACCTGCTTAGCTCAGAGACTATGTATTTAGCACAGTGCCTAACATATAAGTGCTTAATAAATGCTTATTGATTAACCTCAGCAGTTTCGCTAAGGGAACTCATGAGAAAAAGAAAATATAGGAGGTGAGGGGAACTTTTTCCTCTGCCTTTGTTTTCTTGATAGTGCTGTGGGGTCTCACGCCTTCAAAAGTCATTCTTCTCTTGACTGTCTCTGTTCTGTGGCGCCACCTCAAGTCTAACTGCCAAAAAAGGTACCTTTCATTACAGACAAAGAGCTAGTGTAGTTCCTGACCTGTTTCCAGTTCTCTTCCAAATGTAGGCACTCCTACTGTTTCTCCCTAGCGTAGAAATGTAGTTAACTTTGCTGGCACAGGTGTAGGCATATTGTGTGTAACAGACACAAGCCCTCCGGTGGCCCAGGCTGTGAACAAGTATTTATGAATGATAAATGGAAGATGTTCCAACACTAACTGGATTGTGGGTAGAGGTGTGTCTGGCAGCCTTCCTCCCGGCTCAGTTACTGTGGAATGCACCTTGGGAAGCCCTGTTTCTGGACTACATGTCTCCAAGTGATCGCATTTGCAATCATGTGCCTTATCCCTAAGGACAAGAGAGCAACTCTCAACAGGAAAGGGAAAAATATACCCCCAAAAAGTCAACAAAAAAACCTGCTATGGTATGCCTTGGTTGTGGGCCCAATTGTGACTGCTTGGCTGGAATATCTGTGAGACCAAAGGTCCTGGCTTGTTATAGCATGGGTCTCTTGTCTCATCTCCTAGGCTCTGGTCTTCTCCAGAGACCTTTCATGTATTCCCCAAGGCTTCTAAAGCAGCATAAGATCCTCTGGGATGTGTCGGAAATGGTCTACAGAGTGGCTTGAGTAAGAATTCCAGGATGACAAGCAAACATTTGCAACTGGTCGCCTTGCTTTCCCTCCACATTTCACTAAGCCCAGCAGCATCCTTGTGATGCATTTGTCCTCATCACGACCTCCTTTTGTGAGCAAGCATTCTGGAGTGATGTCCTGCTTCTCTCATACCTCCTCTGCCTCAATCTCTGGGCTGATGGCCCAAATTCTTTTACTAGTAATCCTAATAATAGCTAGCATTTATATGAAGATTTAATATTTGTAAAGCACTTTAAGTATGTTATCTCACTTATTCATCTTAACAACCCAGTGATAGAAGTGTTAATATTATCATCCCCATTTTACAAATGAGAAAACTGAGGCTGAGAAAGATTAAGCTGACATGCCCTGGGTCACACAAGAAAGTTTCTGGGGTAGGATTTGAACTCAAGTCTTTCTGATTTCACATGTAGCACTCTTACCCACTCAGTCATCTAATTGGGATAAAGTTTTTTTTTCTCTCTCTCTATGATTAGATAAAACTTATAGTCCAAACACTTTTAAAAGAGACTTTTCTTAGGGGTTTTGGGTGACACCTATGATTTCAGCCCAGAGAGGGAACTTTGCAGTATGGAAATTCCTTCCATTGGTGCAGCTCTCCAACTCATCTGTAACTTACAGTCTTAGAGAGTTTCCACGTGGGAATAAGAGGTGAAAGAATTTGCTCGTGGCCATACAGCTCCTGTGTGGCAATCGGGACTTGAATCCAGGTTTTCCTGACCCTCAGGTGTGTCCCTTATCTGTTCTGCCACTCTCACCTTTCTGAGCAGGAAGCATATATTGATTTAAATTCATCCTACAGGATAAGTGACACATAATAAGATGCTTTCTAGAGAACAGTTTTTCACAAGGATAGAGAGAGAGAGAAAGAGAGAGAGAGAGAGAGAGAGAGAGAGAGAGAGAGAGAGAGATTGACGTCATGGGATTTCCCCCAAATAGGGGTTAAAGGGTAGCGTATGGGAGCCCTGCTGAAGATGAACTTTGGATATTACATAAATTTGTATATTATCTATGGGTGAACCCAGGATTTAAGGGTCAGAAGACCTAGGCTTATTCCTGGACTACTGTACTGGCCTGCCTCTATATCCTGGAGCAGATACACCAATCCCCTGTGCCTCAGTTTCTATTCCAAACTCACCCAAGCCCTTTACCTGACTTTAGCCCTGAAAGATGGAAATGGAAATAGCACAGACAACAGAACCCATGGAGAGGGGATGATAAGGTCAGGAGAGATCAGCCAGAGAAACAGCACTGTCTGCAGGCTACTGGGCAAGTCTAGACAGGGGGAAAGAGAACAGAATGGCGTCAGGAATGCTTTTCCCGAAGGGACATTTCAGGTCCCTTCAGGGTGGAGAAATGAAAATAAGGAGAAAAATTCAACCCCCAAATGGAAATGGGACAGAAAAAAGGAAAATGAGAAACTAAAATAGAGGAGAAAAATGGTGGGGGGGGATGGGAGAGGGGAGGAGCAGGAGAAGAAGAATGTGATAATTCCAAGAAGAATAATATTGATGTTTATCAACTTTGCACCAGCTCTCCCCAAGTGACTTCTCTCCTAAGAGCCATTATATCTGGTTTACAGTCTGGGGGCCATGACCTTCGTCTGTCTTTTTTTTTTTTTAAGCTTTGGGTTAGAACAGAATAGATGCCATCTCCCTGGCTCAGCTTACAGCCCCAAGTGGCTGCTTGGTTCAGAGGTCACCTGCTTCTTTCTTTTCCAGAGAGCTGGAGCCAGACAGGATGTTGGAGGCCTGTGGGTTTTCTCTCTTTGGCTCTTGGTTTAATAACATAATAATTCACATTCAAATAGCTCTTTCAGGTTTGCAAGATTCCAAACAAACCTGAGATCTAGGCCAGTGGCAAATATGATTATCCCCATTTTAGAGATGAGGAAACCAAGGCTTAGAAGAGTTAAGTGTCTAGCCTATGGGGAAAGAGTTGAGAAATCTCAAGATGGGGACTCAAACCCAAGTTATCTAATTCAGTGTCTGATGCTTTTTCCATTATGTCAGTGTCTCTTAAAAGGAGAGGCTTAGGGCAATTTGGGTCAAGATTGGGGCCTGAAAACCACAGGAGCATGGGAGGGGAAGTGTCTGCTCATTGTAGAACTGGACACCTGCAGAAGGGTGGCAAACATAAAAGACTCAGGGGGCTCTGGGATTGATCCAATTGGTATTCTAGGCTTTTGGACTCATTGCCAGAGAGGGGTCCCAAGGACCTGCATTCCCCTTTGGGTTTGGGTCAGTCTCTCTCTTGGGTGGGTGTAGCTCCCTCATGAGGTAAGACAAGGCAGTTGAATATGTTGCCTCAGCTTAAACTTGAATTGGGTTGATGGCTTTGTGGAATGACTGGCCGAGGCTGCATAGACCTGTGCTAAGTTTCTCTAGGTGTTTCTCTTCCCAATTTTTGTTTCTGTTGAGAGTACCACCAGCCTTCCAGTCACTCAGGTTCCTGACCTGGAACATCCTAAACAATTTCTTCTCCCTTTACAATCTCTCTCATATCTATCTCCTTTTCTCCAGTCACACAGACACTCCTTTAATTTTAACTTGCATCCCCTCTCACCTGGACTACTGAAACAGTTTCCTAATTGATCTCCCTACCTACAGTCTTTTCCCTTGCTAATCCAGCCTCTGTATGTATCTAACTTGTCACTTCCCTGCTCAGGAAACTCCCTCTTGCATGAAGGAGGATGCAAAAGCTTTCCTGGCTTTCTTTTAGTCCCAATTAAAATCCTATCTTCTACATGGGAATCCTTCCCTAATTCCTCTTAATTCTCATTCCTCTCCTCTCTTAATTATTTACCATTTATCCTGTATCTGGCTTGTTTGTACATATTTATTTGTTTGTTGTCTTCCCTAGTACACTGTGAGCTCCTTGAGGACAGGAACTATTTTTGTATCACTCTCCCAGTTTTTTTTTTTAACTTTTTGTTAAGGGGGTCATCCCTTGATTCAGTTCTTAAAGAGTCTATTCACTGAAGGGATGTTGCCTCACTCAAAATGAGGACTTGAAAAGACCTTAGCTCAAAAGGGCCAAGGTCTCCCATCATTTTGAGTGAAAACCCCAGCAATTTGGGACAAAGCTTTCCCCTCTGAAAGCAGAGTTCTACTGAACCCAAAAGTCAAGTAACTGACTGGCAACATGAGCAGGCAAAGGAAGCAAAGCAAGCACAGCAATCCAACTTCAGATTCCTTTTTGGGGGACAAAAAGGATCAAAGCATGGAATGAGAGTAAGACAACACAGTCAGAACTCCTGC
>CM053586.1:308587260-308610692 GCA_028646515.1 Pseudochirops corinnae | reverse complement strand
GAGAAAGATCTAGAAAGAACAGAGTTTAAATGCATACTGAAGCAATCTACATACTATTGCTCCTTTCCATGTTTGGTTTTGTTTCCTTTTTCCCATTGTTCACTCCATCGGTTACAACCCTTCTTTACAACCAGACTAATGTCCAGTGTGAAAGTATTTGCAGATCCTGTACTTGACTGCATGCCTCCATGGGGGGAGCGGGGGAAGAGAAAGGGGAGAAAATTTGAAACTCAGGGGATTCTGGAACTGAATCTTGTAAACTAAAAGTAAATAAACAAATTGGTTTAATAAAAAAATATTACTACAATGCCTCAGGAGAGGCATTATAAATAACATTCTGAATGCCATTGCTATAGCATGCAAACTTTGTCAGTTTCTACTAATAGAGACAGGTTTTAAGTATGGACCTAGAGAGAGGTTGACAACTTTGTTCAGCTCTGCCTTGAAGCCAGTTCAAGAGCAAGTTGAGATATAATGCTCATGATGTTATAGGTCCTCTTGAAGAAGAAGGAGAAGAAGAAGAAGAACAGCAGCAGCAGCTGCAGCATTGTTATTACTAAGATAATAGGTCTCTGCCATCTGACGACCCCAGATAAGGCTAAGCATGGAGAAACTCAGCAGGGGAATGTTAACAACCAGGTAATGATTTTTTTCTAAACCACAGTCATAAATAAGAAGGACAAAAAAATTCAAAATGGTCCTTAGTCCTCTGGAATCCCATTTTATTTTCGACATGATGGTGGAAGTTGTAGGAAGTGAGGCAGTTCTTAGACTAACCACAAACATTAAGCTCTTGCTGAATGGAACAATGTGTCACAGATTCCATTTGGATAAGCAAAAGAAAAAAAAAGGATGAAGGTGAGGGGTGGGAGGTGGGAGAGAGTTGGTAGGTCAATTCATACCAGAAGAAAGAAAATCCTCTTGACAGAGAGGTGATGGATTGAATATGCTGAATGAAACATACAGTTTTTGGAAATGACCAATGGAGAAATTAATTTTGTTTGACTCTGCATATTTGTTACAAGGATTTTCTTTTTTTCTTTTTCCGTGAAGGGGGTGGGTGGGAGGGAGAAAAAAGAATACTCCCTAATTGAAAAAAGAAAAGAAAATTTAATTTAAAAAATTATTTCATGGAACTCTGGGTCAATTTGCCTTTCAGTGGTCAGGATTGAGCATAAGCAGACCACCATGAAGGAAACTGCAATTTATGTACCAACCTCTGATGCAGTGAGCTTGGTGGGAATTCTATCTAAAGTAGATCATCTCCAAAGAATTTGTAGATGAATCCGGGAGAGGAACAAGGATAGATGCAAAATGGAGCTGATCTGATGGGGTTTCTATGATGATTCATTCTCATTGGTGAAAACAGTAGAACATTTGAACTCTACCACCTCAGAACCATATATACCATATAGATGAAGTCAGGAAAAGTGACTAGACCTAAGTAAATACATACAGAAAATAAATCCACACAGGAGATGATGGAATCTTAAAGGTATCCAGGAACTTTCAAGTTTTCTGAAAGATGGGAACATTTTTAAAAAAAATTTAAAAAGGTAATGGATAATACATTTACCTCTAAAATACAATCAGAAGCTGCTAACTCATATGCTAACTTTCTCATTTCTGTAATACCCTTATGAAAATGATCTACATGTGCTTCAAGGGTAACCTTGATGAAAATATGAGAAGGAAGCAAGTAGGATTTAACAATTTTCTACAATAAGCTATATTGTTAGAGAGACAGCTAATTAAGAAGGGGCATTGTTTGTTGCTGAGGAAAGAGAAATGTTTGACTTCAGCAGAGTAAAATATAGTTTTAAAGGCTCTCCTCATATACAGATTTTAAAATAATCCACAATTGTAAAGCAGATGTCTCCAAATGTGAGAGATGATAAATTCTCTTTTCTTAGAGGTCTTCAAGAAGAGAATGGACCACCACTTGTCAGATATGGTATTGTTACGATTATTTTTCGTGTGTGGGTTGGACTCAGGGAGGTCCCTTTTGACATTCATGCTGTGATTCTATAGCTATAGAAATAATTTTGATCAATAACAGTCTTATTTTTAATATCAAGTGAGGCATAAAACAGAGAGACACGTGGCTACTGGTATTCGATAATATGAAAGATGACATTCTATACAGAATTCAAACTAAGAAGGATTTCCTATTAATAGTGAGATTCTTTAAATGACTTTGAATTCATAGGTAACATACATTATATTGTATAAACTACATTAAGCCCTGGAACACTACAAAGTATCCTGAGTAAATTTTGTAATTATTCAAAAGGGATGAATTTGACAATTTATGTTGGAAAAACAACATTAAAAAAAAAAGACATGCTGTTTAGACTTTGTTATAGAGTAACATTTATAACAATGTATTTCTATATTAGCTGATTGAGTTATATGATCTCCCTCTCTCTGCCTCTCTTTATATCTCTGAGTCTTTTTCTCTGTCCATATGTGTGTGCAAATAAATTATGTATACATATGTAAATACACACTCATTTACATAAGTGAATTGGGACACTGGTTGAGTAAGAGATAAGGCAAAATGGAATTTAGGAAATTAGAGGTAGGGAGCTGGATTTGAACTCAGGAAGATCTGGTTTCAAATCCTGCCTTAGACTTTCTAATGTGGCCTTGGGCAAGTCAGAAGTTAGTCAGCAAGCATTTTTAAGCGCCTACTATGTGTCAAGCACTGTGCTAAGTGCTGGGGATATAAAAAAAGAGAAAAGATAGTTTACACTTTCAAGAAGCTTACATTCTAATGGGAGACAGCACACAAAAACAATGTACAAATAAGGTATACACAGGATAAATTAGCAATAATCAGCAGAGGGAAGACACTAAGCATTAGGAGGTATCAATTCAACTTCTCTAGCCCTCAGTTTCCTCATATAGAAAAGGAGGGAGTTGAATTTGATGACCTGTAAGTTCCCTTCTGTGATACTGTGATCCTATCCATTTTTCCTCAAAGGATTTAAGAAAGTCTCCCATTTGATGAGTGTGGACATAATAGACTTATGTGACCTATAAAATAGTACAATTTTAGATGGATTTGCAACTAGTTGAATGGCTAGACCCAAAGAATAGACATTAATGTTAGGTACCAATTTGGAAGACAGTATCTAATGGAGGGTCCCAGGGATTCATCCTTGGTCCTGGACTATTCAAAATGTTTATCAACAACTTGAAAGAAGGTATATCAAATTTTTGGATGATACAAAACTTGAAGGGATAGCTCACCCAATAAATCAGGCTCCCAAAATATCTTAATAGACCAGAATGATGAAATTTAATAAGAATAATGATAAAACCTATACTCATCTTTATGGTATAAAAATCAACAATACAAGTTCAAGACAAAGTTGGTGTGGCTAGGAAATAGTTTATTAAAAAAAGTCTTTTCATTTTAACGAATTCCAATATCAATACCAAACAACATGGTAGCCAAAAGACGATGTGACATTAAGAATCATTTGCAGAAAAGTGTAGTGTCCAGAATAAAAGAGGTGTGCTACAGAAGTAATGTGGTCTGCTCTTACCGCTCCACATCTGGAGTATGGCCTACACTTCTGGGGCTATAATACAGAAAGGATATTGGTAAACTGAATCAAGACCAGAAGAATCATCTAGTCAAGATGATGAAAGGACTGGAGAACATGCATACAGGGACTGGTTGCAGGACCTAGAGTGTTTAGTCTGGAAAAAAAGCATAATAGCTCATTTGAACGGCTTATCATGTGGAAAAGTAGTTAAATTTGTTTTGTTTCACCCCAGTAGTCAGAAGTAGGAACAATGGGTGGACTATAGAGAAAAGCTTATTTAATGTCAGTACCAGAGTGTTCTGCTGGTAACTTCATGATGTCAGGAGGAAACAAGGAAGACATCTTGCACATTGAGTAGAACTCTCTTTGGTGAACTTGTGGGAGGACATGGAAAAGAGACATTCAGGGCAGGCAGGCATGCAAAGATCATAAGATCATAGATCTGGAACTAGAAGAGACTGCAGAGCTCATCTAATCCAACGCTCCTCATTTAACAGATGGGGAAACCAAGGTCCAAAGAGGTTAACTAACTTTGCCAAGGTCACACAGGCAGTAGATGCTAACAGTGTGATTTGAACCAAGGTCCTTTGACTCCAGGGCACAGTATCATTTATACAGTATCATACCACTTCTCCATTTGTACCAACCCACAATCTGTATTATTGGAGAGAATTTCCAAGTAAGTGAAATCACAGATCCATTTGAGTATTTATAAGGAAAAAAACCCAACAACTTTGTATTAGGACTCTCAAAAGTGTAATACTGACACAGGAAGTAGTAACTCCTGTTTGTCAGCAGTTTTCAAGATAAAGATTGAACTTGATAGGCTTTGTGGCTCATTTGAATTCTGAGCATCTGTTATACTATATAATGATAATGAAAGACAGTATATGGGTAACCTGTATGCTATAGTAGTCTTAAGATATTAGGAGAATTAGATGGTGGTTTCCTAAAAGTGCAATATATCTTTTATGGGAGGTCTATGAAAGGACGTGACTGAGAATTGCACAGGATCAAGGGGGAAGAGAAGAAAAGGGAGGTAGTATTTATTCAATGCTTACCATATGCCGGCCACTGTGCCAGTCACTTTACAAATATTATCTCTTTTGGCTCTCACAACACCCTTGGAAGGCAGGTCCTACTATTATTCTCATTTTACATTTGAGGAAATGGAGGCAGAAAAAGGTTAGGTTGCTCAGGGTTACTCAGTTAGTAAGTATCTGAGGCAAGTTTAACTGAGGTATTGCTGACTCCAAGCCAAGCACCCCATATATCTCGCCACCAAGGTAAAGGAGGGGTTGTGATCCCTGATCAATGTAGTGAGTATCCATATTGATGAGATCACAGATGTATTTTGTCTGTTCTTCCCAAATAGACTTCAAATTCCTTGAGGGACTATACTGTGGAAACAGCATGAGTGTGGAGTCAGAAGATGAGATTTTCATCACATACTGAGCCAGTAGTCTCCATAATGGGACCCAGAGCCCCCTAAGAGGCTGAGTCCTGAACTCAAGGGGTATGTGATCAACCAATCTGAAAATGAGAAGATGAGCCCCATCTCAGCCTTCCCGTGATGTTGTGGGGCTTGTCTTGAACATAACTTCACTTATCCTTATGCCCTAGTTGTTCTCCACTCAGCCCTTTCCCTCCATTGTGTAAAATCTTCCAGCTTCCCTCTTTATGAGCCACTCAATTACACTCTGATACCTGGGTACCCCTAAGAGCATCTGTGCAGATGCCATTGGGGAAGTGCTCTCCCCAAACTCCGTTGACTCCTAAAACCCTTCATGGTAATGTGCAGACAGTTTTTGGAAGTTATACTTCATGTTTGGGAGCCATGTTAACAAAAAACTCAAGGTCAACACAATGACCAAATACGATTCCAAAGGGCCCGTGATGAAGCATGCTCCCTACCTTTTGATGGAATGGTGATGGTTCTGAAACATGAGCCTGGGAGTCTTTGACCGACTGACTTAAGGACTCTGGCTGTCTTTGGGACTTCAGGGTGTAGATTGAAACACTTTTTTTAATAGCAAAAAAATCCCATAGGAATTAGTTATAAGGTATACCTCCTCTCCCCCACCTCACCCCAATGGGTGGGGGGAGATGGGAGGGAGAAAAAAAATAAAATTACATTTTATAAGAGTGCAGGCAGGGATGGATCGTGATCTTCATTTGGATCTCATTATGTTATTTGTCACCCTAAACCCATCCTTCTTCCACACTTTCCTATTCTGTCTAAGTCACGACCATTTTTTCAGTTACCCAGCCTCATACCCTTGTGTCACCTTTGACTTTTTTTTTAAAGGGGGTAAGACAAGGCAATTGGGGTTAAGTGATTTGCCCAAGGTCACACAGCTAGTAAGTGTGTCAAGTGTCTGAGATCACAGTTGAACTCAGCTCCTCAACTCCAGGGCAGATGTTCTATTCACTGTACCACCTAGATACCCCACGCTTTTGACTACTTATTCTCTCCTATGCCACTTATAAAGTCAATTGTTAAACCCTGTCATTTCTACTTTTGCACAACAGTTTTACTTCTGTTAGTTTTTCCTCTACTCACAAAGCCAACACCCTAATTCAGGCCTTTATAACCTCTCATAGACTATTGTAGTAACCTCTCAGCTGGTCTTCTCTTCAATACATTCTTTTGATACTGACAAGTAATTTTCCTAATGTGATGGTTTGCCATGTCAGGCTCTTATTTAGTAAACTTCAGTGGCTTTTTATTGATTCTAGGATCAAGTGTTATTTCTTCTTTACCGTATCCTTTTTCATTTCTATTTTTGGTCACCATAGTGACCACTAATAATATTATAACATTCTATTATAATGAACATAATTGTTAGTTCAGTAATATGAACATATAATTTATAAATAAATAAACATATGGATGTAACACCTTCTTTCTAGCCCCCATTTGACCTTGTAGGTTGGGTCCCAGAAAACAACTAACTACTTCTTTTCTCATAGTTCTAGAGCTCAGTAACCCTGAGTGTCTAGGGATGGTTTTCATATTCTGTCTTGGAATTCCCACTTAACGTATTTCCTTCCCTTTATAAGTTAACATTTCCCAGCTATCAAATAACCAGCTACACTTAAAAATGCAACTTTACCCATTGCAGTTTTGATATATCATGGATTGGTGTAAGAAATTAAATGGGAATTCGGGGGGAGTTTTGTGGAAGCAGCAGACGACACTGAAGGTCAGCACGGGAAAAGTTTAGAAACTCAGAAATGCAAAAAATATATGTATAGTATTGTATAATATCAACATTTTTATATTTTAGTACCATAATAATTCAATCTTCTCTGGTACAAAGGGAGAGCCAAAAATTTTTACTTGGATTTTGCCAATTGAGGGGGCACCACACCTCTAACCCCCACAATGTGGAAAGGATAATTGTAATATTGATTAGCTTTTAGTAGGGACTGAAGTACAACAAAACTTGCCTCCCACCCAAGTGGGGCAGGAGTGTACTCTTGCCTCTGTGTACCTATTCAGACCCTGAAGAAAGTGAACTCAAAATTAGAGTAGTCCTCCCTTTCACCAATAAAGTAGACATAGTCCCCCTCCTGTGCATATGCAAGGTCCTTAGGAAGAATGGGCTCAACTTTAAAGCATGAAGGTCCTGAAACATGTGAGCCTGGGAGTCCTTTTTGCTCTCCTTGTAGCCCCTGCCACATTCACTTCTGAGTGTGGCATCATTGATAGGTGAGTTAATACCTTGTTTAGCTGGGCTAGCTCCTTGCTGGGGTTGGCTGTTGTCATTGACTTCAAAATCTGGTTGTCTTTGGAATGTCAGATACTTAAGATGAATCTCTTGGTCTCATCAATCTACTGGGTACTCCCATCAAAGAATATTTCTTCACTGATGATCAGGCAAGAAAGAAACACACTAAGAAGAGAAATTCCATGTGTTCATGGCATGTGTAGTCAGGTGGGAGAACCGTTGTAATCCTCTGAGTGGGGGAAATAGGAGTTGCTCCCTTTTCCCCCACTCAGAGGATTACAGCAGTTCTTCCTCCTTGAAAGTTGTCTAGGAAGAGAGAGACTGACTGTTAGAACCTTTCATGTGCACACTCAGTTCTAATGACTTTTTTGTCCATATGCAATAATTGGACATGAAATAGTCACAAGGATATAGGTGCCCTGAAGGGGTAAAGTGGTCCCAGGCTTGGAAGTAGGCTTATCAAGACTTCATGTGGATTGGTACTTATCAAGGCATATAGCACGTGCCCTAAAGACTGGTTTCTCATTGATCAGTCCCCCAACTATAGGTAGAGTGGAGGTGTGTTTCAAAAATGATTTACTGTTTGGAGTGAACAATCAAAGATATTTGGGGACCACTGTACTAAACTCAGTGGCCTAGAACAA
The DNA here is from genome assembly GCA_028646515.1 of Pseudochirops corinnae. Classification (NCBI taxonomy): domain Eukaryota; kingdom Metazoa; phylum Chordata; class Mammalia; order Diprotodontia; family Pseudocheiridae; genus Pseudochirops; species Pseudochirops corinnae. The sequence continues at coordinate 308,602,757 of CM053586.1, read as the reverse complement.
GTCCCTTAGCCTTTTCAAGCCTTAGTTTTCTCAAAATGGAGGTATTAATACCTGCTCTATCTATTTCTGAGATTGTTGTGAGAACCAAGTAGGAGCTATATGTGAAAAAAAAATCCTTTGTAATGAGATATACATCACATTTTGCTCCCTTACTCCCCCATCTCTTTCAAGATAAAGGTGGCATATTTCATCATCTGAGCTTCAGGACCATAAATGGTCATTTTAGTGAATCTGATTCTGGACTGACCTTTATGTTTATTTTGATTTAAATATATCTCTTCTGTATTTGCTTAATTGGTACTGAATACGTTTACGCATTTTTCTGAATTCATCAAAATTGTTCACTTCTTATAACAAAAAAAAATTTCCTTACATTCAGGCAACCAATCAACTTTAAACATTCATTAATTGCCTACTTTGTGTCCAGCAGTGTGCTAAATGCTGGAAGTGCAAATACAAAAGTGAGATAACTCCTGTCTTCCAGGTGCTTCCATTCCATATTTATATGCTAGTTTTTTCAGCCGTTTCTCAATTGGTGGGTTATTACTTTGTTTCCAGGTTTGGTTTTTTTGGTTTTTTTTTTTTGCCTAGTACAGTGACTTGCACATAGCATAGTAGGAACTTAAAAAAAAAAAGAATGATTGATTCATAATAAAAAAGACTGGAATCGTCTCCCTTTACATTTTTTTCCATAAAGCATAAGGTTATAACTCTCTCCACAGTGGTAGTTGCTGCCAGAAAATATGGTGCCTCCCAAATTTGAGCTGCTTTAAGGGAAGCTATACAGTTGAACTTTGGTTTTTCAGTAAATCAGGAAGTACTAGATGGGAAAGGAATGAGAACTCCTTTATTGTTGACAGATGCGGTCTTGCCAATGTGATAGATAAATAGTGCCTGGAAGCCCAGATCTTGGAATTTGGTGGGAAGTGCCAAATAGGACAGAGAACCATATAGCTAACTTAATGGATATCAACCTATATTAGTGGTCAAGGAAAAAATAGGTATGACTGACCATGAGAACTGTTCCTTCCAGTCCAGGTGGCTCACTGTTTTGGACTATTACCTTTAGTTATCTTAACTTAATGCAATCTTTGCCTTAGGGTAGATCAGAAAGTGCAGTAGTCCTGGAGCTCTCTGTTATAAAATTGGCCTGGAGGACAAGGATAGCACATGTGTTATAAGCTTCTCAGATTGTTCTAATAATGAAAATCTGATCTCCTTTTCTTCCATTTGTCCTCCTTCTGCTTCATCCTTCTGTCCTTCTCATCCTGATGGATCCTTCTGATTCATCCTTCAGGCTGCTTCCTCCAGCATAGCTCATGTCACTCCTCTCAAAATGGTTCTCTATTGCTTCCCAAAGAGAGTCCAAACTCCATAGTCTATCGTTCAAGGTCCTCATGACCTGATGCCTCCCTACTTTTCTTTTTTCTTCTTCTAATTTTCTTTTTCATTATGAACCTAATGATCATAAAAAAAAAAAAACATTTCAAGAACCAAAAAGAGAATTTTAAATGAAACCAACTGCCTTCTACAGTTTGTTTTTAAAAATATATGTTATATTTAATAAGGTCGTAACAAAATTGTTGGTTGCATCCCCTGTTCAACATTTTAGCTTTGTATTTTTAATGTTTTAGTGGTGTTTTTTTCTTTTTATATCTCTATCATTATCTACTCACGTACCCTTCTCCCTGATAAGCCTTCCCTTATAATAAATTAAACTAGTTAAAAAAAACTCAACCAAACTAATATATAAGTGATGTCTGAAAACAGCTATCTCATTCTACATCTCTCTCCTATCACCTCTCTGCCAAGAGGTAGAAGGCATGCTTTTTAATCAGTCTTATGAAGTTACGATTAGTCCTTGGACTGATAAGATTTCTGAAGTCTTTCAGGTTGTTTTCCTTTACTCTCTTGTGATCGTCATGTGAATTGCATTTTGGTTCTGCTCATTGTACTCTACATCCTTCATATAAGTTTTCCTAAGCTTCTCCTTAATCCTTCCCATCTTTTTTTATGGTATAATAAATAATATTCTGATAACATGCCACAATTTCTTCTGATATCATATAAACAACGGGCATCCCCTTATCTTTCAGTTCTTTGCTCCATTAAAAAGTGCTTCTATAAGTATTTTTTGTACATAGGGGTCCTTTCCCTACATCTTTAACCTCTTTTGAGTTAAATCTAGTAGTGGTATTGCTGGATCAATGGGCAAATAGAGTTTAGTGAATTTAGGGGTACAGCTCCAAATTGTTTTCCAGAATGCTAGGAACAATTGACAGCTCCACCAATAAGGTATTAGCATATTATGCTTATGCTCCTGTATCCCCTCCAATGATCTCTATTTTCTTTTTTTTTTGGGGGGGGAGTCAACTTTGCCAATATGAGTACAGCATGGAGACTTAGAATTATTTTAATATGCACTTATTATTAGTTATTTGGAGCAGTTTTAAATGGTTGTCGATCATTTTCATTTTTTTGATTTGAAAACTACCTGTTCATATTCTTTGACCGCTACATCTATTGGGGAATTTCCCATTTTCTTACATATCTGCATCCATTTCTTATACATCTTGGACAGCAGAATTTTATCAGAGAAATTTAGTTCAAAGATGTGTTCCCAGTTAACTTCTTCTCTTCCAATTAAAAATATGTTCATTTCATGTATGCGAAAGATTTTGAATTTTATATAATCGAAATTGTCCATTTTATCTGGATTCTCCCAGCTGCTAGTGCTTCTCCTCCTCTTAATCATCTTATATCTAATTTGTCTCTATTTTACATGTACCTATCGTTTCCCCAACAATACTGTAAGCTGCTCGAGGCAGGAACTATTTTAGCACCTGTTTTTGTATTCTCTTTCATAGCACCGGGGCTCATATATAATAGATATACACCCAACTAATTGGTTGTTTTTTATGATTACCCAAGTCCTTGTTTAGTTTTGAATCCTTTCCCTGATGACAGCTGTGGAACATCTCCCCTCTTCTCTATGTTTATTAATAATGTGACCTTTTTATATTTAGGTCATATATTCTTTTGGAACTTACTGTGGTGTATGGTGCAGCTTTCCCGGGAAGGTTTTGCCAGTTAGGGGGCCCTTACCTCTGACTTTGGTGTCCTTGTACTTATTCAACAGTATGCTACTCTGTGATGTTCTTGACTTTTCCAGCCTGACACGACACTACTTTCCTGTACATGTGACCTTCTCCAACAAAATCATACTGCTTGCTTTCTCTTGAATATACCTAGCATTTGTCTGCCATAGTGTCTTGCTTATGTGACTCCTCTGTATAAACTGTCCAGAGTGCTTCCAACCATTTTTTCTTTGAAGTTTTACTCTTGCTTTAAGGACTAGTTCAAAATATCACCACCTTCCAATGAAGTCTTCTCTGATCTTTCCAAAGAGACATTATCTTCCCTTCCTCCATTGTTGGCCCAATTAGATCATGGAGTGACTTATCACAAGTATATTCTACTCTACCCTAATGCTGTCAAACTCAAATAGAAATGGATTCCTGCATGTAGCAGACTGACTTAGAGAATCACAAATTGACACTGTCTATGTTGCCTGCTGTTTTTATTTATTTTCCTAAATATTCCCCAATTACATTTTAATCTAGTTCTGTGTTGTGGGCTGCATGTGTCTGAGAGCCGTATGTTTGACAACTCTGTTCTACACTATAATGCTGTGTGTTTGGATACAAATTTCCCTTGAAGCAGCTAAGTGGCACAGTGTATAGAGTGCTAGACCAGGAGTCAAGAAGACTTATCTTTGAATTCAGGAAGAGTTCAAATCTGGCCTCAGATACTTACTAGCTGTGTGACCCTGGGCAAGTCACTTAACCCTGTTGGCCTCAGTTTCCTCATCTGTAAAATGAGTTGGAGAAGGAAATGGCAAACCAGTTAAGTATCTTTTCCAAGAAAATCTGAAGAGTCTGACACAACTGAAACCAGAACAACAACCTGTCCTCCACTTTTGCTCAATGATAAACTCTGTGAAGGCAGGAAGTCTTCCTTAATTATCCCTCTCCCCTCCCCCATTCAAATATTTAGTATATACTAAACCATTGTTGAATGAAAGAGAAAAGAAAGGGAGGGAGGGAAGGGAGAGAAAGGGAGGAGAGGAGAGAAGAAGGGAAGTAAAGAGAGATGGGGAAAAAGAGAGCAGGGGAAGGGAGGAAATAGGAGAGCAAGGGAGGGGAAGGCTAAGGGGCCTCAAGGGGGGCATATTAGGCAACTAGGGAGCTGACAGGATGAGAGCTGTTTCCTTTCCTGTTCCTGGTCAAAGATCACTTTATTGAGGCAACATATTTTCAGTTTATCTGGGGAGGAAAATGTTGCTGGGCAGCAACTTTCAGGAAAAGGACTGAACATTGTTGTTCAACAGCTCCGGCTGGATGAATGACAGCTTGAAAACCTGGGCCCTGATCCCTGCCTCAATCCTTCTCTCCACAGCTACCTCCTTTGCCTAGGGCTGCAACTGGGCCTCCTTGGTTTCTGGCTTGGCTTGGCAGCATTGCCTCTCTAGGCTCCAGTCTCCAAGAAGTCTCCTCCCCAGCCTTTGAGGCACCTGAAAGGGAAGCATCAAATGACTTTCTGCTCTTTAAACTGGTTTAGAGCTGCTCTTGCGGGAGAGGGTAGTTCCATTGCTTTGGGGAGGCAAGGCTAGGAATGAGTTGGCTGGTCTCATTCCAGTTCTGAGGGACAGGCACCCACACCAGGAAACCACTGTCTTAACTGGCCCCTTCTTGGCAGGCTGAAGTACGATGCCAAGAATGGAAGGGAAGAATGTGAGGTCCTACCTCACCTTTAGGGAAAACGTGTATTGTAAGGGGTTAGGGGTGGTGATGGTGGTGGAGGGAGGGAGTGGAATATGGGAACCATACAGGGTACTATACTGTTGCAGACATTTCTTCGTCTGTGATATCCTTCTCTGAGCCACCAGCATCTCTGTAGCCCTTCTTTCCGAGCCCCTTCCTGCACACAGGAGGGATGGGCACTCACAACTGGGGACAGACTGATGATAGAAAAGATTTTCTTTCTTCTCCCTGATGCAATTTTCTCCAGTGAGACCAGTCTTGTGACCTCCCCCTTTTCCCCGTTCCCTACTCCTCCCTGTAACTCTTGCCAAGAAGGAAAATCCTACATACACCTAGAATCATAGACCAGACAAAAACACTCATGCCAGTCACATGACTGGGCTCAAAGTTTTCCATCATCCCAGAGCTGTCCCTTGGAAACACCTTCTCCTCTGGTGACCTGCAGTCTTGGCCTGTGAAACTGTCTCCTTCTCACTCTTGTTCCTCAAAATGGTCCTTATGACAGGTCTCTTAGTCTAGTTTTACCCAAATTTGTGGCTACCACTTAGCCTTTGTTTCTCCCCCTTCTCCTTGCCATCCTACTCTGTCTTCTTCCTACCAGTTCCCCTCCCACCTCAGCCAAGTTTGCTAATGGAGCAGGAACATGAAAGGGGAAGAGAGGTTTCTGAAAATAAGTCTGTGCCCAAAGTGACAGAGGGGGAGGGAGAGCTCTGAATATTGAATTAAGACTGGCTCCAGGATTATTGATATCCCCATAAGAAAGCAGTTAGCCAGCCCACTACTTTAGCACCCCATGAATATTTCATTGTTTGATTTAAGCTTTGATTTTTTTTTTTTTAAAGAAACCAGACAAAGCACATTCTTGGGGGGAGGGTCCTCTTCCTCCTCAAGTTCCTGGTACTTAGCTGTTTCTCTTTCCTTGGGAATGATGTCATGACAGCTGGGAGATGGAGCCATTGGACTCATGGGGATGTTGAAATTTATGTCTAATTGGGGATGTCTCCTGCTAGAGGTAGGGCAAGAATTTCTTAGAGACAAACAGTAGAGGTTCAAAGTTCATCTGAGGAATGTTGTTGTTATTGACATTAGGGTCTTCCAACTCTGGGGTGGGGGGTAGGTAACCTGTATCTGCATTAAAGAAAGATGGAAAATATGGTTTAATTATTACTTTTTAGAGATAGAAGGGGTATCAAGATGCCAATTAGTTTATCATTCTTAGTCTAGGTGGGACTGGACCATTCCTGAAAGACAATGGCTTGCATTTTCTTTTTTATGCCCTACACTGTTACTAATTAATGTCTAGGAAGAAAAAAAAAGATCATACCATTTTTCTTGGTCATTTATTCATTCAAAAAGCATGCAATGGGACAGGTGCTCTACCATGTGAAGGGGATACAAGGACAGAAAATGAAATAGTCCCTCTTTTTAAGGAATTTATATATTATTGGTATAGAGGACAACCTATATTCTTCTTGCTATAGTTTGTGAAAACCCTTTTACCCAGTCCTCAATTTCAGGTGAAAATACCTACATATCTATTGAAGTATGCTTAATGATTTGATCCTGGTTAAGAAACGGAGAGAATGATTGGTGGAACAGATTAGGTATATAACATGTGGATGCAAATGTGCCTAGTATTCCAGTTTGTGATAGACCCAAAGATCTCAGCTATTGGTGTGATAACTTAATATTCTACACAAACTACTGGGAAATCTAGGAAGCCTTCTGATAGAAACAAGGCCTAGACCAATATGTCATAATGTCTACCAAGACAAGTTCCAAATTTATGACTTAGAAATAAAGGATGATATCAAACAAATTGAGGAGTAAGGAAGAAATTGTCTCATAGATCTATGAATAGAAGAGTGCATGACCAGACAAGAGATAGAGAGGAACACAGAAGGTAAAATGGACAATTTTGGTCACATAAAATTAAAAAGTTTTTGCATAATCAAAACCAATACAGCTAAAATGAGAAGAGATGCAGATAAATGGGCTAAAAAAATCTTTGCAACAAGTTTCTCTGATAAAAGTCTTGTTTCAAAGAAATGTAGGGAATTTATGCAAATGTATAAGAATAAGAGCTATTCCCCATTTAGTAAATGATCAAAGGATATAAAAAGGCAATTTTCAGAGCAAGAAGTCCAAACCTTCAATAACAATATTAAAAAATGCTGATGATAATAATAATAATAATAAACAACAATAGCTTTTATGTAGCACTTTAAGGTTTGCAAAGTCCTTCACAAATATCTCATTTTATGATGAGATATCAAGTGAGATAATATTTGTAAAGCACTTAATCCAGTGCTTAGCACATAATAAATGCTAGTTTCCTAATTTCCTTTCTTTTATCATCCTAACAATCCTGGGAAGCAGGTGCTATTATAGTGTCCATTTTATGTATGAGGAAACTAAGGGCACCAGAGGTTAAGTGACTTGCCCAGGGTTACATGGTCGCTAAGCAACAATCAACTATGATTCCAAAGGATGCAGGATGAAATGTGCTACTCACCTCCAGATAGAGGTGATAGACTCAAGGGACATATTTTCTTTAAACATGGTCAGTGTGGGAGTTTGTTTTGCTGAATTATGCATGTCTGTAACAGAAGTTTTGCTTTTCTTGCTATCTCAAAGAGGGGGAGGTGAGAGGATGATTAATTATGTTGAAAAAATTCAATTAAAAAAAGAAAAAACATACTATAAGCTGCAAAGAAGGTTTCAGCTTCTATAAACAGAGAGAGTTTCCTCACCTGGTAGGTCCTTTTCCCAATGAAATCACAGGTCTGCTCCCTATCCATATGTGTGTATGTGTACATACATGCATATATGTATGTACACATATATTATATACATTTATATATACATATATACTTGTTTTATAAAATATATTTATTATATGAAAATATATAAAAATGTAGATATATATCTATGTATGTGTGTGTATATGTATATATATACATATATATGTATATATAGGTGTGTTTATATGTATGTATGGATAAATAGAAAGGTAGACAAACAGACAGATAGATAGCAGCTATGTGGCACAGTGCATAGAACTCAAGGCCCAGAGTCAGGAAGACTTGATTTCAAATGTGACCTCAGCCACTTACTAATTGTGTGACTCTGGGCAAATCATGTAACTCTGTGTGACTCAGTTTCCTTATCAGTAAAATGACCTGGAGAAGGAAACAGTAAGCCATCTCAGTGTCTCTGCCAAGAAAACTCCAAATGGGTTAATGAACAGTTAGATGTGACGGAAAGATCTGAATGACAAACACGCACGCGCGCGCGCGCACACACACACACACACATACATTTATATGGGTATATATGTTTACAGATAAAAATACTTGTATATGTATGTGCGTGTGTGTGTGTGTGTGTGTGTGTATAAAATTCAATTTAACATACATTTATTAAGCTTTTCCTGTGTACCAGCTACTGGTGATACAAAGGTAAAATGAAAATAGTTCCAGCCCTCAAGGAACTAAGGTAATACAACATGTATAAATACAAGGTAACCTGAGGAGGAAGAATCCCTGAACAACTGGAATGAGAAGGGAAGGCAGCACATGAGATGTGCCATAAGGAAGGTAAGAATTCTTTAAAGGGTGAAGATGAGGAGAGATTAATTAAATTTCAAGATTGGGGACAGCCTATGCAGAAACATGGCGGTAGGAATTGAAATGTCAGGTTCAGGTAAGACCTACAAATCCAGTTTGGTTCTGATATAGAGACCATGAAAGGAAATAATGTAGGGTAAGCCTGGAAAGGTAATTGGAAACAGATTATAGAGGGCCTTCAATACCAGATTAAGAAGTTTGTATTTCATCCTAAAGGCAGTAGGGAGTCACCAATGACTTTTGGAACAGAAGAATGGAATGGTGAGACCTATACTTTAGCGAGATTATTTTGGCGGTTATGTGGCAGATGGATGGGAGAGGGGAGAGAATGGAGTCATAGGAGACTATTACAATAATCTAGGCCATAGATGATGAAAGCCAGGACTAGGAAGGATGCTGTGTAAGTGGAGAGAAGGGGACAGATGCTGTGTATGTAGAATTGATAAGACTTGGCAGATGATTGACTGTGGGTAGTAGATTGTAATGAGAACTCAGATTAAACATACACACACATACACACATACACATCAAACCTATTCTATATCTCATATGGGCAAATAAGAGACAAGACCTGCCCTTATGGAAATCTTGTGCTTGGCTGATGGGAGGAAACTGACAAAATTATCAGTGCCCCAAACAATCATTCAGAGAACAGAAAGAGGCCTGAGAGGCTGCTCAGTGTCCTAGGAATCTGAAGCTTAGAGATAGCCTGGTATCATCATCTCATCACCATCATCACCATCATCTCATTGTTTTAAGTGTTTATATAGTGTTTTAAGGTTTATAACTACTTTAATTAGATTATCTCAGTTGATCCTCCCAACAACCCTGGGAGGCAAGTCTTATTCTTACCTATTATATAGATCAGGAGATCTATATAAGACATATAGGAGACATAAGAGTTTAAGTGACTTGCCTTGGTCATATACCTAGTCAATGTCTGAGGCAGGATTTCAGTTCAGGTCTTCCTGACTCCTGATAGCTAAGGGACACAGTGGATAGAATGCTAGAGTCCCTGGAGTCAGGAAGATCTGAGTTCAAATGTGGCCTCAGGCATGTACTAGTTTTGTGATCCTGGGCAAGTGATTTAACCCTGTTTGCCTCAGTTTTCTCACCTGTAAAATGAGCTGGAGAAGGAAACTGGCAAGCCACTCTGGAATCTTTGCCAAGAAAACTCTAAATGGGGTCATGAAGTCATACGTGACTGAAAAAGACTGAACAGCAACTTCCTGATTGCAAGTCCTATGCTCTATCCCACTCTGCCTTGATGATATAATAGAAAGAGTGCTGAATTTAGAGTCAGAGGACCCACCTCTGCCACTGAGTGGATCTTTTTTCCTGCTCTGGCCTCAGTTTCCTCACCTGTAAAGGTGACAGGGTTGGTTGTACTAGATGACATTTGAGACCCCTTCTGTCTCTCGATCAATTGATCTTGATTCTAAGAAGTCACTTAATCTCCTTTCGTTTCACTTTCATAAATTGTAAAGTGAAGTGTCTAGATAAAGTGATCTCCAAGGTCCCTTCTGTTTCTAAATTTCCATGCTTCTGATGAATGGAAATACATCCCAAAGGCAGTCAGTCAGTCGTCTGCTGGGCCGTGAGTAAAATATTCTTGGCAAATCACGCTTTGCACTTAGTGGCTTTCACCCAAGGATCTTAAAACATTTTCTAGACGTCAACATATTGATCTACTCAATGCTCTTGTGAGGTAGGTGGCTTGTTATAGCTGGCAAGTTAATACGGTCCCTGCTTGGCCATAACACCACCAAAAATAATAATGTTGTACTTTATATTTTAACAAGTGCTTTCTTCAAAACATTTCTGTGAGTTATGCGGTTAGAACATTATTATTAACCTCTTCCTCTCTGTCTTTCCTCCTCCTTTCCTTCCCCTCCCCCACCCATTTAGTGATGAGGAAACTGAGTCCTGGAAAAGATGAAGTAGCACATCCATAGTGATACAACGGGCTCAAGTATTGCAAACAGAACTTGAGCCCTGGTTTTCTGGCTTCAAGTCTAGTACTTTCCCCATTGAAGTCTGGAGAAGCCATTGAGTCACTTACAAAGAGTCCCAGGACATGTCTAGCATAGGGTTGGGGTGAGATCCCTGTTTCTTGGATTGTAAGAGGATGGGATGTCATTAGGCTTGTCAGCTGTATGGTTTCATAGTAGGCATATCCTGGACTTTCTTTTTATCTGGTGATTTTGGTCCAAGGGACAAAAAATGGTGTTAAATAACTGGTTGCCCCCAAATATTATTTTTTTTTGGTCTTTTTGGTGGGGGAAGGCAGGGCAATTGGGGTTAAGTGACTTGGCCAAGGTCACACAGATAGTAAATGTTAAGGGTCTGAGGCCAGATTTTAATTCAGGTCCTCCAGACTCCAGGGCCAGTGCTCTATTCACTGTACTACCTAGCTGTTCCCCCCCCTCCCCCCATACTCTTAATGAGGACACATAGGGAGCAATATAAGATTACATTTTTTGCCTCTTTGGAAAGACATCAACTTTCCCTTTCTGTTCCTCCAATTGGGAACGATCCCTTTCTCAGTTTTTGGCCCTTTCTTCACCCTCTTGCCTCCTTTTCTGCCAAAGCAAAACTATAAAGCAGTGGTTCTCAACCTGTGGGTTATGTTCAATTTGTAACAATGAAAATACATCCTGCGTATCAGATATTTACATTATGATTCATTATAGTAGCAAAATTACAGTTATGAAGTAGCAACAGAAATAATTTTATGGTTGGGGGTCACCACAACATGAGGAACTGTATTAAAGGGTCGCGGCATTAGGAAGGTTGAGAACCACTGCTATAAAAGATTATAAGTATTTTTGGCATCTTCAGTTTTCCATCTCTTTATGGTTTGCTGTCCCAGGTCCCCAGTGTCCCTGGGTTCTGTCTCTTCCCATTCCCTTCCCAACCCCCATCAAAAAAGAAAACAAGCAAACTTCCTCTCTAGCCAGGATCAGACATACTCATTCACTCAGGGACATCAATAAAGGTTAATGGATTACATTGCCCAGGGGTATTTGCATTTTAGCCAAGGATAAGGAGCTTTATGTCAAAAGAATGGATCTCCTTTCAAGGAATTTCAGAACTCCTCCATCCTAGGTACAAAGACAGTTTTATATGGGGGGGGGGAGTGAGTGAGTTAGGAGTGGGAAAAACAGGTTAGATTGGCAAAGATCTGAAATGCTGGAATTGCAATTTTGCCTGGAATAATTACTCATACCTGGGGAACTCAATCCCCCTCCCTTTTCATGGGTGGGGCTTCCCTGGCAATTTACTCCTGGGGTATGGTTTTCCTTTCAAACCCAGCATATCATCTTTCCTGGGGAAAGAAAATGACCTCCCAGCTCCCTTGCTCCCACACTGGGGTAAGATTCATAGGAAATGAATCCAAGAGTATAAGAGTATATTTGGTTTCAAATTATTTTTCAAAACTTATAAAAATCCAATATAGGTTATTCCTCTTTGCTCTTGTCATATAATAATTCCATCTCCCCAGTCTAGTTCATGTAGGCAAAATCCCTCTTTTCAGGTAGGAGTTCTACCATTCCTCGACTCTTGCTCTATATTTGCAAATATTAAATAAAATAGAGCATATAGTTTAAGATTTCTGGGGTTTTATATTTAATATTTAGGCATTAAAAACATTTAGGGGTTTGTGCACCCCAAAAACTATATGCAACAGAAATCCTTACCCAAATAATACTCAGAGGTTTCTCAAGGTAGGAAGCAGAAAAGAATGGTTTATTACGATCTTGAGAAAGGGCCACCCTCTTGACAAATGGTCAGGGAGGAGAAGCAATTTACAAAAGGAAATGGCCAAGTTGTAAAGCCCTAACGGGGAATTCTCCCCCAGCCCCCTCCTGACCCTTTTCTCCCATTGGCTGGAAGTCAGGTGCTCAATCTACCCCAAGTATCAGAACAAGGAAACAGTAGACCACCCAATGTACATTTGAGAAAGCACTTCTGTCCTTATTTGGTATATCTTGTGCTGATGTATCACTGAGGAGAGGGGTGACTCCCTACTGCTCTGAGTTTTGAGTCCTTGCAAGTCATGTGATTTCCATGGAAGGGGAATTTGTGCCTGTTTCTCCTGAAAAGCCTTACTAGATTTTAGAGTATGGTCTGAGAAGTTTTCACTTCTCTCACTCAGGGGGAAAACCAATACTTACCTATTTCCAGGTTTCTTTTTAAAAATAGCCTGGTGATGGACTGGAAGATGATTTTAAAATAAGTGAATAACCCATAGGTATATCCAAATCTCCTTTGAAGAAAGAGAGAGGGGAAGAGGAAGAGTGTATATCTCTTCCCCACCAGGATTTGGTGCCCAGTACAGATTTTCACCTATATAGTTTGCACTCATCTCATGCTCCATTGGACTCCCCCAGGAATCACCCCAACCTTCAGCAGCCCAATATGATTCTGCTCTAGCCTCTTTTTCCTGTTACTCATTTGTGCTGTTCTCCTACTTCTCATGTGTGCTCACTTGTGATTGGTTCATCCTTCCCCTTCCTCTTTCCAAGGTCAGAATCTGTGGCAGTCTGGGTAGTTCATTAGTGGGAAAGGTTAAAACTTCTCAGTCCATAAGTTTTCTTGTGGCAGCAAGCTGGAGTTTCAGCTTCACCCTTCCCCTTTCTTCCCCCATTCTTTACTAGTTCCACTTCAACATTAGGCCTCTTCAGGAGTCTTTCCACCTCCACCCTTGTTTGGCACCCTTATCAGCACTGGGCCCTGTAGGGGTTTTAGACCTACATCCTTTTCCCTCCCTCACTTTAGCTCGTCCACATAAGGACATGAACAATACCTAGGTTCCCTGTCCCCCAGCCAACAGGGAATAGGCATGGGCTTCTTTGTTATTCACCATTGGGGAAGATTTCAAGCTCTGATTGTAAACCCGTCTCCCAGCCAATGAGAGAAGGGGCAGCGGTGGGAGGGGGTTTGACTTCGTTAGGGTATAAATTCTTGTTCCATCTTCTGTAACATGCCTCCTCTCCCTGATCCACCCTAGAGAAGACCACTTTCTTCCTATGGGGAAGAGAATAAAAATTTCCTGTTTTTATTCTGAGAAACCCCTGTGTTCTTAATTAAATTTTTAATGGGGTTTTTCACCCCACACATTTATGACCAGGTCAAATCTAAAGGTACTCCTTTATGTAAGGGATTTTATTTTTTTGCTTTTGTACAGCTAGGAACATAGACTCACCTGTCTTGAGCTAGAGGTAATCTCAGAAGCCGTATTGTTTAATCTACTTATGTCATAGATGAAGAAACTGGAGAGTCAGGGTTTAAGTGACTTGCCCAAGGTCACACAGGTAGAAATCATTAGAGGGAGGATTTGAACCCAAATCCTGTAACTCTAGAGTCAGTGATCTTAAAATCAAGTCCAGTGACTTGTGCCTTATGCTTTGTAATTTTTTAATATGTAGGTTGAACTGGTGAAAAGACTGAGTATTTTAACACTAAATTCAAGTAAAATTTGAATCTAATGATCTTATACAAATTCACTGGAATTTTAACTCAATTTGTCCAGGGTAGAGTTCAAGGCAGTTGCCTATGTGGCATAGAGGCATTGAGGTGGCATAGTGAATAAGAAGCTGGACTCATGATCTGGACGGCTAGGTGTGTGACCCTGAGCAAGTCACTTAACCTCTCTATGCCTCAGTTTTCTCATCTGTAAAATGATAGGATTGGGCTCAGTGGTCTCTAACATCTCTTCCAGCTCTCAACCTATTGCCCAGTGATTTTTCCAGAAAAGCTGCATGATCTCAGGCACATCAGCTTAGCACTGTAATATCCACCTAACGTGCAGAAGGGATTTGCTAATACAATGTCAGGCAACTTGATGATGATATGTAAATATTGGAGAGCATCACTAAGAATACCATCAATGAAGATCAGGTGCTGCCTTCCATCTTGGCTGTGTGAGAGTCACATGCCATGAAACTTGAAGGTGTGACAAGTCTAATGAGGTCTCTTCTCTCCCCCCACCCCAAGGGATCTGGGACAAACAGAGTTAAGTGACTTGCCTAGGGTCAAGTCTGAGTTTAGCAAGTTCTGAGACCAGATCTGAACTCAGGAAGATGAGTCTTCCTGATGCCAAACCTGGCATTCTATCCACTATGGCACCACCTAGCTGCCCCACATCCATCTATACATTCATGTATATGTCTATCCACATATACATATGCATATACATATGTGTTACCTCAGTTCCTCATCTGTAAAATGAGCTGGAAAAGGAAATGGCAAGCCACTCCATTATCCCTGCCAAGAAAACCCCAAATGGCATCATGAAGAGTCAGACATAACTGAAACAACAACAACAACAAAATACAGCTAAATGTATAAAACATAGTTGTACAGTATACATAAGTATAAATATACATACATATCATATAGCTATATAGTTTTGTTAAAAAACGAACAACCTTCCCAAATAAATTCATGTACTATACTATACTATACTATACTATAATATAATTAATATAACATAATATGATTTGTGTGTGTAATAGTGGGCAGACTGATTAATTGAAAAAATTTGTGTTACTTGAAAAATACAAGCAACAAACTATTTTTTAAAACAATTTAATAGGTACTCATGATTCATAGACAAATAAGGACAGCACAGTGTAGAATATCACTGGATCCAAGGAGTGATCAGGACAAAGTGTCCTAGGAAAATTTGGGGAAGGAGTTATGATGGCTTTCAACTAAAGACATCAGAAAAAAGCTTCTTAGAGGATGTTAAGCTTGTGATAGACCTGGAAGAAAGAGAAGGAGTTCAGTGACCATACTTGAGGAGGGAGGACATTTCTGGCATGAGGGGTAGAAAAATATAGGCTAAAATAATGGAATTACTAGTACTATTTGCCACAAGAAAATAATACTGGAATAAGTAATAATAATAAAATTATTACTATAAAGACGTCATATAATAACATCAAATATGTAATTAAACACATGATAAATGAATAATAACTATAGATAACAAAATAGATTAGTAATAGATGTAATAACTATAATCAATAAAATATAA
>CM053586.1:308543624-308586760 GCA_028646515.1 Pseudochirops corinnae | reverse complement strand
AATTATAAGTAATAGTTATAATAAGTAAAGCATGCTTAATAAATAGAAGTGACAATGATAGAACATATAATTGAAAATCAAATATACAATATAATGATATAGAAAGAATAATAATACTATTGAAATAATACTGGAAAAGGAGATTGGATCTATACTGTGTAGGACCTTAAATCCCAAGCTAAGGAATTTAGAATTTCAATTCTATTCAGTAGAGAGCCCTTAAAGGTATTTGAGGAGAGGAATAACATGCTCTGTCCCAGTCATTAGAAGGAATTTGGCAGTTGTGTGGCTAGTGGATTAGATAGGAAAATTCAGTTTTGGATACAGCTAAGTCGAGGTGTCTGTGGTATGAGAAGGGAGCTCAGGGAAGAGATTGGAACCAGATACAGTACACAGATTTGGGAATTATCTATATTGAATAAATAACTGAAACAAGAGTGGAGGAAATTACTGAGGGAGTATAAAGAGAGAAGAAAAGAGGGTCAAGGAACAGCCCTTGAGTGACGCCTTTTGATATTTCTGGGCTGGTAAGAAGACAATGAACCAGAGAAAGAGATGAGGGAAGCTAAATCAAACAGGCAGGAAAAGAACCAAGAGGGAGCATTGGAAAATGGAAGTTATAGGGGGATAAATTATGTAGAAGGAGTTGAGAGTCAGTGATGTCAAATACTCCAGAAAGAGTAAAGAGAATGAAAACCAAGAAAGACCATTGGGTTTGACATTAAAGGGAACCATCAGTGATTTTGGAGAGAGAAATTTAAGTAGGGAAGAAGAACAAAGTAGGGAAGGCTGAGCAGTAAATGTTCACCACCCTTTCCGATTTAGCAGGGAAGAAGAGGAAAAAATATGGGATGAGAGGTTGTGAGGATGGCAGGGTCAAGCCCATGTGTTCTTTTCTGGGCAGGGAAGACCTGAGCACATTTGTAAGTGGTTAGAAATGAGGCAATGGGAAGGGAGAAAGGGAGAAGTAAGAAGTCAGATTTCAGCTCAACATAAGGAACTCTTTCCAGCATTTAGAATTCTATGTCAGGTCTTTCTAACTCCAGGCCTAATGCCTCTATGATCTACCACACCACCAGAAGTTTATGATTATTTGTCAAAACAGTGTTCCTGAGGCACAGATCTGACCATATTGTTCTTCTCTGTAGGAATCTTCACTGGCTCCCTATTGTGTCTAGGAGAAAAATACACTAATTCCTTGGTTTAACTTTTAAAGCCCTTTACAAAACACTCTAGCATACCTCTCCATGGGCAGCTAGGTGGCTAAGTGAGTAGAGAGTAAGGCCTGGAGTCAGGATGACCTGGGGTCAGGAGAAGTCTGAGCCTCAGACATTTACTCACCATGTGACCCTAGGCCAGTAACCTAACCCTGTTTGCCTTGATTTCCTCATCTGTAAAATGACATGGAGAAGGAAATGACAAACCACTCCAGTGTCTGCCAAGAAAACCTCCAATGGGGTCACAAAGAGTCAGATGTGACTGAATAACAAAAGAGGTAAATATGCTTAGGAAAAATAAAAATGCTGTTTCTTCTTATTAAAAAAAAATAAAGATTTTTGAATTCCCATGAAAGTATTCTGAATTAGATCAGACTTTTCCCTCCCTTTCTTCTTTAAATGCTGGAGCATTGATCCCTTTTGCCAGTCAAGGACATTTCCTCATTCATTCTTCCCATATACACCAAAACCAGAGGTCCAACTCTTTATTATCTGTAGGCAGATTTCCACAATGAGGTTTATTCATGGAAAATCTTGCTTTTAAGTTCTTATTTACATTTATCACCCATTTTGCTTTTTTATTTTCATTGTTGATAATTCATAATAGGTCTATTTATTTTTATTCTAAATATTAGCTTACCAGTCTATCAGGAAAGCTTTTAGATTTCAGAATGCTTTATTTTCTTCTTTACAACTTTCCTCTGGGAAAGCTTGGGAAAAGGAAGGCAGATTTGTTTAGGCTAATCCTTTACATCACTCCAAGAGGAGATGGGTAGCATGGAATGGGTTGCTGGGATAAGTAGAGCAGAGAGAATGGGGTAGAGAAGGATGGAAAGCTTTCAAACCCAGAGTGAAGCAGGTCGTTCTTTTGTTTAAAGTTTCTTCAGTTCTCAGGGAATAGGATACATTTATACTCCAAACAAGCATAGAAATACATGCCAAAGTCATGCTATTTAAATAATTCTACATTGTGGAAAATTTGCTTCTCAGCCCTCATACTATAAATGCATATAGGTAATTATCAAAAGAGATGTCATGGGTAAAGCACTCTGTGAACCTCGAAGTGTCATGGAAATGCTAGCTATTATTATAATTACGATTGGGGGTTGAATGCTTTGATTATCATCCCCTGGGAAATCCTACATTACTTAAACAAAGAAATTACCAGAATCCTTCATCTGAAAACTTCTAGTGATGTCTAGACTCCTGCCTTTTATCTGCCATCTTGGCTCTGACCCAAGCAAGACTCCTGAGAGTCTACAGGTAAAAGTCCTCTCCCTTTTGCTGACCATGTATCTTTGTTACTGCTTCAAAGTACAAACTGGAAATTGAACTCTGAAGCTGAAGTGGTGCTAGGGTCTACTGTTCTTAATTAATATCATCATCATAATAGTGATCAATTATATTTATATAACACTTTACTGTTTAATCAATGTCATTCAGTTAGCATTTATTCAATGCCTACTACATGCCAGATAGAAAGACAAACATGAAATTTGATCTTCCTTTTAAGGAGCATACTTTTGATCAGAAGAGACAACGGGTATGCATATATAAGAGTATATATATACAAATTATCTATGTAAATCCGGATTGAAGTCAACCATTTGCCAAAGACTCTCCACACTGCTGGAGAGAAGGATTACTCCATGCTCTGTCACAGAGTGAGGGGCAGAGCTGGTGGTTCAGTTTAGGCAGAGGCCCTTGGAAGAAGAGAAAGACTTTGGGAAGAAGCTGACATGTAAAGGAACTGGAACCTCAAGTATGTCCCTGATTTCCAGCTTGCCAAACTAGAAACTTTAGGGAATTTTCCCTTGGATGAGATGAATACTTTGACTTTTGATTGAGATGAGAGGTCTTATTCGCAGTGGGAGAGTTCATATTCTGAACTGTTTAACTTCTCCAATTTCTGTTGGCTATTGACTTGGGCAGGTATTAGCTATTCACTATTGTGATGGTCTCTATGTAACTAGCATTTGATGGGAAGGGAGTCAAGTATTTGGATATAGCTTGGGACACTCCTTTTCCATTAAGAAAGCAGCTTGAACCTAAAAATCATTTCTCTTAGACTAGTAATTTTTAGGGAGATAGACACAATTCTAGTCTAGTTATCTGCTCTCTAAGTAGTACAGAGTGGACCATCTTCATAGCCCCAATTTTTTTCTCCCTTCTACACAGGAATTGGAATCTCCCTTGGAAATGAATAGCTGTATTCATGTCTCCCTTTGAATCCTATATAGACAAACCAACATGGATATACACATAACCTATACAGGTAACATACACATACCTTACATATAGAAAATAAATGCAAGGTAATTTTTGTGGGGGTTGCTAGTAGCTAGTGAAGAGCAATTCTTATCAATCCTTTGAAATAGAGTGTATAAATATTAGACCTATTTTACAGGTGAGGAAATTGAAGTTCAGATAGTTTCCTGAGACAAAGTCCAGGATTCCCCATTATCTGTTGCCCCAGAACAAACTTTGGAAAGTGTCTATTTGAAGGCCATACTGCAAGATTAAAGAATACATGCTGAACCACCCTAGTACTGAGTTCCAAGTTAGACTGGAGAAATACTGATGACTTAATTATATGGTAGACAGAAACGAGATGGGGTGGCCAGCAGAACCATAATCTGTTGTATTTTCCTGACCCTTTGGGGTTTAAATTCTCAACCTGCATCAACATAGTTTGGGGGCATTTAATTATATTAAGATCAAAGAGCCAAATTTCTGCCTCTTGTTACATGAGCACAGCTCTCACTGACGTCAATAAGAGCGTAACTGAGGGCAGAATCTGGCCTAGTCTGTAGCCATATGAGAACTGGCAAACGGTGCTTGCATCAAACTTTCTTCCCGTGCAGACTTCTGATAGCATGGTCCATTCGTCTGTAATCCACCAAACAAGTGAGGAATGGAACATCAATAAGAAACACAAACCACAAACATTATTTAATATAAAACTTGATCCAAATGCAAATCTAATATAGAAGTTGTAATGGCCTCCTGGGGGTATAACTTGAAACTGCTACATGTTAACTGCCTAAATGGAATAAAGGTAGACCCAGTTTCAGGCAGTCTTATTTAATTCAGTTTTTTATTTATGTGCTTCATAAAGTGGGAGAGAGACATATTTGATTTTTTTTTTTAGCTCTGAGCCCCCAGGGAACCCATCACTAACATTCAGTTAAATGGTTTGGCCCAGAGGATTGATGCTCATCTTAGGAAAGAAAGTTGATAGGCCATCTTAGTGATTGTTTTGTCATCAAGTTCACCAAATCATTGTTGAGATGGGCAAATCTTCTTAAAGGACTGGAAGCACTTATAAATGCAAATCAGGGATTGTTTCTATTGTCTACAATGTCTGAAAAAAAATTGCATACTGGATGTTTTCCAGCCAGAAAGCTCTTCTAAATATTGGACCAATGGTATAACCAATGTACCGAGTGAAACATGAAGTCTCATGGAGTACACAGGAATTGAATCCTCCCTATAGGATAAGATCATCATCTGAAATCTCATCATTATGGAGACTAATGCAGCTTTAATGATCGACAATTCCTCGGTATCCTCAGCTGCCTCTCCTCTCTGATTGGAGAGTGGGAGGGCAGAGCAATAAATTCCTCCCAAAGCCCCCATTTAGAGAAGGCTCAGAACTTCTCAGCTAACTTCATTCTCCAGCAGCTGTTCTGCTTGGTTTTGACTCATAACCTTGAGCCAGGTACTGGCTGGTGGTCCTCCTCCCATTTTTCAGCTATTGACTATGGTAGAAAGGAATCAGGGTGCAGTAGATGGAATACTTCAATTTAGGATGACCTCTGTTCAAATCTTCCTACTCAATAGCTACATGACCACAGACAGATCATTTAACCTTTCTAAAGTTCAGCTTCATTCCTCATTAGCAGAAATGCTTGGGATCTGTAACTCAAAGGATTGTTGTCAGGCTCAGAAGAGAGAATAAATATGTGAGTAATCCTTTACTAAATTTAAAGCACTATGCAAATTCTAGCTATCACAGTATATATTAAAATGAACTATTATTAGTTAATATAACAGCTAACATTTATGTAATATGTTAATGTTTCCAAAGTACTGACATATTTTATCTCAATTGACCTTTAAAACAACCCTGTGTGATAGATGCTATTATTATTCCCATTGTACAAATATGGAAGCTGAGGTACAGAGAGGTATCCAGGTTCACACAGCTAGTCAGTGTTTGAAGAAGGATTTGAAGCCAGATCTTTTTCACTCCAAGTTCTGTGCTCTATCCACTGTGCCACCTAAACGCCCTTAACCTGTTACATATTGTATTTAGACCAGTAGGAAAAACTATCCAGAATTTCTACCCCTTTTATTTATTGCTGTTTGGGAAAAATTAGATATGCTGAAAAGGTTGGGAATCGAGAACAATTTTTATCATATGTTTATGTGTTGACCAATTTCTTTCCTTTGGGAATATGCTGGAAGTGATAATGAATTATGATGGGAAAAATAAGCTTTGCTATGCAAATACTTGGTTTATGCCCATATTTTCAAGAGTATACTGTATAACTAAAGTGGCAATTAATGGTACTGTTAGGGGATCCTACCTGTACTCTAGAAATTTATTGAAAATTTACTCAAAATTAGTTCTAATAGACCCTTGTAAGGAGACCAAGGATTAATGGAAGAACCTTGGTAGGGAAAATGGCCCAGAGATGTTGCTAACTGTGTGACCTTGAAGAAGTCACTGGATCTTCTTTAGTCTCAGATAATAATTAGCTTACTTAACTGTAGCTATTATGTGATATATGAGATAATATACAGAAAAAACTTTGCTAACTTTAAAGCATATATAAATGTCACTCGATGGAGACAAAGAAGATGGTGATGCCAACTGGCCAAGAGGAGAAATGTCTATTCTTAATGTGGCCTCTAAAAGCATTATATAGCTTTAATAGATTAATAACACTTTCTAGGCCTTTCTTCCCTTATTTATAAAATGAGCATAATACTATTTGACCTATTTAAAAGGATTTTTGTGAAAAAAAGTGTAAACTATTAAGTATTATAGGAACGGGATTTGCTGCTACTGCTGTTGTTGTTACTGGGCTGATAGGTGGCACAGTGGTTAGGAGTACTGGGTCTGGAGACAGGAAGACTCATCTTTATAAGTTCAAATCTGCTCTCAGACACTTACTGACTATGACTCTGGGCAAGTCACTTACCTTTGTTTGCCTTTGTTTCCTCATTTGTAAAATGATCTAGAGAAGGAAATAGCAAACCACTCCAGTATCTTTGCCAAGAAAAACCCAAATGGGATCACGAAGAGTCGGACCAACCTGAAATGACTCAACAGCAACAAGAAAATTATTATTATTATTATTTTGGAAGTGCTTCATCCACTGTGTTCACCAGAACTGCAAATGCAAAGTAACCTGATACATGTCTGTATCAAGTAGCCCAAAATAGGCCCTCAAGTCAGTTTTGTCATTCATTACATGGAAATAATACAATAAATATTAATAATACAATACATAATTGAGACAAATATAATTGAGACAAATTAAGAGAAATAGTTGAGTTACTAAAGCCATTTCTATGTTACTGAAAGATACCATGTGTTGAATTTTCGTACCTTCTAAATTTCAGTGTCTTGGCTTCACTTTCCCCTAGTTATGCCTTTGGAGTAAGTATAGTTATAATTACAAAGAACACATATATAGTTATGATCTATTGAGCAATGCTTTATTTTATTTTCGGAATGACCCCATTAGATTTGCCTTTTTAAGGGTGAATATTTGCTATAAATGAATAGCTAGAAACTGAGGACCCAGAGAATATCTATCTAGTCCAATGCCCTTGTTTTCTAGATAAGGAAGAGTGGCCCAGGGACATAAAGTCATTCATTCAAGGTTACACAAATAGGTTGTGGCAAAGTGAACATATTCTCCTTCTGTCTTGTGTCTTAGAGAGTTAACAGAGTCTCAGATTGGAAGGAATCTCAGAAGCCCTTCTAAATTATCTCCAACAAATGACTAAACTGTCTTTGTTTGAGGACCTAGTACAGTAGAAAGTGATAGGTTTTGGTGTGAGAGGGGCGAGGTTCAAATCCTAGCTCTGTCACTTACTTCCCAGGCAAGTCAGTTAACCTCTTTGACCTGAGTTTTTTAATCTGTAAAATTAAAGGATTGGTTTCCGATGACCTCTGAAGTACCTTCTAGATCTAGATCTAGGATGCTATGAGTTTCAGGGAAGAGTACAGGTCATGGATCTACTGCATCTGGTCTATACTGAGGTATTTTATTTATACTATCCCAAGTTCATGGTGTTAAAAATGCTATGTAACTCCTAAGCTAAGTTGTAAGCCCCTTTCTTGTTGAATCATTTTAGTTGTGTCTGATTCTTTGTGACCCCATTTTAGGATTTATCATGGCAAACATACTGGAATGGCTTGCCATTTCCTTCTTGAGCTCCTTTTACAGATAGGGAAACTGAGGTAAACAAGGTTAAGTGAATTACCCAGGGTTACACAATCAATAAATGACTGAGGCTGGAAGATGAATCTTTATGATTCCAAGCCCAGTGCTTTATCCACTGTGCCACCAAGCTGCCCTGTAAGACCCTACTTTCCAGGAAGGTTTGAAATGGGAAGGCAAATTGCTAATGAAAGTAAAAGCACAAACTACTTGTCTCCTTAATTCATCTAATTTGCATATACTTTAGACCCCACTAGATTTCGTACCACTGAGTAATTAATGCTCTGGAGAGCTAGGTTCAAATTCTGCCTCAGGTGCTTATAAGCTTTACAGATGAGGAAACTGAGGCAAACAACGTTAAGTGACTTGCCTTGGTCTAGAACAGGTCACTTTAATCTCTGTGAGCCTGTTTCCTAACCAGTACAATTTGATTGATAATACTTGGATTCCAAAACCTTAGAGATGTTGTGAGGAAAGTGCTTTGCAAACCTTCAAGTGGTACAGAAACGTGATTTATTATTCAGTACATTGCCCCCAAAATGACAAGAACCAGTACTTCTATAGGGCTGTAATGAAATGTTTTCTTGTTATAGGTGAGTCATTTCTAATTCAGACTGGATCTGAATTTAGATGGCTGACTCACTGTTCTGAGGGAGAATTAATTCTACAGGCAGGAAAGCTATGATGAGAAGGCTGGGGGTGGTGGTGGACAGGACTAAGGCATAGGAAGAGGACTCTGGATGCAGGTTATTGGCCTATTTAGAGGCAAAATTGTTAACCAATCTAAATGTGCCTCATTAATTAGAAAAGTGGAAAGAATACTGGACATGGAATCAGAGGTCCTACCTTTACATCTTAACTCTCCCATTTGTAACCCTGGGCAAGACACTTAATTTTTCTTGGTTTTAGTTCCCTCATCTGAAAAATGAGGAGATTGCAGTAAATGACGTCCGAGTCTAAATCCATAGTGATCTTGTGATCTTCTGGACTTCAATTCATTAAATATGAACTGAGTACCTACTATGTGCAAAACCAGTAAAACAATAGGGCTCAAAATCTTCTGTACCCAGAATTTATCAGAGATTTCAAGCTGGGAAGGACCTTACAGATCATCTACTTCATCCCACTCATTTTACAGATAATAATAATAATAATAACTGACCTTTATAGAGTGTAACAGTAATCAATTTAGCAGATACTTAGCCCTTGGTAACTTAGGGCTAAGTACCTCTTGAGAGAGGCAGAAGGGGTATGAACTCTGTCTCCTGTGTGAACAGAGGGCATGAACTCTGTCTTCTGTTGCTGATGTGGCAGGAGAGGTTGGCTGAGATAGGAGGCCAATGTGTGTATATAAGAAGAATTCCAGAGACAGAGAAAAACAGAATCGGGAATGTTCCTCCTGGTGGCTCCTGATGGAGGAAGAATTGTGGAGACTGAAGCCATCTGAGAGAGAAAAAGAGAGAGAGAGAGAGAGAGAGAGAGAGAGAGAGAGAGAGTTTCTCTCCCAGCATCTGGAAGCTGACTGAGAACTGAGTTGGAGTTTTCTTGAGACCAGAATCTTGTGAAGGCTGAAGTTGCTGCTTCCTGGAAGGCTGATATTTCTTCTGGGTCCTAGGGCCAGCCGAACTGCTGGAGGACTGAAGAAGCATGACCAGGATAAGCCTTTGTTTGTGGCTTGGTGGATCCTTCAGTTCCTGGCAACAGAAGTGGTGAAGGATTTGAGATGTGCTGAACTCTGTGAACTTCAGTGTGTACCAAGAACTGCCTGGAGGACTGGACAAGGAGCTGGGACAATGGAAAGGGATACAGGGAATCTGAGAGACCACTCTGAGTCAAGATGAATAAAAGGCCTCCCCTTGGATGCATGATGAAATTGAAGTGTACTGGACACCCAGGGGTGGAGGGTTTGTGTGTTTTTCTAATGATTGTATTTAGTGACTGATTGCTAGATAAGTGACTGATTAAGTTAATCTATAATTGCCCCATGAGTGGAAGATTGATTATTGTATTGTGAATTGATTGAATGATTAAGTAAGGAGGGTTTCCCCGCTTAGGGAAACCAGATGATTATTTTTTTGTTCTTTGTTCTAAATACTGTGGCCACTTTGGTGAAAACTATGTGGCCATTCTAATGTTAAGGTGTTGTGAATCCTATATTGTGATT
Organism: Pseudochirops corinnae; assembly: GCA_028646515.1. Classification (NCBI taxonomy): domain Eukaryota; kingdom Metazoa; phylum Chordata; class Mammalia; order Diprotodontia; family Pseudocheiridae; genus Pseudochirops; species Pseudochirops corinnae. The sequence goes on along the minus strand of CM053586.1, from coordinate 308,576,918 downwards.
TTCTGTAATAAGATGTAATGTTGTGAATATTATATTGTGATTTGTTGTGAATGTTTGCCTTGATTTGTAATGGAATAAATGGAGTGTTCACTCTACTGTGTAATCCAAACCTTAAAAGCTGTTCAGAGTAGCATTCTTTTGTGAATCTGCTAGTGCATGGCATTACATAGAGCACCTACTATGTGTAACTAGGTGGCACAGCAGATAGAGTGCCAGGCCTGGAGTCAGGAAGACTCATCTTCCTGACTTAAAATCTGGCCTCAGACACTTACTAGCTGTGTGACCCCCAGGCAAGTCACTTAACCCTGCTTGCCTCAGTTTCCTCATCTGTAAAATGAGCTGGAGAAGGAAATGGCAAAGCACTCCAGTATCTTTGCCCAAAAAACCCCAAATGGGGTTAGGAAACATCAGAGAAAACTGAAATAACTCAATGACTATGTGCCAGGCACTACATTGAATGCTTTTTTTTTTTTTGTGTGTGTGTGTGTGTGTGTGTGTGTGTGTGTGTGTGTGTGTGTGTGTGTAAAATTCCATGCACACTTCTATTTATCAGTTCTTTCTCTGAAGTCAGATAGCATCTTTCTTAATTTGTCCTTTATTTTTAAATTGTGTCTTTATAAGTCAAAATGACTCGGGGGGGAGGGCAGGAAAAAAAGAAATTTAAATGATAACTTTGTTGTATATTTATAGGAAATAGCAAGTTTTTGGTAGATTTGCAGTTTCATGTGCAATTGCCTTTTTTATTGTATTATTATGGAAGTGTTTGTTTTGTTCCATGAATTGAAAATAAAATAAAGTAAAAAAATAAAAGAAGTCTATATCCAATCTTTGCATGAGGCAAAGAACCATTGGTGATGCTGGTGCCCCTTGCTTTCTGTACAGTTGGTATATGACAGAGAGAGCACAAGGACTAGGAAGAAGTCCCCACTCTACTGTTAATCTCCTTCAAGACTTTGAGCAAGATACTAAAGATCTCAGGCCCTTTGTTTTTTTTCTCATCCATAAAGCATGTGGGTTGGGTTGGTATTGTTTGTCCTTTGTTCTGGAAGAGCAGCATGGCATCAGGGAGGTGATGCCATGGCATGCAGGTGAATTGGATTTAAGTAAGGAAGGGCTGTGCCAGATAGTCCTTAGGTAGCCTGGCATTTGGAAAGAATGCTCCATTGGATGGGGTGGCCAGAGCACCTAAGAAAGGCCAGGAAGAAACGAGAACAAAAGATAGCAAATAAGGTATCTTAATTAGCATGGAACAGGGAAAACAAAAACCAAAACCAACAGGTCAAGGACAGGTAATGGTAAAAAACGTGTGAGATTGTGACTTTACAAATTTGTGATTAATTTAATTCAACTCAACAAGCATTTATTAAGTCCCTATTATGGGGAGGGTACTCACAACAGACACAAAGATATACAGACACAAGGATAATACCATCCCCACCCCTAAGGAGTTAATCTAATGGAGAGAAATCAGACAGATAGGTAAGTGTGGCACAAAGTGGACTGTGATAAGAGCAAAGAAGAGATCGGGACAACATGCTGTAAGAAAGACAGTTTGAAGGAAGGGAGATCTCTTCCAGCTGGAGGGATCAGAGAAGAGGCACTGATACCGGATGTCAACAAGCTGAGACATGCAGAGGGAGAGTGGACTCCACTGGGAGCATGAGACTGGAGTTCAGAACTCCAGAGTCTGAGTGCTTCACTCACCTCCATTTCCTGGGAGCAGGGATTACGGGTGTGTATCACCATGGCTGGCTAATATTGTCATTGATTCACGATTATTAACCAGCTATTATTGTTATTAATAATGGGGGAGAATCAGGAATGGCCCAATGTAGGAGATGGCACTAGTAGAGCTTAAAGGAGGCACCACAAAAGAGGACTAAAAGACATTTGAGGTGTGTGTGTTGGTATAATAATGCTATATATGTCTAATATATAATAGCACATATTATATATAATACAATCCCACACATGTGAGCACACACATATGTATGTATGTGTGTATATGTATGCATATATACACACTCACATATACATATATACATACACACATATGTAATAAATGTAAAGAGGAGCCCATTCCAGGTTTTCTGCCTGGAAAGTCGAGGTAGTTGCTTTGATTGACCTGGAAAGGTCGTCTCGGTATTTTTTACTTTTTTAAAGGCTATTTTCATTAAATTAAAATACCTCTGCATTATAATATGGGGGATAGAGTGTGTAATTCTTTGTGCCTCCCTAAAAAAAAATTAGTGTTAAGAAAAGCCCCCACACAATTAGGCTAATCAGAAGCAAGCTACCTAAAAAGAATAGGCATGTTGATTGTGGTAACATTGGGTTGAGTTCTCTTCCTTTTCAGGCTTTTAAACCCCACTACAAATATAATTACTTACTTAGACAAGAATCTTGGGTACTAATTGCTGAGTAACCTTTGCTACATGCAAACAGCTGCGTCATGAACACAGACTATAAACCAACGGAGGTCAGGACTCTGCCTCCATATTCTCTCATTAGTACAATATCAAGTCGTCTTGACTTGCCACCCAATTTATACTAGAATTTAATATTCTTGACATTTGAAGCAATCTAAACTGACCTGACAAAATCACTTTGTCTGTCCTAATCTTTGGATTCACCATTTCCCTACCTTACCTATACAAATTTATTATGAAGGCATTGTAGTATAATGAAAAGCAAGCTAGCATTGGGGCAAGGTTAGGATGGAATATGTGTGTGTGTGTGTGTGTATACATATGTATGTGTATATGTATATATGCATGTGTATGTATTTATACATACATATCATTTGGCAGGCACTGTATCAAGTGCTTTTTACAAACACCATCTCATTTGATCTTCACAACAACCTTGGAAAGTAGTCACTATTGTTATCCCCATTTACAATTGAGGAAACAAGACAGAAGCAGGTGACTTGCCCAGGGTCATACAGCTATTAAGTATCTGAGGCAAGATAGAGGGAACTCCTAGGTTATAAAATTTGCATCTTTTCTGAAATTTATAGTCTTAGAAAGTTGCGCTTAGGAATGGTGACTTGCCGAGAGTCACAGAGCCAGTATGTATGTTGGGGGTCACACTTGATCCCAAATCTTCCTGGTTCTAAGGCTAGCTTTCCACCCTCAAACACAAAAACATTATTTACACAGACATATCTCAGAGATGTTGTGAGTTTGGTTTCAGACCACCACAATAAAGTGAGTCACATGAATTTTTTGGTTTCCCAGTGTATATAAAAGTTGTATTTATATCATACTGTGGTCTAGTAAGTGTGCAAACATATTATATCTAAAAAAAAGTGCACATACCTTAATTAAAAATAGTTTATTGCTAAAAAATGCTAACCATTATTTGAACCATCAGAGAGATATAATCTTTTTGCTGATGGAGGGTTGTGCCTCAATGTTGATGACTGCTGACTGATCAAGGTGGTGGTTGCTGAAGGATGGGGTGACTGTGGCAATTTCTTAAAATAAGACAATGAAGTTTCCACATCAATTGACTTTTCCTGTCATGAAAGATTTCTCTATATCATGTGATGCTATTTGATATTATTTTACATGTAGAAGAACTTCTTTCAAAGTTGGAGTCAATCCTCTCAAGCCCTGCCACTGTTTTATTGACCAAATTTATGTAATATTTTTGTGTCTCAGGGCATAGAGAGGCTCAAGGAGAGGGAGAGAAATAGGGGAAGAACTGTTGGTGGAGCAGTCAGAACACACACAACATTTTATCTTTTAAGTCCACTGTCTTACATGGACATTTTTTTTTTGTTGTTAATTAACTTTTGTTTATTTTTAGTTTATATCATTCATTCCCACAAGCTTTTGAGTTACAAATTTTCTCCCCATCTTTCTCCTACCCACCACCCCAAAACAGCAATCCCACTGTATACCCCCTCCCCTAATCTGTTCTCTCCTATGTCCTCCGCCATCACCTCTCTGACTTTTCTGTAGGGCAAGATGGATCTCCCTACCCCAGTGCCTGTATATATTAATTCCCAGTTGCATATGATTAATAATAATAATAATAACAATATATACATATATATTTTTAATGTTTAATTATAGAACTTTAAGTTCTAGATTCTTTCCCTTCCTTCCTCATCACCTCCCCTCCCCCCCTCCCCGGAAAGACAAGAATTTCAATACATGCTGTACATGTGTAGTTACACAGAACATCTCCACAAAGGACATATTGTGAGATACTGATTATGTGTCCTTCCTTCCTATCCTGCCCCCACTTCTTCCATTCTCTACTTTGTCCCTGTCCCTTTACAGAAGTGTGTGCTTCTAACAGCCCTCTCCCCCTGCTGTCCCATCCATTATACCCCCTCTCATCCCCTTCCCTCCTATTCTCCTGTAGGGCAAAATATCCAGTTTAGAGTGTATGTCATTCCTTCCCTAAGCCACACTTAATGACAATGAGGTTGACCCATTCCCTTTTGCCTTCCTGTTCTTCCCCTCCATTGTAATAGTCATGGACATGGTTTGTGGTGCCCTAAACAAAGTACGTAGGAAGCACTTACTAAACGCTTCTTCGTAACATAGGTATGATCATGACTATATAACTGGAAGTGACCTCAGGCCATCTAGTTAAACTTTCCTGTTTGTAAGATGAGGAAGCAGAAGCCCAAGAGTAACAGATCACACACTGTTGGTCGTATGGGTAGTAAATGTTTGAGGCTATATTTGAGTGCATGTCTTGCTGACTCCAGATCCAGCATTCTTTCTCCTGTACCACAATGCCTACATGCTGCACACATATGTGTGCATTTATATGTGTATTGATATACATACATGTGCATATAGTCATACTGGATGAGAATACATATCCAGTCATTTTTTTTAGTTATGTCCAACTCTTTATGACCATTTGGGGTTTTCTTGGCAGAGATAATGGAGTGGTTTGCCATTTCCTTCTCCAGCTCATTTTACAGATGATGAACTTTATAAAGTCAACAGGGTTAAATGACTTGCCCAGGGTCACATAGTGTCTGAGGCCAGATTTGAACTCAGAAAGGTGAGTCTTCCTGACTCCAGACCCAGCATTCTATCCACTGCACCACCTAGCTGCCCCCTAGAATACATGCTGAATGTACATATTCTACATGGAAAGGGAGGATGGAGTAGTGGATAGAAGGCTGTTCTTAGAAGATAATCTAGAATGGTCTGTCTCTGACATATACTGGCTCACTTAATCTCTCAGTGCCTCAGGCAGCTAGTTAGATCAGTAGATAGAGTGTTGGAATGGGAGGCAGGAAGACCTGAGTTCAAAGTCGTCCTCACATACTTACTAGTTCTGTGACCATTCAAGCTTTGTTTGCCTCAGTTTTCCTCAGCTGTAAAGTGGGGATAATAACCACACCTACCTCCTAGGGTTGTTGTGAAGATGAAAAAGGATAACTGTGAAGTATTTAGCATGATGTCTGGCACACATTAGGCGTTGAATAAATACTTGTTTCCTTCCTTCCTAATTGTCAGCATTACCTGAGTCTTTTCAGTCGTTTGTTTCTTTTTTCCCCCTAAATCTTCCCTGACACTGTCTCAGAGGTTCCATTCATTCTCACAGTTTCTTTATTACTTCTGTTGTAAATGACTTTTAGGAAAAGAGGCACGATGGTGCTCTTAGCAATAGATCAAGTACTGATGAGTTACTTGATGATGTGCCTTGTCTCTGTAGATGCATCTACTCATGTTCTATTCTGTGGTCCCATACTGTATCTTGGGGAAAAGGATCTATGCAACCCTATTTCCATCACTAGAAAAACAACTCATTGTCCATCAGGGGTGAGGAACTTGTGATCTTGAGGCCACATATGGCCTTCAAGGTCCTTGAGTATGGCCTTTTTACTGAGTCCAAGCTGTACAGAACAAATCCTTTTATTAGGAGGATTTGATCTGTGAAGTTTGGACTCAAAGAAGCACCCCTGAGGACCCAGAGTGCCACATGTGGCCTCGAGGTCACAGGTTCCCCACCCCTGGAGTATGGGCAAATACACTGACTCTGGGCGTCCATCAGGGAGTAGGGATTATTGACAGAAGTTTCATCAGCCATCTGCCATCCCCTTTACCTTGAACATCAGAACTACAAGCCAAGGCAAAAGTTTTGGAGAACTGAACAAATGTTTTATGGAATGAGATTTTATGTGTGGCTGATCTTAGATATATACCCTCATATAATATCTCTTTGCAAAATGTGCTAAAATATATTTGCATATAGATTTCCATTTAAATTATCAATTGATAATCATAAAAAATAATCAAATACACATACAAAATAGGAGAATAATATACAAAATGTTTAATTTATAACAACACAGAACCATATGAATTAAGAAATGTGCAAAAATGTCAATTTTCCAATCTGAAATTCCACTGTCTCTTGACCCTAGCTCTTTTGATTCAAGAAAGTGTCAGTATCCATTCATTTGTCAAAGTTGGCCAGTATAGGCTTTCAACAGCTTTGTTGCCAATAACCTTTTGGTCCCACAAATAGGTTTACTGCCCCTATCTTAGCTCATTGTGCCTGGACAGATACCTCTGAACATTTTTCTGTGGGTGCCTCTGTTGTGCGTATGTGTCTGTATTTGGTGAGCAGCATGTTCTTTCAATAATAAATGAGAACACACTGCTCTCAGTTTGAAATGTTTACACCCTTTTGCAATATATTTAGAAATAAGAAGACCAGGTTAAATGGGGATATATGTAAGTTTAAGTGGACAGGGACAAACTCTAAGATCAAAGATGAGAGAAACTGATCGAAAAAACCGACCCATTTAGAAAAATGCACCCACATGTATCAAAATGCCAACATCTGGGGATAAGAGGCAACATTTAGGGGGAAAAATCTAATAACTCTTTTCTTCTCTAAAAGACTAGAAAAAGAAAGGAAAAGAGCTTATTTTCCTTCTAAATTTTGCTAGTTTTCCTAGACCTTCTGATCTTCATAGCACACCTGACAATAACTAACTACTTTTGGTGAGTCATATGGGGACAAATCATATTGTCAAAGAGTAGGAAACATTGGTTTAGGCAAAGAAATCCAAGACAAGAAACTGGAAGCCTTAGGGGCATAACTGATATTTTCATCTCTCAAAAACATCCAATATGGTGAGCTGATCATCCATACAACATTCTGCTTTGGTATTTCCTGCTTCTTTGTTAAAATGGGAGAAGTATGCTTCATTTTCTGTTCTCTGGTATGTATGTATAGTGCTGGGCCCAGACTCAGGAAGACCTGAGATCAAATCCATCTTCAGACACCTAATATCTATGTGACCCTGGGCAAAGCACTTAATTTCTGTTTGTCTCGGTTTTCCTCAATTGCAAAATGGTGGTAATAATAGCATCTCCCAGGATTATTGTGAAGGTCATATTTGTAAGATGCTTAGCACGGTGCCTGGCGCATAGTGAATACTACTTAAATGTTAGCTTCTTCTTAGCTGGAGACACATGCACAAATGCATTCTGTTCCATTCTATTAATCCTGCATATCCTCCAGTAGAGTGTCGGGTCTATCATGACAACCGTCTCATTTATCTCCTGTCTTTTCCAGCCCACTGGTTGGTTGCTTCCATATTGCCTACAAACATCCCTGTGTCTTACTCAAATAAAGAAATCCTCATTTGCTCTGTCCATCTCCACTAGCCATTATCCCATATCTCTCCTCTCCCTTTGTGGCTATACTCCTTAAGACAGTCATCTATAATCTATGCCTCCACTTTATCTCCTCTCTCTCCCTTTAAACTCTTGACAGTCTTCCTTTTGACCTTATCACTCAATTGAAACTGCTCTCTTAAAAATTACCAGTGAGCTTCTAACTGCCAAGTCTAATAGGTTTTCTCAATTCTCATCCTTCTTGACCTCTATGTAACCTTTGGCACTATTGCTCAGCCTCTTCTAGACATTCTATTTTCTCTAGGTTTCTGTGACATTGCTTTCTCTTGGTTCTCTTCCTACCTGTCTGACCATTTCTTTTCATTCTCTTTTGCTGCATTTTCATCCAATTCATGCTCACTAATAATGGGTTCCATCCTGGGCCCTCTTCTTTTCTTCCTTTATACTGTTTCACTTGCTGATCTCATCAACGCCCATCTATTCAATTATCATCTTTATGCTGATGATTCACAAATCTGTTTACTTGGCTCTAACTTCATTCTCATATCCAACTGCCCATTGGACATCTCAAACTGGATACCCCATAGGCATCGTAATCTCAAGATGTCCCAAACAGTATTCATATTCCTGCTCCCCAACTTTCCTACTATTGTTAAGGGCATCATCATCCTCTCAGTCTCCTAGGCTCACAACATAGGTGTTTTCTTTAGCTGCCTCATTTCTCTGATATCACCCTTCCCTTACCAACAATAACCAATATATCTACTAATTTTGTTTTGTTTTTCTACCTTCATAACATTTTTTATGTATACTTCCTTCTTCCTTTGACATTATCATCATCCTGGAGTAAGCCTTCATCAGTTCATGCCTGGACTATTGTAATAGCCTGCTGCTGGATCTTCCTGACTTAAGTCTTTTCCCATCTTCATTCTGCTTGGTCTTCCTGAAGTAAAAGTCTTTGCATGTTACCCTATTATTCCAGATACTCCAGTGACTTTCTATCTTCTCTAGGATCAAACATAAAATCTTCTGATTGTTGTTCAAAGCTCTTTATAACCTGTGTCCTCCTACCTTTCCAGGCTTCTCATACTTTAGACTCCTCTACATACTATACAATCTAGAAACACGGGCCTTCTTTCTGTTCCTCACACAAGACAATCCATCTCCTGACTCAGAGTATTTTCACTGGCCAACTCCTACGTCTGGATTCTCTCACTCCTCTTCTCTTCCTCCTGCTTTCTCTGGCATCTTTTAAACATCAGATAAAATTTCACTTTATATAAGAAGTCTTTCCTCATCCCCATTAATATTAATGTCTTCTTAGTTCTGATTATCTCAAATTTATCCTGTATAAATCTTGTTTGTACATAGTTATTTTCATGTTTTCTCCCCTATATTAGATTTTGAACTCCTTGGGATCAGGGACTGTCTTTTGAATTTCTTTGTATCCTCTGTGTTTAGCATAGTGCCTAACGTGTAAACTAGGAGCTTAATAAATTTTTGTTGACTGATTGCCTCTTGGACCTGTTTTTACTTTTTCTTTGTCCCTGTCCCCTCCTATTCCTATTTCTTAAGTTAAATTTATGTCTACATCAAAATCTCTCTCTCTTTAACTATATTTAAACTTCCTTTATCTGAATCAGAAGAAAGCAAGGCTCATGGGATACCTATTTCCCCTACCCTTTCCTTCATCACTAAGTACTCTTCATCTTATGTGCCTCTATTTTAAAATTGTAATTTTCCTTCCCTTCTTCCTCAATATAGTCTTCTCTTCCTCTGATTTCTATTTTCTCCTAATGTCATTAAAATAGAATAAAAACATTCACAGATCCTATATCATTTTGACTTTTATGACCTTTAAAGATATTAGGATTCAAAGAAGACATTGTTTCATATTCTCCTATTAACATGTAAGCAATTCACTCCCACATATTACCTTTTTTCAATTAGACTGTGTGTACCCTTCTATCTTTCACATGGTCCTTGAGTTTCTATTCCAAAATATCTACTCACTTCTAATTCTTTCATCAAGAATGCTTGGAAATCCTCTATTTCATTAAAAATTTGTTTTTCCCCCTTATAGAATTAAACTTCTTTTTTTTTTTTTTTTTGCTGGACAGGTTAATCTTAGTTGTAAACCTTCATTTCCTGTCTTTTCTTTTAGAATATTGTGTTCCAAGATCTACTCTTCTTTAGTTGGCAGCTGTAAAGTCTTGTGTGATACTTATTGCAGCTCCTTGGAACTTGAATACATTCTTTTTGAGTGCATATAGTATTTTTTATTTGACCTGGTTATTCTTAGGTTGTTTCTCCTTGAGCTGTTTTCCTCTCCTCTGGCTACAGGAACCACTCTGGTTAGATTTTGCCTAGGGTCTTTTTCTCACAGCTGGACTCAGGTCACTGGTGCCTTGCTGGACCTGCCTGGGATATCCTCAAATCTCCCATGGCTTAACTTGGACTAGGCTTTGACTCTATTTGGCTCAGACAAGGAATGCTGAGCTGGACTTGACCCATTTGCCATGTGCCTCTCAAACTGGGCTCCTGAAGCCAAGGGCTTGGGGAAGGCTGGGGTTGGGCTTGGGTGTTTTTGGCTCAGACTGGGCTGGACCTGCCCAAGGCCCAAGGCTTTTGTAAAGTTCCACTGTGAAAAAAGTCAATATGATAGAGGAACTTGAGGAAGATCTTTCTGAGTTTTTAGTAATAGCAATGTTAATAAGAACCACACTTTGCTTAGGTTTATGTCCTGCCTCTCCCTGTGAGATTTTGTTGAAGTCATTCTTCCTGGGAATCAATTTCCTCACCTATAAAATGAAGCAATTGGATCAGATAGTTTCTCAGGTTCCTTCCACCTCTAGATCTAAGATTCTAGTGTAACATTGCTTTGGGCCTTATATTTTTTCCAAGTGAGATCCTTACAACAACATAGTGAATGTGAAATGATCACACTTCCAGTTCACTTACAATGTAGCTTCAATTCATCTTACCTTATACTTATAGTTGAAGCTCAGCAGCCCATCATTATTAGAACACATCAAATTAGAGCACATTTTTATCCCTGTGCGGGCCCAAACATGATGCCATGTATGTAGCAAGTGTTTACCGAGAATATGTAGAATTGAATTGAGTTGCTCACGGTCACAAAGCAGTCTAGGGACAAAGATAGGACCTGATCCCAGGTCCCCAGGCTGATGATCCAATGATTAAACTACAGCCTGTTAATGGGCTTTCTTTTGCCTGTATGCTGGAGTTGGATAGATTGCTCACACCATGAAGAATGATTCATCAGTAAGACAGACCAAATGTACCTGTTGCATAAAGTCAGTATTATGACTATAATTTTGGTCTGCTTTCAGCTTGCTTTGGAAATTCCTCCTTGTGGAATAAGAGAATAATAGGATCTGAAGCTAGAAGAGAATTAGTGGTCATCAAATCCAACTTTTCTCATTTTAGAGAGGAGAGTAAACTGAGGCTCAGAGAGGTAGAATGGATTTTCTTAGTGTTGCACAGGTGGTAAACAGTAGAACTAGGATTCCAAACCAGGTCCTCTGACTCCAAATCTTGCCACTCTAACATAACAGCTCTTTAATATTCAGATGGCAAAATGGGCAAGATAGTCTGAAGAGTTCCAACTCTCCCTATTATTTTCAAAGAAACTGGTCAGGCATTCTTATAGCCATGGAGGCAAGTCAGGCTAACCACTTACCCTCCACTTTGAAATTTTCTCCTTTCAGAACTGTGCTTGATTGCTGGAAACTGGGAGAGGTGGTTGATTCTGTTTTCAAGTTAACAATCTTTCTGATGGTTCACTTGGTAGCCATACATATGGCCTTGGGTGTATTGACTCCTTGGGATCTGATTCTTGAATATCTCCTGGGGAATAACAGCTCTGCAGGTGATGGAAATATATTTCCTTAGCCTGAGGAAGCCCCTTGTCACCACCTGGTGGTGACTGAGACTCCACCCTAGACTCCTGTGCCAACTGATTTTCTGTTCTGTGATTTCTGCTTTTCTGGGAAATCAGAAAGACAGTTATTACCAAAGCCTGTGGGAATTATTATTATTATTATTTTTTAAATGAAAAAAAAAAAAGTCCACTGACTAGAAAGTAGCCTTTTTTCTTGGAGTTCTTGGTCACCCTTTCTACTTCCACCAAATTTCCATACTTAAAGGGACTCTTTCCAATTCCTTCTCTGAGACAAAAAGGATTTTTCAAATGAAATAGTCTTTTTCTTACTAAAGGGGGGAGCAGTCATGGCATTCCCCCTTCCCTTCTTCTCTCCCAGCCCTCCCTCCTTTTGTCTAGTGGCTGGATTAATTAGGCGATGAGCTGGAATGGCAGGTGGGGGGAGAGGAGCATGAATATTAATTAGTCAAGATCCCAAACAGAAGCCTCTTAATTATATTAAAAAGCACCGGCCTGCAGGCAGTGACTTAGTTCCTGCTGTAAATCTGTCAACAGGCCATTACCCCAGCACTGTCAATGCCTTTTAATGAATGAATATATACATTTCAAGAGGAAGAGAGAGGGCAAAAAAGCTTTCATGTTTATAAATATTAAAAAGAAAGCTATCTATGCTGGGAGACATCCTTGACAGCTTCTAGAGAGCTAGAGGTGTTTGGGAAAGGCAGAAGAGAGAAGTTTCACCAGCTTTTCCATCCCAGTTTTTGAAAGTGAGGCCTGCTGCTGATAATGATTAATAATAGCGCTACATCCTTGGTTTACTGTGATTTTTAGAAGCAATTATTACACCAAGCCTGTCTTGGTCAGGGAGGCACTTGAGGAAATTCCATTTACTCATCCTTCCGGGCCACTGGAGGCATCTTTTGGTAGAGAACTCAATGATGTCAGGGACCTTTCTTGAGTCTCGTTAAAGTTAAAGAAGTATTTGGGGACTGGAGGGTCAGAAGATTGAAGGTCATCCTGAGCACAGAATTAGAAAGGACCAAGATTCTAAGAAAAAGAAAAAGAATGGGCAAAATAAATTAAATTCCATTTAATTCATTGGGCATTTATTTTCTATCACATATGAAGAATTGTGTCGCTGCAAGAGTGAGCAAAGATTCTGTTGAACTAAATTGAATCAAATTGACAATTATCCCAATGGATTCAGCACACATTTATTTTGCCTCTATCTTCCAGGTCCTAACCAAGCAGTGTGGATAGAAAGATAAAACCCAGAGAGTTCCAGCCTTTAAGTAGTTTCCATTCTACTGAAGGGAGAAAGGAAGAGAGAACAAAACCTTGGAGATTGATAAGTTACAAAATAATTAAATTGGATTAAACATTTATTAAGTGCCTTTTTATATTCTAAGCACTTGGGTAGGCACTGGAAATACAAAAACAAAAACTAACTAGTTCCTGCAGTCAAGAAATTTATACTCTCGTGGGAGGGAGCAAGCAGCATAAGCAAAAACAAAATCTATACAGATAATTCATTTCAATCCAACTAACATCTATTCTGTACCTGCTATGAGCCTGGTTACTGTGCTAAGTAATGGAGACACAGATAAAAAAACCAAACAGCTGTCCAAAAGTGGAATGGGCCCCTCAGGGAAGTTACATTCTGGGGTGAAGGGAGAGAGAAGGAAGGATGCAACATGTACATCAGTAAATACAATGTAAAGGGATTTCAATTGGGAGAGAATGCTAATCACTGGGGCAGGAGGGGTGGTGGAGAATCAGGAAAGGTCTTCTGAAGGTGGTAGCATTCAAGCTGGGCTTTGAAGGAAGTTAGGGTTCTTACAAGGCAGAAGTGAGGAGGGAATAAATTTCAGGCACACAGGACCACCCCTGGTGCAGAGGAGTATATGTGGAAGTTGACTAACCTGCATGGAAAGACCAGTAGGCCAGTTTGACTAGAATGAGTATGAATGGGACATATAAGGTAGAAGAATGGAAGAGCAGGATAGATGAAGATTGTGGATGGCCTTAAATGTTAAGCTAAGAATTTTGTATTTTATCCTTCAGGCAATAAGGGATCCAGAAGGAGAATATATGACATGGTCAATTCTGTATTTTAGGACTTTTAATTAGGCAATGGTGTATGTGTGTGTGTGTGTGTGTGTGTGTGTGTGTGTGTGTGTGTGTGTGTGTGTGTGTGTATGTGTGTGTGTTTGTGCGTGTACATGCTCATGTGTGGAGTGGTTTGGAAAAGGAAGAGATTAGAAGATGAGAAATGATACAGACCTAAATAATTGGAAAAATATTAATTGCTCATGGGTAGGATGTCAATATAATAAAAATGACAATGCCACCCAAATTAATTTGCTTATTCAGTACTATATCAATCAAACTACCAAAAGATTGCTTTATAGATCTAGAAAAAATAATAATGAAATGGAAATGGTGACAAAAAGGGTCAAGAATCTCAAGGGAAATAATGAAAAAAGTAGGAATGAAAGAGCCTTAACAGTAGCAGATCTCAAACTATGCTACACAGCAATAATTCTCAAAATGATTTTCTACTGGATAAAAAATAGACTGATCAGTGGAACAGATTAGCTATACAACATACAGAAGAAAACATAACTAGTATCCCTAGTATTCTTTAAGGACACACTATTTGATTAAAACTGTAGGGAAAACTGTAGAGCAGTATGAAAGAAATTAGATATAGTCCAACATTTCACATCTTACATACAGATAAGCTCCACTGGGTACTTGCCCTAGATACAAAAAGTAAACAAGTTGGAGAAACATGGGAAAAATTACCTATCAGATCTATGGAGAAAAGAAAAATTCATGGCCAAACAAGAGGTAAAGAAGATCACCACAGATAAAATGGATAATCTGATTACATAAAATTTAAAAAAGTTTTTGCACTAATTTTTAATTAAATTTTAAAAAACCAACATCAAAAGGGAAACAACAGGGAAAAAATATTTGCAGTAAGTTTCTCTGATAAAGGGTTCATTTCTAAGAGATATAAGGTGTTGATGCAATTTATTCAAATTAAAAGTCATTTCTTAGCTGATAAATGCTCTAAAGAGTTCTCAAGAAAAGAAACTTGGACTGTCTATAGCTATATGGAAAATGTGTTTCAAATCACTGATAATTAGAGAAAAGAAAGTTAAAGCAGTTCTAATGTTCTACCTCACACCTATCAAATTGCCAAAGATGACAAAAAATGGAAAATAATAAATACTAGAGGGGCTGTGGGAAAACAGGTACATTGATGGTAGACTTGTAAATTGATATAACCATTTTGGAAAGCAATTTGGAAATATACATAGAAAGTTACTAAGTGGTGGATGCCTACTCAGCTATACTGCTGCTAGGCCTATAATCAAAAGAGATTAAAGAAATAAAAAAGGGTCCTCTATGTACAAAAATATTTGTAAGAATTCCTTTTTTTTCTTTTTGTGGCAGTAAAAACTGGAAACTAAAGGGATGCCCATTACTTGAGGAATAGCTGAAAAAGTGGTGGTATATGAATGTGATGGATTGCTAGTTTGCAATAAGAAATGAGGAAATCAACAATTTTAGAAAGGCATGGAAAGACTTATATGAACTGATGCGAATTGAATAAAAACAATTTATTCCATAACATCAGTGTTATAAAAATGAATAATTTTGAAAACTTTTACAATCTGATGAAGAATGAAATAAGCAGAACCAGGACAACAATAAACTATAAAAACAAACAACTTTGAAAGCTGTTAAGAACTATGATCAATACAATAGCCATATTGACTTCCTGATAGAGACATGATAGATTTAGGGTGCACAATAAGAAATACATATATTTATAAACAGCCACTCAGAGACTTTGTTTTATTTGATGTTATATGTTTTTCACAAGGAATTTATTTTTCTTTTCTTGTTCTTCAAAAGATGAAGGATGAGAGGAAGAAAAATACATTTATGTTAATTTTTTAAAATAAAGAGATTGAGAGGGGCTACAGATGTGGAATATTGCATATACTTTCAGGTCATTGTATTGTTAGCTTTGCTTAATTATTTTACTTTGTTGTAAGAGACTTGTCATGAATTGTTATGGAAATTTTCAAAATGTAAAAACCAAACACCAATAAAACTAAATAAACAATATATCAGTTCCTACTTAAGAATCGTATATTCTACTAGGGAAAGACAGACTCTACAGAAACAATTGTCATACAAGATAAATGTTATTATCTGTCAAAGAAAGGTGAAAACAGAGATTTGGGAAAATGAGAAAGAGAAAATATCAATTATGAATTTTTAAAAGTAGATTTCAACAAATTGAAGGGATTTGTTACAGTAATAGCATATGAAGAAGGTAGTATGTTATAGAGTGGAGACTGATACCACACTGATCATGGGAAAGACAGTTGTGAAAGGAGGCAGTGTAGGGTCATGAAAAGGGCAAAGCTCTATGGGCTGACCAACTAACCCGTTGTTAAGTCTGTAAGTGGGATATCTTCATTCAATTTCCTGTGGGTGAGTCACAATATTGAAGGAACAGAATAATATCAATATTGATATTCTTCTTAAAAATAAAACAAAAAATTAAACCCAAGAAAAAAAGTAAGCAAGATACCAAAAGTATGTAAGAACAAAAAAGTGAGCAAGTTATTTTGAGGCAGTTAGAAGAAACTGATGGATATTTCACATAAAAGTGATATCCCACCTAATGTTAAGAGGTCTGGAGTAAGGAACCCAAAATCATTTGTCCACTCAGTGGAATTATAGGATGACAGACAGGGTATAGGACACTAGACATGGATAGGAGTCATACAGGATAAGTAGATATGGATGAATTTCACTCTTCATTGTTGGAGAAAGATGTGATTCATAGAAGTGCTGAACTTGTGAAGACTTACCAGAACTTGACATCTTAAGAGGTCATTTAGTCCAATTGATACCTGGAACAAGAATCTTCCCTATAACTTGCCTACAAGGGGTTATCCAGGTTTTACTCAAAAACCTCTGGCAATGAAGAATCTATTGTAATGCTTCTAAGACAGCACATTTCACATTTGGACAGCTCTAATTATCAGGAGTAATGTTTCTTTTATTTTTGAAATGGCCTCCCTCCTTGGCAACCTTTAGTACCTTTCATGTTGAATTAGGGATAAGTCTTAAGGGTTCATTCCCACTTTTTTGGCAAAGCAGTCACTGTAGGGAAAATGAAGGTCATGATTGACACATACTAGCTTTTCATTAAAAGGGTTGGAACTGGAAACTAACCCATCAGTTACAGAATGGCTGAACAAATTATGGCATATCAATATAATGGAATAGTATTGTGCCATGAGAAATGATAAACTAGATGATTTCAGGGAAACCTTGGAAAACTTGCATGAACTGACACAGAGTGAAGAGAACAGAACCAGGACAACAACTTATAACAACAGTTTAAAAAGGAATGTTTTGGAAGACTTAAAAATGATGACCAACACAATGATAAGCCATGATTACAGAGAACCAGTTACAATTACAGATGATAAAGAATGCTAGTCATCTGACAGAGAAGTCATAGACTTGATATGCAAAATGAAACACATTTTTTGGGCATTACTAATCTGGGAATTTATTTTACTTGACTATACATATTTATTAAAAATATTTTGCTACTTTTTTCCTGTTGGGGGGGAGAGAGAGAGGGAGAAGAGAGAGAGAGAGAAAGGGAGAGAGGAAGGGAGAAGGGAGAGAGAGAGGGAGAGAGGGAGAGAGAGGAAGAGAAAGTGATGATTATTAATTGGAAACATTTAATTTTTTAAAAGGGAGCAATTAAGGCTACTATTACTACACAGAATGTATTTATTTTCTCATATCCTCTCAAGTTTCATGGTCCATGAACCTGTTTTCTTTGAACCTGACTTGGGTTTAGGAGATATTACATTTATTCTGTTTGTCTCCAAAGGGTAGAAACAACAGTAATAAGCAGTGTCTTAAAGTTTCAAAGTGGAATATTTAGGCTTGATATCAGGACAAACACTTCCTGGCCAGGAGAACTATTTCAAAATGGAATGGACAGCCTTGGTAAGTGGTGGCTTCCTTCCTAAAAGACTGGAGGACATTTTGTCACACATGTTAGGGTCCTTCTAAACTCTCAAATTCTGTGATTTTGTGTTTGGTTCTTTTCAGTATCTTATCAACATCCCTGTGACCTTTGACTTAACTTTCCTGTTCTCCAGGCAGAACATTCCTGGAGACTCCTTCAACTCAATATTCTTGGCATGCATTCCTGTTCCTACTCTGGCACCTGCCTTCTCCATGGAGTGACAGCAATGTCCTGGCCTTCAGGTAATCCAGTTTCTTGAACACTACTGACAACTGACACAGACTCAGGAGGTTTTGTTCTCAGGTCCCAATTTTCATGTTAACTCTTGACTCTCCATTACCTAGTGGTAATACATGACCTAGAGCAATGGAATCTGCCTCTGGAGGTTGTTGTTGCTGTTCATTGTTCTCAAAGAAGACCAATAACATCATGGGGTGATATCTTGACTTATGTGTGAATTGGATTTAAGTGAAACAGAATTACACAAAGTCATAAGCCTCATTCTCTCTTCCAAAGTCATTGCAGTCCAGTGGTGAGACAAAAGTCAAGACTTGGTTGGGTGCCTCACTGGAAACCCTAAACAAAACTGGGTGCTTGAAGGAACAAACAAAGGTCCTTGTTATCCAGGGTGAAAGGGCGTACACTCTACCAATTTGGCAAGGGCCAAGAATGAAAGCCCTTGACAATTGTTAGGCATTGGGATAAAGAAGATAATTGTATGGGCTTGTAATCGAAGAACTGACTTTCATTGAGAGAACTAAAGATATAAATATTTTTTGTTCAATACAGCATGCAGAGGAATTGGGGTCCTGAGCTTTGTTTTTCAGAGAAACCTTAGTGTTCTTCTAGACTGATTTTTCTCTGAAAATACAAGAATTCCTATGGGGTTAGACTGTCTCTGGAACCCTCCAGTGGTTCTGAACAGCTCTGAAAGGGTCTAGAAGGTTCCTAGAATCCCAGAAGGTATTAGAATCAAATTTGCCTATGATAGTAGGACTACTTATGGAGTCACATGAAGGCAAGGAAGAATGAAAAAAAAATTATAGGGGAATAACAGTCAGGAAGAGGAATAAGATGAAATGAAGGAGGAAGAGAACAGGAAGGAGGGCAAATAAAAACAGAAAAGAGGAGGAAGAAAAAAGGGAAGTACCCGATTCTTTTTTTTATTGCATAAGGGTCAATTCCTTAGGCTATAAGAGTGGAAGGCAGTGAGGGGTAAGAGGTGGAATTTGTTATTTCCTTCTCTTTCCTCGAAATCAGTATTCTACCCCACGGCCAGCTCCTAAAACCTTTGTACCAAGGACAATTAACCATTAAACCAGCTGAGCCAGAGTGTACTGAGTTTTCTGCGTCCTCAGGATTAGACAGGAAGCTGGACTGGACATCAGAGTTCCTTTAATACAACCTCTGTCTTCTACCTTCATTTTATAGATGAGGAAACTAAGACCTAGAGAAGGTAGTGAAGTGCCCTGCCCAATCTATAAGGTACTAAGCATCAGAGCTGAGATTTAAACCTAGGTTCAGAGCCAGTGCTGGCCTCTTCCGACCTGTCTGTCCTCTTCCCCATTCTTCCCTCCATGACCTCTAAGATCCAGCTATATTGAACTAATCGTATCTCCTCTGGCATAGTACTCTGTCTCCCATCTCTGCTCACCAAACTGTTACACTGGTCATCCCTCAGGCCTGTACCCCTTCAACTCTGCGCTCTGGTTTCTCTCACTTCTTTCAAAATTCAGCACAGATCCTACCTTCTGAGAGGCCTTTCCTGCTTCCTCTCCCCTCCCTGCTATGGTTTACTCACTCAGACCACTCTCTTTCTATTTCTTTTTCTCCCTCCCTTCCTTCCTCCCTCTCTCTCCCCCTCTCTATCTCCCTCCATCCCTCCTGACTTTATCTATCTCTCTATCTATTGAGATAGTTATATACTCTGTCTCTCTATGTGTCTATATATAATGTTAAGATATATCTATGTTAGAGCCATTATAATGGCTATTATAATAGTTATATTAGTATATTATAATGGCTAGCATTTATATAATGCTTTAATGCAGTGGTTCTCAACCTGTGGATTATGTTCAATTTGTAACAATGAAAATACATCCTGCATATCAGATATTTACATTATGATTCATAACAGTAGCAAAATTACAATTATGAAGTAGCAACGAAAATAATTTAAGGTTGGGGGTCATAGCAACATGAGGAACTGTATTAAAGGGTGGCGGCATTAGGAAGGTTGAGAACCACTGCTAAGGTTTGTAAAGCATTGTACATTATCTCATTTGGTCCTCACAACAGCTCTGTGAGGTAGACACTATTATCCCCAGTTTACAAATGAGATAACTTAGGTTGAGAGAAGTAAAGTGACTTGCCCAGGGCCACCCAGGTAGTAAAGGTCACAAGTTCCTCAAGGGCTAAGATTATTGTTTTTCTTTTTCTTTTCTTCACCTTTCTTTGAACCCATAGCACAGTGTCCGGCATGTGGTAAATACTTCCTAAGTAGCTGTTGATTGGCTGATGGATGACACCACTATGCTTCCCTACTTCTTTGGTTCACAGCAGTCTCCTTCACAGAAGAGAACCAAAGCGGGAAGAAGTAAACTATGATGACTTCATTGGACTGTGATGGAGTTTCTTCCAAATGTAACTCTTTGCAGGCGACTGCCTTGAAGACTGTGATGCCTGGCTATGAATATTAAAAAGGAGAAGATGCTATCAGCAAGAACCAAGCACTGGTGATAAATTGCAAAGTCTTGGCTCCCGTTGATTAAACACAATTCATTATCTGGACAGGTGATGGGCATTCATGTTGCTTCCATTCCCTGGTGACTATCTACAGCAGCATCGTGCTAATGTTGGGGTGGGAAGAAAGCAGGAAATCTGCATAGGCCGTGGTGGGGAGGGTTTGCCTTCTTTTCTTAAGCTCTGAACATATCCTTGGCCCTTTCAGGTAAGAGATAAAGCTCTAATGTGAATGACTCAGTTTCTCCAACTGTTGTCAGGAGCAATTGGAAATAGGTCCCCTATCTTCTTCCTCCCCATATAGAGGGATGTTGCTAACCCCAAATGG
This sequence comes from Pseudochirops corinnae, assembly GCA_028646515.1. Lineage (NCBI taxonomy): Eukaryota > Metazoa > Chordata > Mammalia > Diprotodontia > Pseudocheiridae > Pseudochirops > Pseudochirops corinnae. The sequence continues at coordinate 308,556,228 of CM053586.1, read as the reverse complement.
CTCTCTATAGAAGATATCTAACATGCCCCAGCATGTTTGTAGACCTCCGTCTTGTCCTCTTTTTCAATTGTTCCAAATAGGATTTATAAATCCCCCTCACATTCATGCTCCCGTACTAAGTGCTACTCAAAGTAATGAAGCCCATATGGCCTGTTTTATATGCAAAACCATATGCATGTATGGCATTTTAGAATTTGAGAAAACATTAGAAATTATCCAGGACAATCTGCCCCACTACAAATTGCCTTTATGGCACTCCTGACAAAGGGTCATCCAGTCTCTGATCATGCACCTCCACTAATGAGAAATGTGCTCTTTCCATTTTTAGATAGTATTAATTGGGAGGAAGGTCTTTCTTACACTGGTGCTAAAAGCAACTACACTAATTTCTGCCTGTCAGCTTCAGTTTTACCCTGCCTTGTAGTGGGTAGGGCTCTGGGATTTAGAGTCAAGGAGACATACGTGCAAATCTTCCTTCAGAAGCTTGATATTTATGTGATCCTGGGTAAATCACTTCCCTGTGCTTCACTGTCCTCATCTGTAAAACAAGGGGGTTGGATTCAGTGATCTTTAGGGGACCTTTTGGGCCCTAAATCTTTGATCCTATCATCCCCTTGAGGGAGGCAGACCACAAACTATCAGAGCTGGAAAGGACTCCAGAGACCACCTAGTCCAACATGTCCACAAAGCCAATAAATGGTGTCTAGTTTTTGCTTGAAGACATCCATGGAAGGGAAATTCTAAGCTTTTGAGGTAATTCCACTGTGGATGGATCCAGTTGTTCCAGATGATTTTTCTTACCTTCAACTTAGACATGCCTCCATGGAATTTAGACCCTCTCCTCTTACTTCTACCCTCTCTATCTAAGTAGAAATCAAATGCCTTATAAACAAACAGCTCTTGACAGTGTTTTTCAAATACGTGAATGCAGTTTTTATATCTCTCTCCCACTTATTTTGGGTTTTAAGTTCCTATTTGTGACTTTTTTTTTGTCTTTTCTGGTCCATAGAACATCTTACTTGACTGAGAAAAAAAAAGAAAATTAAATTAACTCAGAAATGAAACAATTTAAATTTGAGTTGTTCTATCTTCAAAGACCTTTAGTCTATTATTACAGTTCCATCCATTCAGAGAAATCATCCTATCCTTTCTTTGTCCTCATTTTACCAATATGGCCCCAATACCTTCCATTTTCTTTCTTCACACCAAACACACACACACACACACACACACACACACACCCCTCACACACACACACACACACACACACACACACACACACACACACACACACACCCCTCCCTTTTTGTCCTTTGCTTTTCATGACAGCTTCAGCTTATTAGCTCCCCAGATAGTTCCTATGAGACCACTCCATGTTTTGGAATCTTCATTACCTACTCTTCCAGTTTCTATATATTTTTTTAAAAAAAATTTCCAGTCTCTTGTGCAGTTACATTGCTCCCTTTTCATAACTTCCTTTTTTCCCCTTGTCAGAATTGTTTCTTTTTATCTCTTCAGAATTTCTTTATTGAAAAAAATTCATCCCTCTGAGCAATTTCCCCTGTATAATTTTAGCCTGTGGAATACTAACTATTCTTTCACTGAAACTTTTGACACCTGCTTTTCTAAAATTTGTGGTAGATTTCACACAATTTTCCTTTTCTCTATCATAAATTCTAAGATGGGTGTTATTTCTCCCCAAATTCCCATCATTTCCATCGTAGCAAGCAATTCCTACTTATTGAGGCCATTTGCCCTTAACTCTCTCTTCTCCCTTCTTCCTCATCTTATACCACTCAGATATGGCCTTTGGCTACTATCTTCTCTTTCAACCCTGTCTCACATGAAGAGATAGCCTTAGTCCTTACCAAAGCAAACCTCTTTACCTGCTCAAGCAAACCCATTCCATCTCACCTTTTCCAACAGATTGCCCCTTCTACCATTCCCATTCTACCACTTATTTTTAATGTCTGCCTGCCTATGGCCCTTGTCTACAATAGGTGACCCCATTTTCTCTTCTCTCACTTGTTTCTTAATCTCTTACAATATGTTTTCTGACTTCATCATTTCACCAAAATTGCTCTCTCCAAAGTTATCACTGATCTCTTAATTGCCAAATTCAATGGCCTTTTCTCAGTCTTCTTGACCTTTCCACAGTCTTTGACACTGCTGATCACCTCTCCTCCTTGGTACTCTTTTTTCTCTAGCTTTCAGAACACCCCTCTTTCCTCTTTTCTATCAGACCACTTTTTCTCAGTTTCTGCTGTATCTTCATCTCTAACTGTAGGTGTCCTACAGGGTTCTCATCTGGACTCTTTTTTTCTCCCTCTATACTACTTGTTTTGGTGATTTCATAAACTCTCATGTATTTCATTACCATTACTATGCTGATAATTTTCAAATCTACCTATCCTGCCCCAGCTTCTCTGTTTTCCTCTTATATCACATCTGCAATTACCTTTCAGACATTTTGAACTAGCTATCTAGTAGATACCTTCAACTCAACATGTCCAGAACTGAACTCTGTCTTTTCCTCAAACATTTCTCCTCTCTGGTATTTGTTGATTGACTGTTGATAAGAATTATATCAAGAATAGTAATTGTACTCAATAGGTTTTGAAATATCAAATATATCTAGAAAGATGAATTTATCATTTAGAATTATTAGTTGCTGCTCTGCTTTGGGGGGGAGAGAGAGACAAACAGACAGACATAGAGATGGGAATAGTGACGGACAGACAGAAAGACACACACACCTACACATAAATTTCCAGCAGATATTTGGTTAACTGAAGTCCTCTGTCATTAATATATTGTGTTTCATTGCCAAACTTGTGATCTGCTTCTCAAACCCTTCATCTCCTTGCTTTTTCTATTCAAATGATTTATAATATATCTCAGTAACAATATTGCTTCTTTTTAAAATTTCCCTTTATCCTTTAATCACATGCTTATTCTTTTTGATTCCTGAATTTCCTTAATGATATAGTTTTAAAATAGATATTGTTCCTCCTTAAACTCCCTCTATTTCTCCCAGCTTTTGCCTAGACTGTTTGTTTCCAATAAAGTATATTCCAAAGTCACATTCTAGTCATGAGTCTCATTCTACTAAGTCAAAGTGATACTTTTGAGGTCAACTCTGCCTCCTTTCATTAGACTCTCTTGTTCACCTTGTTACCCATACTTTGTATATTTGTTCAAAAAATATTAGGGGGTATGGGTTTTATTGCTGTTCATTCCTTGGTTTTTGTCTTCTATTAATTTTTGGGTATTTCTATTCTACCTATCACTATCTTCCTAAATTGTCATTCTGCACAGTATCTAGTTTGGTGGAGATACATGTCTATGTCTATGTCTATGTCTATGTCTATGTCTATGTCTATGTCTATGTCTATGTCTATGTCTATGTCTATGTCTATGTCTATGTCTATGTCTATGTCTACATCAATGTCTATGTTTACATATGTATCTTGGTAGTTTTGTTCTTCCTTCACTTTCGGTTTAAATATTTTTTTGATGAGAAGATCTATAAACCTTTGGACCAATATAGTCTTTGAGACCTTTTTAGGTAATCTTCATTCATTACCAGCAACTTTTCATTGCAATATTTTAGCCCAAGGTTTAGAAATATAAGCCCCATTCTCAAAAATTGTTCATTAAACCAACTATTTATTTTCCTTATCTGCTTTTTTCTTATGAATTCCTTTCTTTCAATAGGCAGCAGTGGTTAAAAAAAGGGGAGGAGCACTTTCTTTCCCAATACTTTGTACTCTTAGCAATGTTTTGTTGGTATGGGTTGTGTACACATGAATCACCAGAAACCAGAAGTGGTTATCTTGTTTTGACATATCTTGAGACATTCTCTGTTATGTAGTAGATATATATCCTAGTATGACAGTAGTTCCCTCTAATATAGTTGTCAGTTTGACATCACTGCCTTAGTACCAATACTTATCTCTTCTTTATTATCAGATGATCTCTCATTGGCAGAGCCTATGGATTGACATAATTATTCCCTGAAGGAAAAGCAGCTTCTACCTGTTCAGAGAGTTCAGTTCCCTCCTCCTTGGGGACAGGTCCATATGTTTCTTAGCTTTGCTATTTCAGTGTCATTTCTTCTTTCTTTTCTCCTCTGTGTCACATTCTCCTACCCTTTTAGCTCCTGACACAGAATATACTTTTTCCTGGCAATCTATACAGTAGAGAAGCTTTCCTGAGCTCTGTTTACCTTTTAGGAGAAAGATGAGACTACACTTTAAGCATAGATTCCTTGGCTGTGAAAGAAATATAAACATCACATACTCTGTGCAGGTCACTACAAAAATTTTCATATGCTACATACTTGCTGGAATTGAGATCCTAAGTCTTTGCCACACTTGCCTTCTGATCCCTAAAGTCTTTGCCACACTTGCCTACTCATCCCTGGGAGAACTACTGTCATAAATTTCTTGTGGAAGTCTTTTTTTTGAGGGAGGAAGGCAGGGCAGTTGGGGTTAAATGACTTGCCCAAGGTCACATGGCTAATAAGCTGAAGCTGTCATGAAAAGCAAAGGACAAAAAGGGAGGGGTATGTGTCTGTATATGTGTGTGTGTGTGTGTGTGTGTGTGTGTGTGTGTGTGTGTGTGAGAGAGAGAGAGAGAGAGAGAGAGAGAGAAGTTTCTGAGGCCACATTTGAACTCAGGTCCTCCTGACTCCAGGGCCGGTTCTCTATTCACTGTGCCACCTAGCCACCCTGTGAAAGTCTTTAACTCTAAAATAGTCTGTCTTTACCCCTGTAACACCTTTTCATCTCCTTAGCACTTTCCCACTCCTTGGTACCTGGTAGCCACACCCAACTTCATTTCCATTGTCTTACTAACCTCTTACCTTGTCCTATGTACTTAACCAATTTTCTTTTCCTTTATTCCTCCTCACCCTTGAGTCCTTCTTCTTTGACTCCAGTCTTCCTCATCAGATTTTTTCTTCCTTTCATCTGAAATCTTTCCACTCCTTCAGGTCTTCCGCAAGTTCTTCCAAATTTCACCATATCCTAAATCGGTCCTGAATCACTGAATCATAGCAGAGGGGTTTGCATAATTCAATGAAACTGTGAGCTATTCCATACAGGATTACCCAAGAAGGACAGGTCATATTGGAATGTTCTGACAGACTGGAGAGGGATATGGTAAACGATTTCAGTATCTTTGCCAAGAAAACCCCATAGATGGTGTGGAGGACAGAAAGGTCTGACACGCTATGGTCCATAGAGTCATGAAGAGTAAGACACAACTGAATGAACAACAACAACAAATCAATTGGGATTCCTACATTCCCCAAAGCTTCTTCACATCTCCTTCTCTTATACCTACAACCCTTTCCACAAAAGTCAGGAACAGAAGAGTTAGTCCCTTCTCAACTGGAAATCTCTTCATATATTTGAAGATGTAATGAAATGGTAATCATGTTGCCTCTTTTCTTCTTGAAATTAAACATCCTGAGCATTATCAACCAGCCTTCCTATGGCATTAACTTCTCACCATCATGATGTTCTTCTTCCAAATTATTCTAACCTGTCCATGTCCATTTGAAAAAAAGGAACACCCACATCTAAACACAATGTCCCAGTTGTGGTCTTACCAGGGAAAAATTATACTGTCATCTTTTATCTGCTTACTCTATTTCTGTTCCTTCTCTGATGTCCCATGTAACCTTGCCATTCTATGGTCTTGAGTCTTCTTGGAGATTCTGATGGAGTCTGAGGGGTTTCTATACTGCATTGACCAAGCTGCTGCCTGTCTGTTCCCACTCCACAACTTTCTGGGGGCAGATAAAGAACTTTCAGAAAAGTCTCTAATCTAGATTTGAACAGAGCTGCTTCCCTTGGGGAGGATGTAATTTTCTCACCACTCCTATATTTTCTAGGCCCTGGCTGAAGGGGGGCACAACTCTCTGGTTTGCTAGAATTCAATTAACTAGTGATACCACAGGACCACTTAACATTTGACATTATGGTGGGGATAGTTTGATGGCCTGCCAGTAGATTCAACAGATAAAAGGGGTCCCTAAAAGATGAGTAAAATCTGGGGCTGAGGTAGGGACAGAAGAAGAACAGACAGAGCATGGATCAGACAGACTTTTAGTGGGTGGATATAGTTAGTAGAAGTATATAGCAGGATATCCAAGGTGAGGCTAGAAATAGGCCAGTATGGAAAACTACAGGTGAGCAATTACTGGGTAAGCAAGTTGTGCCAGACAGATCTCTGTTGATGAATGATACTCTTTAACAGTTTGGCAGCTCTGTCTCCCTGCCACCCCCACCATCAGGGTTGAGATGAATTTCGATCTTAAAGGGAATCTGCTTAGCTGTCTCCTAGGACATCATGATATCAATTTCACTCATCCTTGTCATGATTCCAAAAACTATTCTCTATAAGGTTCCTTTAAGTATCAAGGTAACTTTAGAGCAATGAAAATATGATTCATCATCCAGATTTCCAGTGGGCACATCATTTTCATAGGAGCTCAAAATTCCAAGTGCATTCAGTGAGGCACATTGGGTATCATCTGAGGCTTTATTTTGGGCTGAGAGCTGTTACTTCTTGTTTTGTGCATTCACTAAAAGTTTTCCTGGTGGAGCACCAGGAATTCATTTATTGCATGTGTAATCATACTCCATGAATGGGAATAAGGAATAAGTCAGTATCCTTTTTCTTTTCTCCACCATTCTTCCTGTCCCTCTAACTGCCTATAGCCAATGACTGCATATGCCCAGAGAGTGGAGAGAACAAGCATTTACTAAGTGCCTATTATGTGCCAGGTACTGTGCTAAGCACTGTCTAAATATTATCTCATTTGATTTTCATACCAACCCTGTGAGATAGGTGATATTTCTCCCCCATTTTTACAGATGTGGAAACTAAGGCAGACAGAGGTTAAGTGACTTGCCCAGGATCACATAACAAGTAAGTGTTTAAGGCTGGATTTGAATTCAGGTCTTTCTGACTCCAGGTCTAGTGATCTATTCACTACACTGTACTTTCCAAAGATTCAGGACTATTATTCTGAGACCCAGGCTCAGCAACACAAAAGCAGTGAAAATCATGAAACAATATGTCTCTCAGTTCAGATGGCTCTTCTCTTGTTCTCCCAGAGTCTGGCTTCTCATGGAAGGGAGGCTGCCATGTTCCCAGACACACAGAAGAGCATAAGAGAGAACCATGCCAGCGCTTTCAAGACACTTTCCAGCTCACCCCCATTTTTTCTCTAATGGGAAGTTCTTTCTCTTTGAATATCCTGAGCCCTGGAATGAACCCCTATTTGTCACATAGTAGTCAGCTTTGAATACAGAGCGAGCAAAGGGATGTTAGGTGAAAGGATAGGTTGTGGTGGAACTTTACTCTCATGCTTTTCCCCTCTTTTAAAATAATATTTCAACCCTATGGTATAATGACATGGCGGACTGAGCAGTGTGGGCTAATGGGTAGAGTGCCAGAGCTCTGTCAAATGTCAGGCAAGAATTGGGTTTTAGTCTCACCAAAGATGCTTATTATCCGTGTCATCATCATCATCATCATTATCCAGCAAACATTTATTAAGTACCTACTGGGTGCCAGGTACTATGCTAAGTATTGGATATACAATGAAAAAAACCAAAACCAAAATCAAACCAAAACAAAACCAGATCCTGCCCTTAGGAAGCTTTTAGGTAGAGATAAAATAGATAGCTATATGATACATCCAAGAGAGATACAAGACCATAAAGGAGAAGGCACTCGTGTCCAGGCTGACCAAGAAAAACCTCTTGCTAAAATCTAAAAGGACATGGTGAGGAGGAAGAACACTTCAGTGGGGGTTAGGAAGTGAGAGAGCATTAGACACCAAGGTATAGAAATGGAGAATATATGTGGGGTATATCTTTGGACCTCCAGGATGGTCGTGAGGGTCAAATGAGATCATTGTAAAGTGCTTAGCATGGTGCTTGGCACATTGTAAGCACTATATAAATGTTAATTGTTGTTGTTAGCAATTTTTTTCAGCCTTAATTTCCTAATCTATGAAATGGCCCAAATAATAATTCTTCTACACACCTCGAAGAGTTTTAATGGCGATGGTTTTAATGAGGAAAGCACTTTGCAAACCTTAAGGCACAGCAGAAATATAAAAGAAGGAAGCCCTTAGAACAGGGCAGAATCTAAGGGCTTCCTCAATTAAGTTCTTTATCCTCATCTTTCTTCATGTGAGCCAATAAAACCTCCTTTTGGACTTTCTGGATCTTTCTGTCTTTACCAAGAGTCATTGGTGTGTGCTGTGAAGGCTTCTCCTCATTTCTTTCATTCATTTTTCCCCCCATCCCCCAAATATCCCCCCATCAAAATCCCTGGGAACTTGGCTCAAATCCTTCCAGTGGTGTGGACTTGGAGCAAGTCAGGTGGTGAAGAATGGAGGAGTCAGAGGAAAGAGTGTGGAGCCAGCACTTTATTTCTTTATAAGTGGCTCACTGAAAGTCTTGGGAAGAGCCAGGAACTGATCTCTCTGACCTTCTTCCAAAAGCCAGAACACATCTCCCTGTGGTTTGAAAGCCCCTTTGGGACTCTTGTTCAATCCTGGAAACGCCTGTAATTAATTCAGGCAAGAGCAAGACAGCCTGGTTCTGATCTCTTGGCTGCTAAGTCCATGCAGACCCTCTGATAGAGAAACAGAGAGCTTAGGGCTGTGTGGCAGTTACATAAAGTTAGATGGCATCATTTTGGGTTATGGGGGAGGAAGAAGGAGCTATCGAGAAGGAAAGACTACAGTGGAGAGCGTTTGCCTAGCAAGAGATTGGCTCTCTTTCCCCCACACCACACACATCTTCTCCAAATGTACCCTCCGTGGTGCCTTCTCCAACCCAAACAAAAGACCTGGAGAAAAAATGATTTTGTGGCGAGCTCTGTTTTCAATGCCGTGGTATAACTCGCCTGCATAGTAATCCATCACCAGACAGTTTCTTAACCCTGTATAATGGTCATTTTCCTGCTCTCTCAGACTGATGTGTGCTTTCCATGAAGCACCATGCTTCCTCTCTAGGCCAAGTTGTTCTGATTTTTGCCATCTGTGCCATGTTTCTTTAGAGTTTGTCTTCTCTAATCCCTTCTTGGATGCCAGGAGCAGTGATGCCAAAGGACTGGATGGACTCCAATGCTTGATACACACAAGTTGGCTAAAAAACTCAGCAGCATTACTTCACACACACTCTGGAAACTTTTCTTTTTCTTCCTTTTTTTACCCCCCCGAGGAAAGTCTGGGAAATAAGATAAGGCTAGGCATGTTATGGGTGCCAAAGATTTACCATACTAGATAGAGGGCTTAACTCTGGAGTTAAAAAGTTCTCAATTCAAATCTTGCTTTGACAATGTGACCCTGGGCCTGTTACTTAAATCTCAGACCCTCAATTTCCTCCTCTGTAAAATAAAGATAATAATAGCACATACCTCAAAGGATTGTGATCATCAAATGAGATAATATATAGAAAGCACTTTGCAAAGCTTAAAACCTGGATAAATGCCAGTTTTATTAGCAGTCTGAAGTAAGAAAAAGAGACAGACTCTATAGATTACCCGAAACTTGAAGCTACAGTGCTTCCTACTGAATATAGACATACATAAACACTGTTGATGTCAATAGTGAGAAGAGACATTACCTGCTAGATCTGTTTAGGTGACTGTCTTGTTGTAGCATCAGGTTTAAAGAAGTGAGATTTATTAACACTAGTCTCTTGTGTAAACTGGGAAAAGTCTAAGAAGAGTATGTGGTATGGTGGCAGGGGTGCATTAGAGCCATCCAGAGGCTCAGGAGAGCTCAAGTTAGGAGTCAATAACCATCAATAAACATTTATTAAGTACCTTCTGTATGCCAGGTACTGTGCTAAGTACTTGGGATCCAAAAAGATGCAAAAGACAGTCCCTGCTCTCAAGAAGCTTATACTCTAATGGGAGAAACAACAATGAAAGAACTACACGCACACAAGTTATATACAGGATAAATAAGAGATAATTAACAGAAGGCAGACACTAGAATTAAGAGGGGTTGGGAAGGGAAACTGATGTTGGAACCCTGCCCCTGACTCTGACTTTCTGTGCTAGGGCTTATGTTGAGGTGAGGCCCCTTTCTGGTGAGCTGTGTGTGCTCTGGTCCAGTTCTGAGGGACTGGCACTTCCTGGGGACTTCATTGCCTGCTTGATCCTTCAGGATCTGTCAGAGCTACACTAGAGGTAGCTTGAACTGTCTTGAGAGAACCAATTGTTAAATTTTCAGCGTTTGTACTTCAGAAATTGTCAAATCTTAGAAATCGAGATCTGACTTATTCTTTTGTTGGTTGTTCAGACTTAGAAAGTGATGGAGATAATGTTAATAAGGTAGCTTAAACTCCAAAATGTGTAATTGTGTACATTTTTTTCTCCATGGAGAGCCCATTGTTAAACATTACCAGCATGCTGTTCTATGGTGAAAATTACACTAGGTTTAGAGACCAAATACCTGAGCTGAAGCCCTGACTTTACTACTTATTAACTTTGTGTCTCTGGGCCCTGGTTAACACATCTATAAAATAAAGGGGAGGGGGCTCATGAGTTAGTGGTCTAGACAATCTCTAAGGAAAATTTTGGGGTCTTCCTCTCCCAGACTGATATTTTTGTGATGGTAAATTAGACTGTCTTGTGACTCAGTTCTTGTCTAGCCCTTAGTCACCAAATGGATTTTGCCTCAGACTGACTGAGACCTGGGAAAGACCTTAATTTAGAAAGGTCAAGATGCATCCTGGGCCATTGCCAGTCATCTTGACTCTTGTCTTGCCACTGGACTCCCATGGCTCTGGAGGAGAGGGTGAAGCTAATGAATTTTTGCAGCTCTGTCTCACTTAAATCCACTTCAGGAGCAAGTCAAGATGTTACCCTTGCGACCTCATTGTTCCTCTGTGAGGATGAAAGATAACGAGCAATAACAAGGATCCTTCAGTGTATGATGATCTATTATTCTGTGACTTCACCTCTGTGGATTTTAGTTCTCTTTACACAATAACAGGATCCCTTGCCGCTCTCACAGAGAGGCAGCCTGCCTTAGGTTCACGCAGGCACCTTTGATGCATATTGGTTACATGACCCAGATCACAGTGATCTGGACAGCTCTTTAAGGCTTCATATATCTGAAAAAGTGCTGACTTGAATTGGTAAAGGAAGCTTCTTTACTCTGGGGGCAGGGCTGGGGGAGGAAGTGAGCACTTATTAAGTGCCTACTACATGCCAGGCAAGGCACTAAGCGCATTACATTGTCTCATTCGATCCTTGCAACAATCCTGGGAGGTGGATGTTATTATTACCCTCATTTTACAGATAACGAAAACAAAGGTTAAGTGACTTACCCAGGGTCATACAACTAGTAAATATCTGAGGTTTTCAATGGAACTTGGGAATTTCGCCTATCAATGAAAATACAGATCTATGGCTTATCCTGTCTAGTTCTAATATACAGGCTTTACATTCCATGATAACTAACATTCTTTGATTTTCAGCCGCCCAACCCATCCCATTGAGAGGCAATGTAGTGTTGGTTTCTCTGCCTTGGGTCTTAGTACAGTGCCTGGCATCTAGGATCTGCTTACTAAAGTTTGCTGACTTTGTGTAGCTAGAATTCTGGGGTGGAATTAGGAAGATCAACGTTCAATGAGGACATATGTTGATCTGAGTTGGGTTCCTCTGGTTGCTTTTGGTGAGACGTGTGTTCTGGCTCAGTTCTGAGAGACTTAGCACCTTGGTACAATGCAGCAATCTCTTATTCCCCAAAATGGTAACAGGGGAAGATGGCGGTGTAAGAGCAGCAACATATTGCAGCTCTCACATAGCCACCCCAAAATACCCATAAAATATGACTCTAAACTAATTCTAGAACTCCAAAACATACACAAATATACTTTCCACTAAAGTCAGCTCGGCTATGAGGAACCATATCAGCACTGCAAACTGAAACCAGCCTGGTCTGTGCCTCGGGGGTGGCTGGACAAGAGGAGTCAAGCCCCAGCTGGAGCTTCGGGTGAGCGGATTGGCGGCAGCTGTGGCAGTATCCAGAACTAGGTCATTGGAGCTTGTGAAATCGGGGGAGAAAAGTGGTCTGGCCAAACTGCCTAGAGGGCTGAGAAGCAGAAAGTGGAGGTCCTGCACCCACCTCCACATTGCTGCTTCAGAGCTCTTGGCCTGTAGACTGCAGGGAGACCAAGCGATCATTCAGAGGCCAAGTGCTCTCGCATTGAGCAGTCTGGATCTGGATCACAGTTTTGGGCTTTGGTCCTGTGGTTCGTTTTTATTCAGTGAGCCGGAAGTGGTGGAGGGACCCAGCAACTTCCTAAGAGCTCTGGCAGCTGGGAGGACCCCAGCAATTTGGGATAGAGCTTTCCCCTCTGGAAGCAGAGCTCCACAGAGATTAAAAAAAAAAAATCATGGACTGACCAACCATGAATAAGAATAAGCATAAGAAGCAAAGTAAGAACAGCTCCCAAACCCTAGATTCCTTCTTTGGGGAAAAGAAAGATCGTGGGAGAGAGAGGGAGGAGGAGAGCATAGCCAGAGCGCCCCCACCAGAGGCCTCCAATAAACA
>CM053586.1:308449757-308543124 GCA_028646515.1 Pseudochirops corinnae | reverse complement strand
GATTGGGGGTGGGGGGATACACTGGGATGGCTGTTTTGGGGTGGTGGGTAGGGGAAAGATGGGGAGAAAATTTGTAACTCAAAATTTCATGGAAATGAATCAGGTAAACTAAAATAAAATAAAAATCAATTAAAAAATAAAAAAAGAAAAGCTGAAGAGAGAAGGGAGAGGAGAGAGAAAGACAGAAATGTGTCCTTAGATGGCAGAAGAAGAATTGTCCAGTTTGTTTCCAGAAAGAACACTGAGCTTCTAGAAAGTCTGAGGTCAGAATTCCCAACCCAGCTCAATGGCTGCCTCCACTGGAGACCTTGTACAATCACCCGACCTCTCTGTCCATCAGTTTCCTTATCTGCATCAGACAGAAATGTTGGTTGAATTAAATGGAATTTCTGCCTTGTAAAACAACAACAACAACAACAACAACAACAACAACAACAAAAAACAAAATGGTAACAGGGGGAACGGAATATGTCAAAAGAAGACTGGTCACCGAGCGAAGGAGAGTCTCAAATTTAGTCAATTTTAAAGGTAGAGAAAACTGCTCTCTCTCTCTCGCTCTCTCTCTTTTCTCTCCCCCTCCCTCCCCCCCTCTTTCTCTCTGTCTCCTCTCTCTTTCTCCCTCTGTCTGCTGTCTGTCTCCTTCCCTCCCTTTCTCTTTCTCTCCTTCCATTCCTCCCTCTCTTTCTCCCTCTTTATTTCTCTTTTCTGAGTAGATGGGGACTCTTGTGAGTCTCTTTCTTAGAAGGAGGGGTATCTTCCTTTCTTCTCCTGCCATCTCTGGCCATTATGGCAGTTGCTCACACAGGTATATAAGCTGCCTAGGCAGACCTGGACTGTGGGCTTTCCCTGCCTATTTTGCTTTGTGTTTCTTTCTCTGAGGATAAGTGACTCAACAGTGATTCTGAGATGTACATTTCTGGGCTTAGAGGAAACCTTGTGAATCTGAGAGATCAGGAGCTCCTGGTTCCCTCAAAGGGACCTGATTAGCAGTAGGAGGAGGGTTTTTGGTTGTTGTTGTTTTTTTTTTCAAATACACTCTTCTCAGAAACAATGACCATAAGGCAGCAAGATAAGCCTAAACCCTGGCTTGGTTTGTTAAAAGATATGAAACAGGAGGGAACTGATCAAACATAGAGCTGAGATGAAAGTGAAATGGCTGTTTAACTGTCTCACAACATATTTCATGTTTTGATATTTTAAGTATTCACCTCCTGGAAAATGAAATGTGAGTTATAGATTTCAGTTTCATGTTTCAAATCATTTCCACGTGGGCTTATGAGTATTTGTCTTAAGTATTTAAGTGTCCTGTACCTGTTCTTTAATGTACATTTAGTACCTTTCTATTCCCGTTTGAGGATCCTCAACACAAACCATACCTAAGCTTTAAGAGATTTTCCTTAGGCCTCTGAGATGTTATAATGGAAAGAATGCTGGCATTGGAGTCAGTCAAACAGCATTTAGTCTGTCAGCTACTGTACTAAGTTCAGGGGAGACAAAGAAAGGCAAAAATAATCCCCGTCCTCAGTGAGATAACATTCTAATGGGAGAAACAGCTTGTAAATAATTAGGACCATATAAAAGTTATACAGAGAACATGGCAGGTAGTTTTAGAAAGTAAGATGTAGAGGGGCTCAGGGGTAAAAATTCTAAAGTTCTAGTTTCAAAGAAAGCCAGAGAAACTAAGGTAAAGTGGGAAAGCATTCTAGGCATAGGAAGATGGTGGGGTGGGGTGGTGGGGTAGGGTTGCTCAGAGAGCCCATGCGAATGCACAGAGTCCAGAGATGAAGTGTCTGGTATTAGAAGCAGCAAGGAAGTGAATGTAGCTATGTCTCAGAGAGTAGGGAGGGAAAGACATGAAGGGGCCAAGTAATGAAGACCTTTAAATGCCCAACAGATGACGATACAGTCAATTGTGGAGATAACAGGGTGTCATTTGAGTTAAGTGATTAGGGTGGTGACTTAGTTTCCAATCCCACTTTGAACTCTTATTAGCTGTGTGGCCATGGACAAATTCTTGATCCACTCTCCTGAAGGCTCCAGCTGCGGCTTGTCCTGGCCGCCCCAGGGTCAAGCTGTGGTTTCAGGCTGGGCTGGTTTTCGGTTCCCAGCATGCCGTGATGAGCCCTTCCTGCTGATGTGCCTTCAGTGGGAGGTGTATTTTTGTGAGTTTTGGAGCCCTAAAATTTGTTTAGAGTCAAATATGCTGGCTATGTGGGAGCTGTGGAACCTTGCTGTTCCTAAGCCACCATCTTGGCTCCACCCTCCCATGGACAAATTCTTTAACCACTCTGAACCTGTCAGCTTCATTTACTAAGTAATAGATGGATTGTGATCTGAGGTTGGAAAGCTTGTGTATTGACTTTCCTAATGACTCCTACTAATTTGTCAGTTCCTTAAGGGTATGAGCCATGTTCTATTTGTGTTTGTTTCTTTCCTGGCACCTAACACATCACACAATTAACACATATTTGTTGAATCGATCAATGATTTCAATTCAGTAAATATGTATATTAAATGTCTATTGTATCATAAATCACTTTGCTGGAATTAATGAATGAATAACTATTGGGCATTAGACTTTTAGTCAAGAAGTCTTGTGTTCAAATCATACCTCATATATTTACTAGCTATGTAATTGGACAAGTTGCTTAACCTAACTGTGCTTCATTTTCCTCATCTATAAAATGAATGTGTTAAATTCAGCCTCAAAGTCCCATTCTAGCTCTGAGTCTGTGATCTTCTTAGACTAGGTTTGAACCATTAGCTGACCTCTTTTAAGAGTCTTTTGAAGCATCATCCAACATGAGGATTCCAAACCACCCTTCAGAAGTGTTTACATCTGGAATACAGAGATGCTAAAAAAAAAAAGCCATCTCATAGACTCACGTTTTCAGTCCATAAACCTGGAGCAATTTGGTCATAGGCGACCCAGGCAAAAATAACAAGGGAAACAAGAAAATAAACATGCACATTTGCAGCTGCATTTAATAGTCCTGCTTATTCTTCCTGCCTCTGCTACCTTAGGCATAAATTGCTGCCCTCTATTTAATTTTCTGAACTGCGAGAATTATGGGGCCAAAGTTCAGTGAATTGGAAGAGGTAAGCTTTTATGCCTCTGAACCAGCTTCCCCCTGAGCATTAAATCTACAAATAAAAGCAATGTTTCTATTTATACTTTCTGGGGTTTGTGGATTAGTAAAGCAAAACCCGTAGGAACAGCTCTGAGAAGGTGACTGCATGGTCAAATCACCTCCCAGGTAATGTGATCGAGTCACCCAGTCTTGACCAGAGGAAATAAACAGAGCATATGAAGAGGAAGTATTAAAAATAACCCAAATACACACTCAGTTGGATATAGAAATCCATCTTACCCTATAAGGAAGTAAAAAGGGATAGGTATAATAGAAGGCAGAGGGGAAGACTGATAAAAGGGGGAAGGCAATGATCAGAAGTAAAACACTTGTGAGGAGGGAAAGGGTCGGGTAAGAGAGAGAGGGGGATAAACAAGGGAAAAATAGTATGGAGGGAAATGCACAGTTGATTATCATAACTATAAATGTGAATGGGATGAACTCACTCATGAAATGGAAGGAGATAACAGAATGGATTAAAAACCAGAATCCTACAGTATGTTGTTTACAAGAAATACCTCTGAAACAAAGAGATATGCACGGGGTAAAGGTAAGGGGCTGGAGTAGAATTTATTATGCTTTAGCTAAAGCAAAGAAAGCAATCTTGATCTCAGACAAAGCAAAAGTAAGAATAGATTTATTTAAAAGAGATAAGGAAGGAAGCCATATTTTGTTGAAAGGTACCATAGACAATAAAGTCATATCAACATTAAACATACATGCACCAAATGTTATATCATCTAAATTTTTGAAGGAGAAGTTGGTTGAGTTATAGAAGGATATAGATAATAAAACTATACTAATGGGGGACATTAATTTTCCCCTCTCCGAACTAGATTAATCTAACAAAAATATAAATAAGAAAGAAGTTAAAGAGGTAAATAAAATTCCAGAAAAAGTTAGATATGATAGATCTCTGGAGAAAACTAAATGGGAATAGAAAGGATTGTACCCTTTTCTCAGCAGTACATACACAAAAATTGAATGTGTATTAGGATATAACAACCTCACAATCAAATGCAGAAAAGCAAAAATAGTCAATGCATCTTTTTCAGATCATAATGTGATAAAAATTACATTCAATAATGGACAATGGAAAAAGAAATTAAAATTTAATTGGAAATTGAATAATATAACCCTAAAAAATAAGTGGGTCAAAGAACAAATCATAGAAGTAATTGATCATTTCATTAAAGAAAATGACAACAATGAGACAACATAACAAAATTTATGGGATACATCTGAAGCAGTACTTAATGGAAAATTTATATATCTAGTTGCTTATTTCAATAAAATAGAGAAAAACTGGTTCAGTGGATTGGGTATGCAACTAAAAAAAAAAAAAACTAGAAAAAGAACAAATAAAAAAATATCCAATTAAACCCCAAATTTGAAATCCTGAAAATCAAAGGAAAGATGAACAAAGTTGAAAGCAAGAAAATCATTGAATCAATAAAACTAGAAGCTAGTTTTATGGGGGAAAAACCCAATAAATTAGACAAGCCATTGGTTAATTTGATTTTAAAAAAAGGAAAGAAGAAAACCAAATTATTAGTATCAAAAATGATAGAAGTGAATTCACCACCAATGAAGAGGAAATTAAGACAATTGTTAGGAGCTATTTTGTCTAATTATATGCCAATAAATTTAACAATCTCAGTAAATGGATGAATATTTACAAAAATAAATATAACTTACACAGATTAACAGAAGAAGAAATAAAATACTTAAATAACCCAATCTTAAAAAAATGGATTAAACAAGCCATCAATGAACTTCCTAAGAGAAAATTCCCAGAACCACAGGGATTCACAGGAAAATTCTACCAAATATTTAAAGAATAATTAATCCCAAAACTATATAAACTATTTGAAAAAAAATAGGCAGAATCCTATCAAATTCCTTTTATGGTACAAATATGGTGCTGATACCCAAACCAGAAGAGCCAAAACAGAGAAAGAAAATATAGACCAATTTCCATAATGAATATTGAAGCAAAAAATTTAAATAAAATACTAGCAAAGAGATCATATCAATATATCACCAGGATCATACACTATGACTACATGGGATTTATACCAGGAATGCAGGCTGGTTCAATTTTAGGAAAACTAACAGCATAATTGGCCATATCAATAACAAAACCAATATAAATCATATGATTATCTCAATAGATGCAGAAAAAGCCTTTGACAAAATATGGCACCCATCCCTATTCAAAACACCAGAGAGCATAGGAATATATGGAGCTTTCCTTCCTTAAAATGATAGGTAATATTTATCTAAAACCATTAGCAAGCATTATCTGTAATGAAGAAAAGCTAGAAGTCTTCCCAACACCATCAAGGGTAAAAAAAGGATGCCCAATTATCACCTCTATTATTTAATATTGTAATAGAAATGTTAGCTATAACAATAAGAGAAGAAAAATAAATAAAAGGAATTAGAATAGACATTAAGGAAACAAAACTATCGCTCTTCACAGGTAATACTATGTTATAACTAGAAAATCCTAGAAATCCACTAAAAAACTCTTTGAAATTATTAACAATTTTAGCCGACTTGCAGGATACAAAATAAATCCACATAAATCATCAGCATTCCTATGCATTACCAACAAAGTCTGTATTCTATCTCAGCAAGAGATAGAAAGAGAAATTCTATTCAAAATAACTGTAGACAATATAAAATACTTGGCTGTCTACCTGCCAAGACAAACCCAGGAACTGTATAAACACAACTAGAAAACACTTTTCATACAAATAAAAATCAGATTTAAATAATTGTAAAAATATCAATTGCTCATTGGTAGGCCAAGTCAATATAATGAAAAAGACAATTCCACCTAAATTAACCTGTTTATTCATTGTCATACCAATCAAACTATCAAAAAGTTATTTTGTAGAGCTAGAAAAATAATAGCAAAATTCATCTAGAGAAACAAAAGCTCAAGGATATCAAGGGAATCAACAGAAAAAAAAAATGCGAAAAAGGTAGTCTAGCTGTACCAGCTCTCAAATTGTGTTATAAAGCAGTAATTATCAAAACTATCTGGTAGTGGCTAAGAAATAGAGTGGGGAATCAATAGAATAGATTATATACAAATTATAGTAAATGGTCATAATAATTTAGTATATGATAAACCCAAAGATCCAAGCTTTTGGAACAAAATCTTGTTATCTTACAAAAACTTCTGGGAAAAACTAGGTATAGATCAGCATTTCACACTGTATACCAAGATAAGGTCAAAATGGGTACATGATTTACACCTAAAGGGTGATACCATAAACAAATTAAGAAAGCAAGGATTAGTTTTTCTATCAGATTTTTAGATAAGGGAAGAATTTAGGACCAAAGAAGATATAGAGAGCATCACAAAATATAAAGTAGATAATTTTGTTTATATAAAATTAAAAAGTTTTTGCACAAACAAAATCAATGCAATTAAAATTACAAGGAAAGAAGAAAACTGGGGAAAATTTTGCAACCAATCTTACTAATAAAGTCCTTGTTTCTCAAATATATAGAGAACTGAGTCAAATTTATAAAAATATAAGTCATTCCCCAGCTAATAAATGGTTAATGAATATGAGCAGGCAGTTTTTAGATAAAGAAATCAAAACTATCTATAGTCATATAAAAATGCTCTAAATCACTATTGATCAGAGAAATGCAAATTAAAACAACTCTGAGTACCACCTCACACCTATCAGAGTGGCTAATATGACAAAAAAAGAAAATGTTGGATGTTGGAGGGGATGTGGGAAAACTGGGACACTACTGCACTGTTGGTAGAGTTGTGAACTGATCCAACCATTTTGGAGAGCAATTGGAACTATGTTGAAAGGGCTATAAAACTGTGCATACCCTTTGATGCAGCAATACTACTGCTAAGTCTATATCCCAAAGACATAAAAAAAGGGGGGGAGGAGGAAGGGCCTATTTGTACAAAAATATTTATAGCAATCCTTTTTGTGGTGGCTAAGAATTAGAAATCAAAAGGATGCCCATCAAATGTGGAGTGACTAAACAAGACGTGGTATATGCTTATAATGGAATATTATTGTGCTATAAGAAATGACAAGCAGAATGATTTCAGAAAAACCCGGAAAGACTTACATGAATTGATGAGTAGTGAAATGAACAGAACCAGGAGAATGTTGTACACAGTGATAACAATATTATTCAATGAACTATTAATGATTTAACTCTTCTCATCAATACGATGATCAAAGACAATTCCAAAGTACTAATGATGAAACTATCTGCCTCTAGAGAAAGAACTGATATTGATTGAATACAGACTGAAGTATTCTATTTTTCATTCTTTCATTTTTTCTTTTATTTGAGGCTTCTTATACAAAATGACTAATATGGAAATATTTTAAATAATGTAAAAAATCCCCAACCTAGTGTGAGGGATAATTTATAGTGAAGTTTCCCCATTCTGAAAAGTCAAATCTAGAATGGCTTCAGTATTCACTAGGCGTAGGGTTAGGTCACCTTCCAGCAATCTGGGGGTTAGAGCAATGGAGACCCTCCCCCAGAGCCAACTCAGCAGAAGATATGCCAAATAAGGTTAAGACTGCTTTCATGGGACACCCACACGTTTCTTGGTCCTTTGTCTCAGAGAAATTCCTGTGCTTAAGTTGTAGGTCAGCCCCCCTACCAATAAGAGTGAAGGCCAGTTGGGGGGTTGGGTTTCTGCATTAGAAGATTATATAACCATGGGCTGGCTTCTACCTGTTGCTCTCTCCCTGCAGATGCCATGTTGGGCAGCGGGGGCGGAATCTTTTCTCACGAGAAAGAATAAAGAGCTCTTCTGACCTTAGATTCAGACTCTTAACTCTTTCATCTCACACACTTGCAATACCCTGCTATCCCACCCATTTGTGAAGGAGTTATGTGTTTCTAATCCCTTTCCTGTGTGTGTGCCTTTCTCTCTGGTTAAAAGAGAGGACAGCTCCTCATTTTGGAGAAGTGGCAGTCACTATGCTAGAGGGTTCCACTTTCTATTCTAGAGCATATTCAAGTAATGCCCTCTTTGCTGGTGTACTGCTGTTTTGTATTTGCCCCTCGGCCAATAGTTCCTCCCCTCCCTCTCCTAGGTGCTTTGCATATGTAGCAATATAGGTTCTAGGTTCAATTTCCCAACTTTCACTTTGTGGGGTCCCTGGAGGTAGGTTGCTGCTTTCCTTCCTTGGGCACTAGAGGTAACCCTGAGGGGCTAAGGCTATCTTTCGTTTATAGCTCATGAGACTCCATCTGATGTACTTCCTCCAAAATCAGTTAGTATTTCTTCAGTATCATCTAACCCAGTGGTTCTCAACCTTCCTAATGCTGCAACCCTTTAATACAGTTCCTCATGTTGTGGTGCCCTCCAACCATAAAATTATTTTTGTTGCTACTTCATAACTGTAATTTTGCTACTGTTATGAATCTATCTGATATGCCAGATGTATTTTCATTGTTACAAATTGAACATAACCCACAGGTTGAGAACTGCTAATCTAACCAGTGATTACTGCTCCAGTATAATTTTGACTAATTCACATCAAATGCAAAGTGAAATTAACTGAGAATACACAGCAGGACCCATCACAATACAAAACACATCCCCCCTGAACTGGGGTACAATTTTTCTTCACATCCACTCAGTCCCTAAAGAGAATAGAGACAAACTTAAATGATATTTACTAATATCCTTCCTGTTTGTATTGTTTTTCTTTTGTGTGTGTGTGTGTGTGTATGTATGTGTGTGTGTGTGCATGTGTGTGTGTGTGTGTGTGTGTGTGCGCATGTGTGTGTGTGTGTGTGTGTGTGTGTGTGTGTGTGTGTGTGTGTGGGAAGTTACATAATTCATACACTAGGTGCTCCCTTGCTTATAAGAAATGATGTCTCAGATTCTAGCTCAATCCATTTCTGGGCTAGGTCAAGCAGTTAACCCATTTCTCTGCACTCAGCTGCCATGGCTCCTGGCAGACTGTATTATGAACTCCTGTTGATGGACCTCTTTTGATCTTTAGAAGCTCAAAAGGTTGTGGTATGATCTGTTCCTTCTCTGATATTCAATCACTTAAGATCTCGAAAGAATGGACACAACATGGACAGAAGAGAAAAGAAATGATCATGTTTTCATGGGCATATGGTATCCCAAGTGGCCATGGGAAGTACCTGCTACTTCTCTTTCCACACAGTAGTTCTTACTTTCTTTTACACCAAGGAAGACAGAGTATTCCATTCATTTAAGTCTTTTGTTTACATACTTAGATCTGGTTCAATAGTTAATTAAAAGGCTTTCCCTTACCAACTGCTAAGGCAACAAGAAAAAATCATTGAATTCTTAGTCTTGCTCTGAATCAGTGAGGAAAAGGGCCTTGGTCCAGAGGTAGATTCATTAAGCCTTTGGGGAATTATAGCAGGCAGAGAATATCGAACATGCTCTAAGGATGGGGTTGCCATTGGTCACTGCTTCCACTCTGTTAATATATTGTGTCTCCTTATATATATATATTTTATTTTTTCCTAATAGAATGCAAGCTCCTTGAGGATGAGGACTATTTCTTTTTTAAAATCTTTGTATTTACAGCACCTGGTAGATTTTTTTTTTTGACCTGTGATTTCATTAGCGTAGAATGTTCCACATTAGAAAACTCCTTCCATCAATATAAGTTGGCAACTGTTCTGCAATATGAAGTCTTAGAAAATTACTTTGGGGTCCTGAGTAGTTAATTAATTTACTCAAAGCCACAAAGCCAGTATGTGTCTTAGGTAGGACTTGAGCTCCTATCGTCTTGTCTTGAGTAAGACACTCTCCACTACATTGCCTCTCTGTCTGCTGGGTATGTAGTAAGTACTTATTGGCTGATTTTTCTTCATTGATTTTTCATTTCTATGTCTTATCTTTCTAATTTGACATATCTTCTGAAGGGCTGAGACCATGATTTATACCTCTTTATACTCATTGAATCTATGGCATGGTATGGTAAGTGCTCAATTCATGTTTGTTGTTGATCTGGAAATTAATCTAAGTACAAAAGAAGGCCTTGTTCTAGCCCATGCCCCTCCTCCTCTCCTGCTCCCCAGGTCTGAGGTGGCTCCAGAGCTCCACTTTGAATACAAATTGCATTATAAGTAATGCAATAACAGTTCAGTGGAATGGGCTGGTTGTGATTGTTTGTCCCAGGGTTCCACATGTCATTTATTCCCTGCCTTCCACCTCCTGCCTGGAGTCTAGAAGGACCAACCCCAGGGGAAATTGTAAAACAGGTCAAGTTTATGTTTGGCTGCTGGTGTAATCTTCTCTGTACCCTGAGCTCCTTCAGGATATGCTGTTATGCTCTGAATTTTTTCCTACTGTCTATGCCCATCAATGCTGTGGTCTGCTGTCCCATTTTGGTTACATCTGATTCAATCACAGACACATAGACATTGAGGAGATTTGGAAGGCAAAAAAGAGAACAGAAGTGGTGGGAGTAGAACTGATTTGCTCTGGGCACCCTGCCTGACATACAGTGTACAAATTGCTAAATGGTTTGCTTACTGTTGAGACTGGAGAGCCCAGAATGGTTTTCTTATGGACCTCCCTTATGCCCATTTCCCCCATCTGGGTTAAAAGGCAGGAGAACAGGAAGATATGCTCAAGGTGAGAGGCAGCAAGAGATTTATACCGCAAGAGACGAGGAATGTGTGTATGTGGAGTGTGTGGGAGGGGGATACTTGCCAATTGAAAAACAAAATAAAATCTTAGTAAGACAACGAAAAATCAAGTCAAGTTAACACACTTTATTTATTAAATGTTTACTGTGTACCAGATACTGTGCTAAATGCTGTGACTATAAATACAAGCCAAAAAAAAAAGACAAGTTCCTACCCTCAGGGAGTTTACATTCTATTCTAATGGGGGAAGACAACACATAAAAGTGAACCTAAAAGCCCTTGAAATACAGAGTAAGGGAAAAGAAGAGAAAAAAAAAAAGAAAAGGGAAAAGTAGAGAGAGGAAAAGAGAAAACTATTAAAAAAATGAATGGAAAATAAAAATAGTGAGTAACAGCATTGAACTTCAGTGTAGGTGGAACTGGCGGTCACTCCATAAGACATGATTTCTGGGGTTCTCAGGACTCTATCCTGCTTCTCCTCCAAAATGCCTCACAACCCACTGAGCAGATAATGAAATCTCTACACCAGTAGAAAATGATTTATCTTTGGTCCTTGGCAGACTGGTGCAGCACATAGAGTGCCAGATCTGGAGTCAGAGGACATGGGTACCAACCCTGTCTCTTCTATTTACAACCTTTGTGACTTTGGACAATTATCTAGCCTCTTTGTGCTTCAATTTCTTCATCTGTCAAATAAGAAGGCTGGACTCTATACAGTCCTCAATATATGGTCCTTCCCAGCTTTTAAATCTAAGATCCTATGCTTAGAGATTAGCCTCAAAATACATTAGCCTAAGAATAGATGAGTAGGACTTAAATCCACTCCCGAGTATATGTAACTAGCTAGCACTGCCCTTTGTGGAAAGCAGGTATTGGTGTTGGGAAAAGCAAAGGGGACACTGGAGTGTGAGTGAGGGGCAAGGGGTGGGACCAAGCAAAGGTCAAGCGAGGAGTTATCTCTAGAAAGCTTTTCTTAGCTTCTCACTTTCTTCCCAGGGTCAGCCACAGTGACACCTTTACACAGTAATTTAATGAACATGTAAAGCCAACTTCTAGGCTATGTAGAAGAATCTTCACTAATTAATCTAATTAACAACTCATCATTGCACTCTGTGAGACACTCTGTCAGGAGCACCTCCGCTCACCAGCAGAATAATAGCATCATTAGCTGTTGTTATGAGCTGTCAGTGTCCCTCAGCCCAGGGTCCCACAGATTACTCACTTGTAGACTTGGTCTCACGCTTTCCTTTGTTTCCCTAGCCAGAAGAGCATGGGGTGAGAAAGAAGTTCTGCCTGCCTTTGACTGTCCTCTGTGACCTCATGTCCCCCCCACCACGCACAAGCTGGAAAGCCACTCAATCTGTTGACGGCTTGATTAAACCTCAGCTACCATGCATGTTCTGCCGAGCTTTGGTTTTCCCGGAGAATTTGTTTGTTGAAGAGAACTTTCCTTCCAAATTCCATTAGAGCTGGATAATGACAAGGGGGAAATATGTTCTAGAAATAGCTACTTACTCTGACTGGTCCTTGGCCCCGAGGACCCTCAGTGTGGAGTCAGGCAGGTAACCTGCCCATGCTATACCATTCTGCACTTGTGGGCATATTACATTATAATAGTTCTCCTTGGGATTTCAATTGTTTTTATGCCATTTTATGTGGCTTATGTAATTTCCATTCCACCAGCAAGGCAAATAAGAGTTGAGAGCTGGGGATGCTGGGACCTGACAGCTTGACATTCCATGGGGGTGGGGAGGCTTAGCAGCTGGATCAATTAATAGAGATCTACGATCAGTATATTTAAGGAAGATGCATGTAAACCAATAGTAGGGCCTTAAATCAAAATTATGTGTCAGAGAAGAGAACAGGAATAGAAGCATCAAGAATGCCAGTCTAGTTGAGACATACAGACTTTGGAAGCCAAGAGTGAAAGCTGAATTGAAAACAATGGCAGGATGAGGCAATGTGGGTCCAGGTAACCAAGGAAAAAAGCAATGTGGAGCAGGGTAACAACTGAATGATAGGGTGGCTTGCTTAATACAGAGTACTCTCTGACAGCATGTACTGGTCATGCCCCATTTTGTTCCTCAATGGGAGGTGGTGTCAAATTCCAGGACTTCATGGCAAGCATAAGTTGCTCATTAGTCAGTGGGTACTCAATAGAAGCTCTTGGCACAGCAAGCTCTTGGAAAGAAGTCCAAAGAGATGACTTTTGGCTTGGTTAGCTCCAGTGTACGTTTTCCCTTCATCTTTTCCGCCACATCCACTCTTGACATTTCTGTTCCTTTTCCCTCCCCTCACATGGAAATTCTCCTCTTGGATGCTCATTTGTTGACTTCTTCCCATCTTCCCTCCACCCCTAATACTCTGACAATGGCCATGCCTCCACCAATTAAAAAAAAAAAGAAAAATTTCAATTAGTATATTTTGTTTCTATGTAACTTACATTTCCCAAAGTATCTCTTACTTTGCTGTCTTCCAGAAAGCTCTCTCTAATAACAAAGAATAAAAAAAAGAAGGGGAAAAAGTTTCAATAATTCAGGAAAATTAAATGAAATAATTAAAAAAACCCTTGAGTTATATGCATTATTCCATTCCCATGATCCCTCACTTTTATAAAAAAGCAGGGGAAGGTGCCTTCTCATATCTTTTCTTTGGGACCAAAATTGATTATTATAATTTTGCAACATTCAATTTCAATTCATTGTTCTTTCTGTTCGAGTGACTTGTATAATTTTCTTGATTCTTGCTATTTTTTGTATTAGTTCATATGTTTTCTCATACCATTCTCTGTTTATCATACTCATTACATGATATTCATATACATTCATATACCACAACTGATTTAGCTATTGCCCAATCAATGGGCATCTACTTTAAGTCTTTGTTATTACAAAAAGCTCTGCTATAAACATTTTGGCATTTGTGGGGACTTCTTTTTGTCATGGAACTCTTGGATGTAAATACCTAGCTATGGAATCACTGGGCCAAAGAATATGCACATTTTAGTGACTTTCCCCATATAATTCTCAGTTGCTTTTCAGAGTGGTTGAACTATTTCTCAACTCCACCAGCAATGCATTAATATGTCTGTCTTTCCACAACCCTTCCAACACTGACTACTCCCATCTTTTGTCATCTTTGCCACTTTGGTAATAAACCTCAGGGTTGTTTTGCTGGGCCTTTCTTTTATTACTAGTGATCTACAACATTCTTTTATGTGGTTGCTAGTAGTTTGCAATTCCACTTTTAAGAACAATTTGTTCACATGGTTGGATCATTTATGTTTTGGGGAAATTGTTTCCTCAATTAATTGATTTAGATGCTGGATCTCCTAGAAACCATGCAATCCCAAGCTATCTCATGCCATATTCTATGCCATATTCCAGGCATCCAGATTTGTATGAAAATCCTTATTTTCTCTCTAACACTATTTGTATTACGTGAGGTTTTGAACAAATAACATATCAAAAACCCCTCCCCCACCCCTGTTTACAGAGAAGGAATTGTAATCTGTACTTATTTTGATTCTCTTTGCTGGAGGGGCATTGTGGCTTGGCGCAAGGAATGTTGGACCAAGAAGCAGGAGGACTGGGTTCAGATTTTGCCTCTGACACTTACCTAGCTATGTTACCATGAGTTAGTTCTGTTACCTCTTTGACCTTATTACTTGATCTGTAAAATGGGAATAATACTTGTATTATTAAGGCTTATAGTGCTATAAAAATGTGAGTTATTGTTGCTGTTTCATTATTATTATTATATAAAACAGTTTGAAATAGTTGATTTAGTATGTCCAAGCTTTTATATTTGAAGTAAGATAAATCTAGACAACTGGCATTTATTGAGTACCGACATGTATCAGGCACTGTGCTAAGTCTGCAGGGGGAAGGAACCTTTGGTCCCTAAGTTGCTCCAAGCCACAGGCTTCCCACCCCTGGTAGGGGATGTAAATATGGTTAAAAAATCGTCCCTGCCCTCCAAGAGCTCAGAGTCGATTAGAGGAGACAACATGCAAACAACCATGTACCCATACGTCCCATGTATATGTACACATATATACAGCACATTTTTACATCCAGAAACATGTACAAATTTACATATACATACATATACACAACATATGAATACAACTATATGTATACATACATATCTATCTATATAGATGTGGACATTTATCTTGAGTGCTCTGTTTTATACCCTTGAGCACCTCTCTCTGCCTTAAGGTGTCTAGTGAGCCAAAATCTAATGAGTCAAATTCTACTCTCAAATCTTTCATTCATGCTAAAATGTGGAAAGCTGATAATAACTAAAGATTGGGGTTGATCACTATAGCAGACTTGACCATGGCGCCAATTGATAATCCCTTTCCTACAACCCATGAGATATGTGGCTACCAGCCATGGAAATCTTTTATCTAGTATTGTAGAAGTGTTCTCCTTTTCCTCCCTCTCCCCCAACTTAATGTTTCAATGGTTATCTTCCTTCCTTTTTTCTTTCTCTTTTTTCCTTTTTTCTTTCTTTCTTTCCATTCCTTCCTTCCTTCCTTCCTTCCTTCCTTCCTTCCTTCCTTCCTTCTCTCTCTCTGTCTTTGTGTCTCTCTGTCTCTGTGTCTCTCTCTGTGTCTGTGTCTCTCTCATCAACTGCCCAGTCTGTCATGAAGGCACAGTCCCATAATAATGAGCATTAGGACTTGGGTTACAAATATTAAACCTTCCCTCCACATTGCTCATTCTAAGACCTCAGAGACTTCTTACTCAGGATATAAGTAATTATTGAACTTCTAACCACTCTGTCAAAACCACAATTAAAGTCTATATGTGAATATAAGAGGGAGTTGGTGCATTATCTCAAGACGTTCCCAGAAAGGGCCTTCTCACTTCTTTTCAAAAGAGGAATTAACCTCTTTGGGCTTTGGTTTCCTAATCTATTAACAGAGGAGGTTGGGTCTTTTCTAGATCCAACTCCTGAGACCTTATGACCTACTGACCCTTTTATGGCACTGGATGAGCTCATTGTCAAAAAATAGATAATTGTACCCTCTCATCTCAGCACTCTTCAGATGTTCTCAAGGGGCCAAATTGTTTATGAATGTAACTCAATCTGGTGCATTTTGCAAGCTGCTGCATATACAGCAGGAGACTCCTAATTAGTGTTGGGACTACTTATGGCACCCTTTAGTATCCTTTGAATTGATGTTGGGAGGAGACATATTCTTAGAGAGAGACACAGGTGGTGTGGTGCCAAACTTTCTTTGGGACCAACTCTAGGGGAGAGAAAGAGAAAGGCTTTGGAAACTGCAGACATATAGAGGAAGCCAGCTCTCCATCATGTACTTGATTTTGAGCTTGCCTCCCTAGAGACTTCAGGGTGAGATCTGAGCCTCTCTTTAACTGAGATCTTATTTTGTCCCCATTAGAAAATTTAATTCAATTTTGTGTATTTTTTCTGATATGTTCTAATCCATATAACTTCTCAGATTTCTTCTTGCTATTTTGCCAGTGTAAATGAATTTACTTGGTATTTACTATTTGTGATGGTCTTTTGTGTAGCCAGCACTTGACGGGAAGGAACTAAGTCTGCTAGTGTAAACTTGGTGGCAACTCTCCCTCTAAAGAACCAGTGAATAAGAAAGCATCTTTTATTTTGAACCTAAAGTCCCCCAGGTCAGCCATATTTAGGGGACAAATAGATATAATTCTAATCCAATATTGCTCTCAGAGAATGGTGAAATGTATGCCTAGCCTTTAGGTCCTTCTCCTGTTCCCTTCCAGGGCAGGATTCAAAATTTTACTTGGAGAGGGGAGAGCAAGATTCCACATATGCCTATTAATGCCTCTTGGAAAACCTCATTTGGGCAACCCATACAGTCACATATCTTACATGGGCACTCTCAATACTAAATACTAAATCAGACCTCCAAGGAGTCTATGGTCTAGTCTTCTTTGTGTCCTACCTGGACACACACCCCTGGATTATATACTGTTCTCAGGAACCCTATCTTGCAAGCTCTTGACAACCCTGGAAATCACACATCCTTAGTATCTTCTGTCCCCAGGACTCTTCCCTCCTTCTAATTAGAGAGGTCAGAGGGTAGATTTTGGAGAGTTCCACTTAGATCTTCCTTTTAAGGAGGGGGCCTAGAGCAATCATATCTTCATTTTCTGTCTTATTTCACTATTCTAGACTTCAACCTTCCTGTCCTCCCCTTTTAGCTTCTTTTAATGCATCGTCTGCCCTCATTAGATTATAAACTTCTTAAGGGCAAGGGCTATCTTTTGCTTTCCTTTGTATTCCCAGAATTTAGTACAGTGTCTGGCAAATAGTAGGCACTTAATAAATGTTTATTGGCTGAAAGAAGGAGACAAACATTCATTAAATTCTATTATGTGCCAGATACTGTGCTAAATGCTTTACAAATACTATTTACCTACTGTCCTCACAACAATATTGGGAAATAGGAGTTATTGTGATCCTTGCTTTTCAGATAAGGAAACTGAGGCAGATAGACTTAAGTGACTTTCTCAGAGTCACATATCTTTTAAAAGTCTGAGGCTGGATTTGAACTCAAGTCTTCCTGACTCCAGGTCAAGAACTCTAACTACTTCATCACCTATCTGACTGATTGTCTAGTCCTGTACTCTTCTCTCCCCACTTTTGAACCCTATTCAGGGAGTGAAAGGGATCGAGGTTGGGTGGGATTAGCAGGAAGTAGGGCTAAAACCATTCTGACTGAGTAAGAAATAGCAGGGAGAGTGCTGGATTTGGAGTCAGGACTTGAGTTTGATTTCTAGCTCAGCTATTTGATACAGGTATTATTTTGGATACTATCAGAGTAGGCTCACTGGAAATCTATTGAGGATCCTTTGGTTCCATTAAACTTTAAATCCTATGATGCTGTGATATCTTTCCATAGACCGGGAGGGGGGATCTGGGCAAGAGGTAGAGAGGAGGCTTCAGCTGGGAGATTCCAGAATAGTCTGGGAGGTCAGGAGAGGAGTAGAATTGCAGTATGAACAAGATTCAGATGGCGATTGGGACTACAAATCTTGAAAATCCAAGGTTCAGTAGGTGGTAATACCCAAAGTGGAAACCAAATTGAAATGAAATAAAAATCATGACAGTTAGAGGGTTATAGATTTTGAGTTAGAGGGGAGTGAAGTAGGGTTAGGGTGGTGGCTGTCTAATTAAGAGGACAGATGTAAAAGATGGAGAAAGAAGAAACAAGGATATCTCCAAGGTTGCTAATTAGAGTGATTTAGAAGTCAATTATTAATGGGAGCCTACAGTTTAGGAGAGAGATTAGGGCTCTGTACAGAGATCAGAAGTAATCTGTGTAGAGACAATAATTGAACCCTTGGAAGCTAATAAGATCATTGACAAGAAGTACAGAGAAAGATGAGAAAAGGGGCCAAGACAGAATTTTTGGGGGGACAGCTACCCTTTCCCCCCAATTTAAAGCACTTTAAAAATATGTAAAATAAATCTTCTTTAAAATGAACAAAGATCTATTTTCTCTTTCCCCAATTTTCCCACTCTCCTCATCGTTGGGGGAAAAAAATCAAACACTTGTGTAACAAGTATGCATAGCTGACCAAAGCAAATTCCCTCAGTGGCCATGGGGACAGCAATACTTAGGATGACATGGTGGTTAAGAAAGAAAGAAAGAAAGAAAGAAAGAAAGAAAGAAAGAAAGAAAAAGAAAGAAAGAAAGAAAGAAAAAAGAAAGAAAGAAAGAAAAAGAAAGAAAGAAAGAAAAGAGGAAGGAGGAAAGAGGAAGAAAGAAAAAAGTAGGAGGGAAGGAAGACTGAGAAAGTGAGATCATTCAGATAAGACAAGAAGCAGGAAGTAGAGACATAGACACGGAGGAGGAGAAACTGTCTCGGTGGAGGAGGGAATGGTCAATAGAATCAAAACCTGCAGTTAAGTCAATAAGGATGGAAATGTGAAAAGGAAGTGTTACCAAAGACTGAACAGACTATTGGTCCTGATTGTGCCTTCTGATTTCCATGTGGGACAATGTTTGACCGTTGGTCAAACCCCATTAACTAGGTGTCACTTGGTCATCAATAGCACAAGGCTTTTGATCAGGTATAACAGAATCTCCCTACCTTATTTAAGCTCATTTTCCCTTGAATGTCATATTCTCTCCTCTACTTGGCATTGACTTGAGAGGAAGGAGTGGTGTTAGAAGGAACACAGGTATATGCAGCTCTCGTTGGACCAACTCCTCAATGTGCTCATGCCTTAGGGCAGTTTGCTAATGTGGCCAAAATAAACTGTCCTCCTGTCTCAATACTACTTATTACGTAGAATATGAGTCATTCCCCAATTGAAAAATGATCAAAGGATGTGGATACGGAATTTTGTAAAGAAGAATATATACGTGTATGTAAGAATATACATATATATATATATATATATATATATATATATATATATATATATATATATGTAGTCCTATAAAATGCTCCAAATCATTATTGATTAGAGAAATGCAAATTAAAACAACTTCGAGATATCAACTCACACCTATCAGATTGTCTAAAGTGATAGGAGGGGAAAAAGACAAATGTTGGAAGGGATGTGGAAAAATTGGGACACTAATATGTTGTTGGTGAAACTGAACTGCGAACAGATTTTGGAGTAATCTAGAATTATGTCTAAAGAGTTATAAGACTGTGTATATCCTTTGACCCAGCAATGCCACTATTAGATCTGTTTCCCAAGGTGATCAGGGGAAAAGGAAAAGAATCTATATGCTCTAAAATATTTATAGCAGCTCTCTTTGTGGTGGCAAAGAACTGGAAATTGAGGGGATGGCCATCAATTGGTGAATGGATAAGCAAGTTGTGGTATATGATTGTGATGGAATACTACTGATTCAGAGTCAGCCTCAGCTTTAGAAACTGTCCCCTCATGGACAGTGTGGGACTCTGGCAGCTGAGCAGGAAAAGATTTAAGGATCTTATACAGTTGAAGGATGCCAAGCACAATTGTGCTGATCAGACATGTGGGCTGGGCTGTGGCTGCAGAGAGAAGAAGTTAACACATGGCAGGAGAGTGGAGTAGCAAGGGGCAGGGACCCTGCTGGCTGTGGGCACTTGCAGGAGAGCAGAGTCCTTGGTTTCAGTTCCAAGGCAGAAAGGACAGCTATAGTTTGCAGTCACTGGAGAAACCACAGGGAGCAAGATCGTTTGTGGGACAGTGTGGCTGGAAGCTCTGGTCATGGCGTAGGAGTAGAGAGGACAATCCAAAGTTGGGCCTGGAGACAGACCTCAGAAAATAACAGCAAGAAGGACCTCAAACTTGGAACATCCTTCCCCCTATCTCACGACTACAACTTGATTACACTAATAGTAGCTGCTAAAAACAAAATAAAACTAAAAAAAATGAGTAAGCAAAGGAGAAAGAACCCAACCAACTATGGGGATAGAGAAGATCTAGGTTAAATATTCAGAGGAAGATAAAGGAGCTAAAAAAAGCCACTCCTTTTTTTAAACGAGAAATGTCAAATGATCCCAAGCACAAAAAGAGTTCTTGGAATAGCTTAAAAAGGACTTTAAAAATCAAACAAGAGAGACTGAGGAAAAAAACATGAGTAACCCCCCCCCCCAAAATCAAGAAAACTATTAAAAGAAATTCAACCAACTAAATAGAGAATCAAAAACTTAAGGAAGATAATAATCCTTAAATACTAGAATCGGGCAAGCAGAAGCTAATGACATTCTAAGACACCAAGAAATCATAAAACAAAATCAAAATAATGAAAAATTAGAAAAGAAAGTGAAACATCTCATCAGGAAAACAACTGATCTGGAGAACAGATTGAGAAGAAATAATATAAGAATAGCCAGACTACCTTAAAATTACAATAAAAAAAAGAATCTTGATACAACATTACAAGAAATTATCATGGAAAATTGCCCTGAAGTTCTGGAACAAGAAGGCAAAGTAGATATAGAAAAAAATTCACCAATCACCATCTGAGAGAGATCCCAGGAAGAAAACTTACAGGAATATCATAGCCAAATTTCAAATCTCACAGGTTAAGGAGAAAATATTGGAAGCAACAAGAAAAAAGCAATTTAAATATCATGGAGCTACAATAAGGATTACACAAGACCTAGCAGCTATTATGTTGAAGGACTCTAGGGCTTGGAATAATATATTCTATCAAGCAAAAGAGCTGGTAACTTACCCAACAAAGTTAAGTATAGTTCTGAATGAAAGGAAAAAAAATGGATATTTAATGAACTCAAAGACTGTCAGGTTTTTGTAACAAAATCCCCAGAACTTAAGTTTTTTCAGTCATATCAGACCTTAAAGTATATTATGGGGAAGAACATTGTTGAAGTGTAAAAAGAACAATTTTGATTATTTTAAATTAGAATTTTTCTTATACAAATAAAACCTATGTAGCCAACAATAGAAGGAAGGCAGAAAATTGAAGGAAAAAAAAACTTTCATAGACAATCTCTTAGAAAGGATGTGATTGTGTTGGAATATTGCTCTGGTATAGGAAATGGGGAGCTGGTCAATTTAGAAAAACATGGAAAGACTTGAACTTATGAAGGAAGATGCTATCTTCCTTCAGAGAAACAGATGATAGGAAATAAGCATAGTATGATGGTCTTACATAAATGTGTATAGGTGTGTATGTGTATGTTTACAGATATCTATGTATGTGTACACGTATTCACACTTGATTGTACCCTCCTTTATGGTGGTGGGGGAAGGGAGGGGAAAAATAAAGTAAAAAGTGCATAGATGAGAACAAAAGAAAACCAATAAATAAGCAAAGAAAAGCTGGACAACTTTAAAAACAATATATCATATATATGATATGATATGATTTGATATTTGATATTATATATGTATTATATATAATATAATAAAACAATAATATAGGTTTTCTTGAAATGGAAATTTATTATTTTATATTGAATCCTCTCTTATGATCTGCTGTGTACCTGACAATGTTTTTTTCTTTTCTCATTTTGTATTTAAGTTTAAAAAAAAAAGAACTGTATGAGATGAGACCTAAGAATAGCCTCAAGTGGGATATTTTCTGTACCCATGGAACATGGAATCCTGTAGCTATTGTTATCTTTAAACATAATATTCATGACAAACCAAGAGCTGGTCCAAACACGAGACAAATAAATCTCTGACCATCCCTCTCCCCCCCAAAAAAGTATAAAAGAAAGGTTTAGGCAAATTACTTAGAAATTTGAGGAGGGAACACTCAGTTGTAGTGAGTGCACTGCAAAGTACACAGTATATGGAATCAGGGGACCTCAGTTCAAATCCTAACTCTGTCACTAATCTGTATGGCCTTAGGCAAGTCAATGAATATCTCTGGTACTCATTCTATTCATCTAGAAAACAAGAGATTGACTAGATGACTTTTAAGATCCCTGCCTCACCCCCACCCCCCTGCCCTAAATCTTTGATACTATCTATCTCTTTCAGCTGTGGGAAATTGGGAAAGTTTCAAGGAAAAGATGTTGTGTGAACTCTGTATCAAAGAAACAGTAGGATTTAAACAGTCAGAGATGTGGAGTGGCCAGAGGTAGGAGAAGCCTGGGCAATGGCAAGGTTTCCAACTTAGCCAAAATATGAGGGTTAAAGAAGAGAGCATAAAAGCTGACTTGAAGCTTAACATAAAAACAAAAAAACAAACAAAAACTACTAAGATCCTAGTAACTGGTCCCATCACTTCCTGGCAAATAGAGAGAGAAGCAATGGAAGCAGTGTCAGATTGTATATTAATTTATTGCTTTATATTGAATCTTCTCTTATATTCTGCTCTGTACATGGACCTTTTTCTTTTCTTATTTTGTACTTAAGAGAAAGCAAGGGAATTCCAGAAAACCATCTACTTCTACTTCATTGTGTACACTAAAACTTTTGAAAATTTGAATCACAATAAAATGTGACAAATCCTCAAAGAGAGGGAGTACTGGATCATCATATCTTTCTCCTGAGGAATCTGCCTGCGGGTCAAGAAGCAACAATTAGAAGGAAACATGGAACAACTGATTGGCTTGAGAGGGAAAGGAGTACAACAAGACTATATATTGTCAGATTATTTATTTAACTTATATACAAGGTATATCATGTGAAATGTAAGGCTGGATGAATCAAAAGCCAGAATTAAGACGGATGGAAGAAATATAAACAATCTTAGATATGCAGATGATACCACTCTGATGGAAGAAAGTGAAGAGCAATTAAAAAACTTCTTGAGGGTAAAAGAGGAATGTATAAAAGCTGGCTTGAAGCTTAACATCAAAGAGACTAAGAGCTTGGGTACTGGTTGGCAAATGGAGAAGAAATGGAAGTGTCAGATTTTATATTCTTGCGCTCAACAATCACTGGAGACAGTGACTGCAGCCATGAAATTAAAAGATGCTTGCCCCTTGGAAGGAAAGCTTTGGCAAATCTGAACAGTATACTAAAAAGCATAGACTCTAGTCTTCCAACAAAGGCCCACATAATCAAAGCTATGGTTTTTCCAGTAGCAATTTTTGATTGTAGGTTGGATTATAAGGAAAACTGAGCCTGCAGAATTGACACTTTTGAATTGTGGTGCTGGAGAAGACTTTTGAGAGTCCCTTGGACAGTAAAGGGATCAAATCAATCAATACTTAAATTAATTCAGACTATTCACTGGAAGTACAAATACTGAGGCTGAAGCTTAAGTAATTTGGTCATATAATGACAAGAAGGAAAAGACTCTGATGTTGGGAAAGACTGAAGGCAAAAGGAAAAGGGGACAGCAGAGGATAAGATGGACAGTGTCATGGAAACAACAAACATGGATGTGGACAGACTTCAACAGATAGTGAAGGATGCAAGAGTCTGGCATTCTGTGGTCCATGGGGTTATGAAAAGTTGGACTCCACTGAACAACAACAACAGACGAGCAAATGGGATAAACCTGGAAGATGTGGTTGGAGTCATATCTTAATAGGATCTTGTTGCCAGGCTAAGGAATCTATATTTTTTCCTTTAGGCAATGGGAGGCTATCAAGGGTCTTTTAACAAGAGAGTATCATTATCAGAACTGTATATTATAATGGTCACCAGTGTGAAGAATGTGGTTCAAAAAGCAATGAAGAAAGGGTGCTGAAATATGTTTTCTATTATGTTTGGTTAACAAGAAGTAGAATAAGGGATGTCATCAAGGTAATGTATTGTCTTGTAGCAAGAGTAAAGCATAATAGATGGGCAGCTCCACTGATGCTCTTGTAGTCACAAAATGTAAACAAGACCCACTGGATGATCTTTAGTGCATTTGAAAGAATCTTAAGAGTGAACACGAACAAGAACACAAGTCAAATCATGGATGAATTATGAATGGTACCCATCAGGGGAGTATCCCCAATAATGGGACTGCATATCCACTGACTATTTTTAGATGGAGAATAGATTTGAAAGACAGAAGACAGGGAGACCATTTAGGAAGCTGTTACAATAGTTGGGGAATGAGTTAATAGGAACTTGCACAAGATGATAGTAGTATGAATAGAAGTGAGAGAACAGGTACAATTAATAGTACTTGGCAACTGATCGGATGTAGGAAGTGAGGGACAGGAAAAAATCAAAGATGACTCTGATGTGCATTGCTTAAAAGACTGGGAGGATGCTGGGACTAGCAATGAAAATGGGGAAGTTTGGAAGAAGGGTAAATTTTGGAGGGAATATGGTGACTTCAGTTCCTGTCTTTGAAATCAGGTGTGGTGTTTTTGCCCTTCCTTGTACTTTCGGTGCTTAGCACATTAACTGGCACATAGTAAGCATTTAATGCTTGTTGGCTGATTGGATACATTAAGTTTGAATTGCCAGTGGCGCATACAGGTTGGAGATATCTAGCAAGCAGCTGGAGATATGGCTTGAAGCCCACTGGAAAATCTGGGCTGGGGATCCTAAATTTGAGTCATCAGAACGGTTAATTGAAAGTTCAGTGGGTAACTGGAGCTCTGAGGCTGAAGGAGATTGTTAAAGGAGAGAATTTATCAAGAAAGAAGGGGACTGAGGACAGAGTCTTGAGGGAATGTTCACATTTAGGGTGCAGGTAGAGAAGGAAGATGTGTCAGTGGAGAAGTAGGTGAAACATTCAGATAGGTAAGAGAAAATGTGAGGGGGGAGAGAGAGAAAGAGAGAGAGAGAGAGAGAGAGAGCGAGAGAGAGAGAGAGAGAGAGAGAGAACGTGAATGTAAATATGAGAATATCATGGAAACCAAGGCAAGAAGGTGTATCAAAAACATTGCATGCCTTTCCCTTGCTCATCACCACAACATTCTGGGCTAGCTAGCTAAAATTTAATCTCCATTTTACAGATAGAAAACTAAGGCTCAAAGATGCTAAGTGACTTGTCCATGGTCACCCAGCTAATAAGTGACAGAATCGGGTCTCAAACTCAGGTTTTCTGATTGCAAATCTAGCAGAGGCATCATTATGCTTACATTACCTGATAGAATGCACTTTTAATGTCTCCTGTTAGTTCTGTGCTAGCCCACTCCCTTAGACGTGACCCTTTGGCCATTAGGACCTTCACTGCCTCCCTGAATTTTTAGGTCCTGTGGGAGTCTGCTGGAGCCAGCTCATGCCAGCTTGGGATAAACAAATCAAATTTTCAGTACAAGAATTTATGCCTCAGAAAATCAACAGAGTTGACAAATCAGGACTTGATTTATTATTTTGTCGATTGTCTAGACTTAAGAAAGCGTTGAAAAAATGTTAATATTACAGATTAAACTCAAAGTGTTTTGAATACATTTTCTTCCTAGACAGGAAGTCTTTAAATATTAATTAGCACATCCCTGCCTATAATATTTCCTACCCATCAAACACTTTCAGTTCCAATGTAGATGGTGTAGTCATTAGAACTCTGTGGCTAGAGTTAGGAAGATCTGAGTTCAAATCCCTAGCTCAGACACTTACTAGCTGTGTGACCCTGGGCAAACCACTCAACTTCTGTCCCTCAGTTTACTTTCCTGTAAAATGGAAATGATAGGTGTACTCGATAAATGTTTGTTTCCTTCCAAATTTCCTTATATTTTAGCTATTTAGACAAGAAACAACCTTATGGATCTCAACTTTATACCTGGTAGACCTATGATGACTTTTACATCCTAACTAGTTAGACTCTTGGTTTTGCACACTAGTCAGCTTTGCTTTGCTGGGCTCACAACCTCTTTGTGAGATTCACTTTTCTGTTCTCCTACATTTTTCTAATCAGATTCTCATCTTGCCTCTGCTTCTAAGCCATTCTTACACACAAATGCCACAAGTCTACAGGGCTGCACACATTTTTAAAAAAACCTTTCCACACTAATTTACCTTCCTTTTCTTCCCACTTAGAAATCATGGGCACCTAGGTAGCAGAGTGGATATAGTGCCAGGACTGGAGTCAGGAAGACACATCTTCTTGAGTTCAAATCTTGCCTCAGATACTTACTAACTATGTGGCCCTGGGCAAGTCACTTAACCAGTTTGCCCCAGTCTCCTCTTTTGTAAAATGAACTGGCAAAGGAACTGGCAAACCACTCCAGTATCTCTGCCAAGAAACCCCCAAAAGGAGTCACAAAGAGTTGGACATGACTGAAAAATGACTGAACAAGAACAAATCACAGCCTCACTCCCTTCTAGTCATCATGTTCATCTCTCCCATCTTCTGTGATAAGGGAATGAGTCTTTCTGGAGCCAAAGCTACTCCGTTCACCAGTTTCCATGACTTTCTCAGAAAGTAAATGGAAAGAAGGAAAACTTGGTATATGCTATAAAGACAAGAGAACTGTACATGAAATCAGAGACTCTGGATTCAAATCTAATTCTGTTGAAATTGGTATGACCTTAGGAGAGTCAATCCCTGAGCCTCAGTCTTCCTATTTGTAAAATGAGGGGGTTGTTGGTGTAGACAAATTTTTGTGGTACCTTTCAGCTCTGAAATCCCTATCTCTTTGTGTGTGTGTGTGTGTGTGTGTGTGTGTGTGTGTATGTGTATGTGCAGCTGGACTCTTTTCCTTTAAGCCCAGATTACACATAAGTTTGCACAGTGGTCCATGTCACATGATAATCAAATGACAAAATCTAGATTCCTACTTTGCTATCCTCCCTTTCAGCTTCCTCACTGCAACAGGGGTTGATCAACTGATGATAAAACCATCTTCTGAGTCTTTCCTTCACTTGCAGGTCTTTGGACAGCATTAAAAAGGAGACCGCTGAGTTCCTGAGCTTTCAAAAGTCTTTCCAGTTTGTTTTTGCTTTGCTTTGCTGGTTAAGAAAGTTTTGGTTCAAGTTATAGCTGTTTACGTAACCTTTACAGATGATTCCTCAGGTTCTTGAAGAGACTTCAATCATCTCTGAATCCGTTTCCTTTCACCTCCATTGGAATATCTGAGCCAATCCTAAAATCCAAAGCCATGATGAATGAGATTGGGATTCATTTTAATAGGTGCTAAATAAAAGTCTTTCATTTCCCCTGCTGGTGAAGTAAGCAACCCATCAAACGTTTTCTGTTCCAATACTGTTACGCTAATTTGACTCTGCAGACAAGAGACATTTTGACAGTACAGCTTAAAAAGTCAGCAGAGCTCTGGTAGCTTTCCTCATTTGGCTGGGGAGAGGTATTTAGTACAGTCAGGGAGCTGGGGCCTCCTGGATAGGACTGGGCAGGGAGGGAGGACACTCACTGGGGAATGTGGAGGTTAGCAGTTGTTCATGATACATCATTCCTACTGTGCCTGGAACTTTCTAGAAAAGTGGCCTATTTGGTTGTTGAGGATCATTTCAGAGTTCATAGGGCTGTGGCTAGCAATTTTTGCACTGGCAGGAATGTTTGTGGAGGGCTAGAAAGTCTCCCCACTCCCTTAGGAGTTTCTGTGTCTCTGGAGTCCAGGTGCTGACCTCTTGTCACCTCAAAGCACCATTTAAATATTTCAATTTATCATTCTGCCTCTTCAGATGGGGTACCCAGAACTAGACACAACACTCTAGATGTGGTCTGATTTAGGCAAAGGACAGAGACACTCCCTTCCCCCAAGCAGGACAGGAAGCTTCTCTTGTAGTCAAAGATTGTATTCATTTTTTTGACTACTTGATACATGGTTGACTTATAATGAGCCTTCAGATTGTTGATCCAATTGATTCTTTTTTACCTTAGTTGTCATCCCAACTTATACTTGTGCAATGGCCTTTCTGAACTCTTAAGTGAGGGATTTTATATTTATTTCTGCCAAATTTCATTTTATTGGATTCTATCCATTATTCCCCCATGAACAGATCTTTTCAGACCCCAAATCTATCATCCAATATATTTTGCCTCTTAGCTTCATGTAATCTATACATGTGATGAGCACGTCATCTGTGCATTCATATAAGTCACTGGTAAAATGTTGAAACTACTTAGGCCAAAGACAAAGGCTATTGGCACTTGACCATGGTGTGTAGGATGGGCAGGACTCAGGTAGTCTAGGTGAGAAGGAATAAAGGTCTGACCTGGTGAGGCCACTAAGTGGGAGGCAGATTGGAGAGAATTTGCAGAGAACTCTTTTTCCTTTCTAGATAAAGGTGCTTACATTTCAATATCTGTCCTACCTTGATCCAAAGGTTGCTCTTTAGGACTCTAGACATTCTAATGGACAGTGAAGGAGTCCCTCAGTTCTTTCTATAAAATCCTTTGCTGTGTGTGAAAGCCAGCTGACAATCAGTGAGAATGATGACCCCTTCTATACAAGTGAAAAGAAGGCAGTTTGATGCTGCAATGAATGTAAGACTGAACCAAAGTCAGGAAGCCTGGAGTCCAAATCCATCCTCAGACACTTATTAGCTGTGTGACCCTAGGCAGGTTGTTTTAACCTCTGTTTCCTCATCTGTAAACTGAGGATAATGACAGAACTTACTTCCCAGGGTGGTTGTGAGTGTAAAATGTGACCTGATCTGTAAAGCTCTTCATAAAACTTAATGGGTTTGCAAGTGCCAGCTACTTTTATTATGTCATTTCAGAAATTTTAGGTAGGTTCTAAGTTTGACAACTAGGAGTTAAAGTTTGGCACTTCTAAAAATGTTTGACCCTGCTTTTCAGAGCAGCCAAACTAAGGTTAGTGAAACCAGGTAAGTCGTCTACATAAGATGAGGGAAATGTGATCTTCTGGCAGAAGAGGAAGCATCTCAGAGCACAAGGGTCAGAACTCTTAGATTTGAAAATAATTCCTACTTCCTTTCTAGCTATGTGATGGTGAGAAAGTCAAATAACTCTTCTGAGTATCAATTTTCATATCTGTAAAATGGAAAAGAAGGGGAAGCAATATTTATAGAGCTCTTACCATGTGCCAGGGACTGTGCTAAGTGCTTTATGGATAGTATCTCAGTTGACCCTTACAAAGACCCTTTGAAGTATGTGCTGTTATTATCCCCATTTCACAGCTGAAGAGACTGAGGCAGACACAGAGTCACACAGCTAGTGAGTGTCTGAGGCTAGTCTTCAACTCAGGTCTTCCTAACTCAAGACTCAGTGGTCTGCCCACTGAGTCACCTCACCACCTGGCAGAGATCATAATATGGGCACTGGCTAACTCACAGGTATGTAGATAGCTTAGTAGATAACAAGCATGTATTTATTTCTTTTTCTTTTGGAGGCAATTAGGGCTAAGTGACTTGCCCAGGGTCACACAGTTAGTGCCCGAGGCTGGATTTGAACTCAGGTCCTCCTGACTCCAGGGCTGGTGTTCTATCCACTGTGCCACCTAGCTGCCCCCCATAATAAACATTTATTAAGCTCTTCCTATGTGCCAGGGACTATGATAAGCGCTGGGTCTACAAGTAGAAACCAAAAGACAATCTCTAAAAATGGTCTCTTCTCACAAGCAGCTCATGTTGTCATGGGGGAAGATAATACATAGTACAAGTGGGGACAGATAAGGGGCACCTGGGTGCAAAATCTTTACAGTTAGAAACACAGCCTGGACTGGAATAAAGCATGGCCCAATTGGGCCCATCCCCACAGTGGGGACACCAAAAAAATTCCAGAAGGCACCAAAAGAAAGGAGACTGCCATGGCAGAAACCAATACTAGGGTGAGAAGGTCTCAGGGCCCGAGGGAAAATTCAAGGTGAGAGGGCAGCCGAGTTGTGGTGGCAAAATCCTTAAAGTTAGAAATGTAGCCAGATTGGGAATGAAGCATGAGTGGTCTGGGCCTAGCCCCAAAATGTTTGTATTTTATGCATTGTAGTCTTCTATATAAATGTGAGCTGCTATTAAATGTGATATATTTTTCAGTTTTGGGGTGAGGGAGACATGGGAAAATGAATTTGGAAAACAGAAAAGACTCCATCAATCCTGGGATAATTACATTAAAGCTTTTATAATGATTAAAAATGTACACATATACATTCAACGACATAATTCAAAACATTAAATTTATGTTCAAGCCACAAAGAAAGGAGATATAGCATAGTGAATAGAGGAACATCTATGGATGAATGAATGAATGAAAAATATTTATTAAGTGCTTATTGTATTAAGTACACAGGGTACCATGTAATGCCTGGCATATAAGTAGTAATAAATATTGATTGACTGAGATGCCAAAGGTAATGCCAGCTTCTTTCTGCCCTCCAGAAGTTTGCATTCTAATTGGAGAAGATAACATACACATGAGATTGGTGACCAAAGATATTTCAATCTGAACTCGTTGAGAGCAGGTACTGGTTTTTGTCTTTGTATTCTCAGAGCTCAGAACAGTGCCTGATAGTGGTGAGTACAGCCTTAAGAAGTCATTTATTAAGCCCTTTCCAGAAGCAATGGTCATATCAATTTGATTTTTTAAAAAAGGTGGAAATTGGGGTATGGTGGGAAAGCTAGGAGCTAGGTGAATAGTAAGAAGATGATCAGTGAGTAGCTGGTTAGGATGTGAAACAACATCTGGGGCTTGTGGCCATCTAACTGTCACCAGACCCAGACATTCAGTCATCATCAGTATTACTGGGCTATAGATACCACATTAAACACTTTCTATCCGTGTGATGATGGACGAGCCTCCATGTTCTCATCTGTAAAACGGGTACCCAAATCAGAAAGACCTGGCTTCAGATTCCACCTCTGACACATAATAGCCTTATGACCCAAGGGAAATCATTTAATCTCTCAGTGCTCCATATGATGCTTTTTAGATTTTAAGTTGCAGAGAAATTGTTGCTGTTCTTTGGTTGAAGAAACCTCAAAAAACAACAAATGAACAAATGAATGAATGAATGAATGCATGAATAAATGAATGAATAGGGCTAGTAGAACCAGTTGATCTCCCAGAAGCCTTCCATTTCTTAATTCTATGAACCAGGAACCTCAGCTGATTCTTAGTCTGTATGTACCTTTAGGGAGCTCATTGCCCAGTGTGATTACTACCTGACCAACGTCTTAGTCTCAAGTTTAGAGAAAGGAAACTTTAGTTTCACAGTCAGTGGTCAGCAGCAAAGTTTTACTGACCTGCAAAACTTTTATTAGTACAGGTCTCTGCTTTTTAAAAACCTATAAACTTAATGCCTTCTATAAACTGGCTCTTCCATCTCTCTACATCGTTCTCTTTTTACCTCAAACTCTCCTCCCTCCCTCTTAGCTTTGGCCTCCCCTGCCTAAATTCCAAGAGCTACTAACCCTGAGGCACTAACCCAGAGGGCACAGGGCCTTGGGGAATAGAATCATAGTACACAGTACATGGCCCATAGTACAGTTTGGGACTTAA
Organism: Pseudochirops corinnae; assembly: GCA_028646515.1. Classification (NCBI taxonomy): domain Eukaryota; kingdom Metazoa; phylum Chordata; class Mammalia; order Diprotodontia; family Pseudocheiridae; genus Pseudochirops; species Pseudochirops corinnae. The sequence continues at coordinate 308,511,588 of CM053586.1, read as the reverse complement.
CCTTTCTAGCCATCCCATCTATCAATTCCTCAAATCTTATTTGTTTCAAATACAGGCAAACCTCAGAGATGTTGTGGGTTTGTTTCCAGATCACTGCAATAAAGCAAATATCTCAATAAAGTGAGTCACAAATTTTTTGGTTTCCCAGGGCACATAAAAGTTATGTTTACACTATACTGTAGTCTATTAAGTGTGAAATAGTAGTATATCTAAAAAACTCCAACAATGTACATACCTTAATTAAAAATACCTTACTGCTAAAAATGCTAACCTTCAGTGAATTGTAATCCTTTTACTGATGGAGGGTCTTGCCTCAATGTTGACGACTGATAACTAATAAGGGTGGTGTTTGCTAAAGGCTGGGGTGGCTGTGGAAATTTCTTAAAATGAGTTTATTTACCATGTTGACTGACTCTTTCATGAAAGATTTCTCTATAGCATGTGATGCTGTTTGCTATAATTTCGTCCATAGTAGGACTTCTTTCAAAATTGTAGTCAGGCCTCTCAAACCCTGCCATTGCTTTATCAACTAAATTGATGTAATATTTTTGAATATTCTTATATCTCAGGGAATAGGGAGGCTGAAGGAGAAGGAGAGGGTTGGGGGACACAGCTGATTGGTGGAACAGTCAGAACATACACAACATTTATTAGCTTACATGGGCACAGTTGTTGTAGCTTCCAAACAATTACAATAGTAACATCAAAGATCACTGGCTGCAGATCACTATAACAGATATAATAATGAAAAAGTTTGAAATCTTGTGAGAATTACCAAGATGTAACACAGACATGATGTAAGCACACACTGTTAGAACAATGATGCCTATAGACTTGCTTGATACAGGGTTGCCACAAATCTTCAATTTGTAAATAACAAAACAAACCAAAAACCCCGCCAGAATGCAGTGTCTGTGAAGTACAATAAAATGAGGCATTTCTGCAGAAGGAGGTAAGGAAGGAGAAATTTTGAGAGGTTCATCAAAACCTAACCCCTTTATGTGACTTGCCCTGTAGAGATAGTACCTTACTCCCTCAACTTCTAGCCTTCTAGAAGTTGGACAAATAAATGGCTATGGAATATAGGTTTCAGGGTAGAACCAGAGCCTTATGGGAGGCAGGAAAGGACTGAAACCTAGGCCCGTTGGTATGCTAATTGAGAGCTGGAAATGGGCCTTTAAGTGAGAAAAGTTTGGGGAGTTGGAGCTATTTAGCCTGGAAAGAAAAAAAAAAAGAAAGATTGCTCTTCTTCAACTTGACCTGGAGTCTGGCCTGTGGATTTGAATGATATGTCTCTGAATGATTTAAAGTGGGCTGTGGAATTCTGCCCTTGTTGCTCTTAGGCTTCCAGGGTCAAGTCAAGTAGTAGCCTATTATGTGCCACTGTAAGCACAAGGGATCCAAAGGAAGGCAAAAACAGTCCCTGTCCTTGAACAGCGTCTAATCTCACGGAAGAGACAGCATGCAAACAGCTATGTACAAACAGGGTATCCACATTATCAGAACCAGTAAAGGCTTCTTATAAAAGGCGGAATTTTAGCTGAGTTTTGAGGGAAGCCAGGAGCAAAAGACAAGGAGGGAAAGAGTTCTAGGCATGGAGAAAATGCCAGGAGTCAGGAGATGAAGTACTTGAGATGGATCAAAGAGAGAGAACTTCACAGTAGGGGTGAAGGAGGGGTTCCAATTCTCTCACTTTTATTTTGGAGTTTCTTTTTCTGAAGGAACTTGCATGCCCATTCCTAGATAGCATTAACACTTGCACAACAATCTAGCAGTTTCAGATTTCATTTTAATAACATTTCCTGGAACCACAATCCCTTTTTGGTGCATGCACATGACCCTCCTGGTCCAGGAAGAATAACCAGCCTTATTTTCAAAGGCTTTCATAATACCTTAATCATCATTTATTGTTCCATGTTGCTGTGCATAGCACAGTGCCTGGTACCTAGTAGGTGCTTAATTAATGTTTATTAAGTGATTGTTTCTTATCCAAAAGTGTTGATGCTGAAGGTTCATGAATTTTGCCTCTTGATAACTATGAAAAAGTAATAGTTGAACTGATTTTAGGAATGAGTTAAATTATCTAAAAACAATGGAGTTAGTTTAGTTAGTTAGCTGGGATTGTACAAGTTGAGGGTAGCTGTGGACAAAAAATTAATCATCTTGATAGCTAAAGAGATGAGTCTCTGAACTTAACTAGGCTGGTCCTCAGATATCAGCAAAAGTCTGCCACTGGATAATGCATAAAGCCTTTCTTTTGTGAGATCACATCTCCGTTGGTATAACCTTAAGGATTAAGATGAATAAGCAATAATAACAAAGATATATATGTATAGTGAAATGGTAATGCCAGCATTCCCTAGAGTCCTTCCTCAGTGCCTCACTGTGTCATATAAGTGACCCCAGTTCCCCAAGGAGCTCTTGAAGATTCTATTCACCTGGAAAGACTTTGAATGAGGCTAAGGGACAAACGATGTATCTATCATCTGAGAAATAGCCTCCACCCTTCACTAAGGTGCCAAAGTAATTTTTCTAAAGTTTAGGGCTGCTCCTATTACTCCCTACCATTACTAAATATATTCTCATTATATACCCTATTACCTTCAGGATCAACTATGAAGCCTTTAAAAAAATTTTTTTTCGATCCTTTAAAGTTTTCCATAACCTTCGCCTCCATACACCCCATGTTCTACCCATGCTTTTTCTTCTTTGCATCAAACACCACATCTATCATCTCTATGCCTTTGTACTAGCTATGCTCCATGCTTGGAATGCTCTCCCTCACTTTTTTCTCTGAGTTTCCATAGATTCTTTCAAGTGTCAGCTCAAATTCCACTTTCTTCAGGATTCTTTCCCCAGTCCCCAAAGCTACTAGTGTGTTCTCTCAGATTACATTCCATCTATCCTGTATATGTTTTATATGTTCCTTGTTACATGTGTTTACCCCCACTGGAATGTGAGCACCTTGAATACAAAGACAGTTTTTACTTTTCTCTGTACACCCTGAACATAAAACAGTGTACATAGTAAATGCTCAATAAGTATTTGTTGACTGAGTAGGAGTCATCCAGTTGAAGATATCCAATAGGAGGGGGGTGATGAGGTATTGGAGTTCAGAAAGGAGACTGGGAAAGGATATGGAGATGGTAGAATCATCCAAATAGAAATGACCATTCAATTTGTGGGAGTTGATGAGATCACCAGGACCTAGTGTATATATATATATAGAAAGAAGTAGGCTTAGGATGCTGAGGCTGTACATAAAGGGGGCCGACTAAGGATGATGATCCAACAAAGGAAACTTTGAAGATAAAATTAACAGATAGGAGAAGAACCAGGAGAGGGACGTGTCACTACTAAAATCAAGGGAGGAAATGGGAGACAAAGGGTGGCCAACACCATCAAATACTGCAAGGAAGTCAAGAAGGAGGAGGGCTAAGAAAAGGTTGTGGGGTTTAATAAGTAAATATCATAGATAATATTGGAAAGAGTACTTGCAGTTGAGTGACAATGTCAAGAGACAATTTTCAGTCGTGAGAAGTGAGCTTGATGTGTGGGGGGTGTAAAAGGTGAAGGCAGCTGGTGGCAGAATGGACAGAACACAGGAAAACCCGAGTTTGGACTCTACCTCAGACACTACCTAGCTATGTGATCCAGGACAAGTGACCCAACCTCTCGGTTTCCACAACTGAAATGAAGATAATCATAGCTTCTACCTCCCAGAATTGTTAAGACCCCAACCAAAATTCCATCTCTTACTAGAAGCCTTATCCAACACCTCTTAATTCTAATGTCTTCCCTTTGTTAATTATTTCCTGTTTTTCCTTTACATAGCTTGTTTGTACATTTTATTTGCATGTTATCTTCCCCATTAGATTGTAAGTGTCTTATGAGCAGGGGCTGTCTTTTGCCTGTTTTTGTATCTCAAGCACTTAGCACAGTGTCTGTCACATAATAGGTACTTAATAAATGCCAGAGATTGATTGATTGTGAGGATCAAATGAAATAATGTGCTTAGCACAGTGCCTGAAACACAGTAAGAATTATGTAAATATTTGTTCCCTTCTCTAGACAGTCTTCCCCCAATTTGACTATGAAAAGGAAGAGAGATAGAGGAAGTTATTGTTTTTGTCCTTTGTTCTTGAAGAGGACCAATGACATCAGGAGGGTGATGTCCTGACTTGGAAGTTAATTGGATTTAAGTGAAGCAGAAGCTTCACTCTCTCCTCCAGAGCCATCTGGGATCAATGACAAGATATAGATTGGGACAACTGGATGCAGTGGGAGACCTTGGCCTTTTTAAATTAAGGTCTTTCCTAGGTTTCAGTTTGTGTGAACAATGTCCATTCAGTGATTAAGTCTGGGTAAAAAATGAAGCAAAAATGGCCTCTTTTATCTAGATTAAAAAAAAAATTAATCTGGGAGGAAAAGATGCTTGTGGTTTCTGGCCAAACAGAAACAAACTGCTATTTACACTGACTCTGAGCCATCAGAACCCAAACAGTGACCTGATGAGGCTTGGGCTGTGACCTATCGTTGGCCAATCAATGAGAGCCAGAATGTTTTGGATTTAAGGCGTGGTTCTTAAAAAATCTAACCTGTCAAACCCCAAGATATCTTGTAAGGTTTCAGGGATCAAAATTTGTATTCCTTTGGTGAAAGTATTTGCAGGCAAGAGAAGGGAGAGGAAGGAGAGGGGAGAGGGAGAGAAGGAAGAAAGAAGGAAGGAAGGAAGGAAGGAAGGAAGGAAGGAAGGAAGGAAGGAAGGAAAGAGGGAGGGAGGGAGGGAGGGAGGGAGGGAAGGAAGGAAGGAAAGAAAGAACATTACCCAAATGGAACTGTTCAGTTGGGTCCCAGTGGGACAGCTACTACTCTACTGAGATTGTTGTTTGTCCTTTATTCTTGAAGAGGACCAATGACATCAGGAAGGTGATGTCCTGACTTGCACATGAATTGGCAGAGCTGTGCATAGTCACCAGCCTCACTTTCTCCTCTGGAGCCATCTGAGTCCAGTGGCAAGATACAGATCAGGACTATTAGAGATTGTCCCTGATAGAGGAAGTTAGCTTAAGGGGATAGTACAATCAAATAAAGGACTTTTTTTTTTCTTTTAAGGGATGGCAGAATATTGAATATGTTTGAAGGTAACAGGCAAGAAGCCAATGGATAGAGACTGAAAATTAGAGAGAGAGGAGAGATGATCAAAGGGAGAAGCTCTTGGTGCTAGTAATGGCAATTATCATTACTACTACTACTACTATCACTACTACTATCACTGCTGCTGCTGCTGCCACTACCTTAGTCTTCACTTTGCTGATTCTCCCACTGTGGGAATGCATTAGTGGGCCAAAGATACACCCTCTCCTTATAGATTTCAGTATATGACACAAAGCAGAGTGTGGCAGGCTAGGGATGGGGCTGAAGTACGCATGTGCATAGAGTTCTTTTACCTTACTTTTAGTAGAATACCTTTACAAAGTGGGCAGGGCTCCTTCCCTGGCTATGGCCACAGGGTAGGGACATAGGTCTTGGACCTCTGTGTAATTTTTTGCTTAGGGCCTGGAACAATGAAGAAAGACCCCAGGACAAGGTGACAAAAGGATTTTCTTTGCTCTATGGCAGGCAATAATACACTGATGTAGCATGAATAAAGAGGTTGTCCTTGTGGAATTATGGAGTCAAAACTGGTGGCCAAGGATGTATTATAGATGGATGGCTGTGTGAGGTTAGGGGTGGAAGTGGGGCATGACCAACCAGATGTCACTGGCCATTGCTGAGTAGCTGAGGGTAAGAGAGGGATATTTAAAAATTGCCAGTGGGCAAAGCTCTGTGGGCCTAGAGGAGAAAGAGCTGAGCCTATCACAGAGAATGCCCAGAAAAATCATAGGATCAAAAGGCCATAGATTTAGAACTGGAAGAGATTAGAGACCATTACATCTAAGCCTCTCCTTTTACAGATGAGGAAACTGAGGTATAGAGAAAATAAGTGACTTGCCCAGGGTCATACACCTAGTGTGAAGCCACATTCAAACTCAGGTCTTCCTGACTTAAGACTTTAAATGCTTACTATCCACTAGAGATAGTGGACAACTGTGAATTCAAGACAGAAGAGGATGATCATTACTTAGTAGGCAATAGGGAGTCATTAAAAGGTTTCCCTTTCTTTCTCCTCCCCTCCCCATCCCTCCCCTCTCCTCTCCTCTTCTCCCCTCTCCTTTTCTCTTCTCCTCTCTTCTCACAAAGGAATAACAAGACCAGATCTATGGATAAAAAAGAAGTCAGACCATGTTAGTTGGGGGGAGGGGTGTTAGAGATGTTTAGTGGAGGCAGGAAGACCAAAGGAGGTTAATTAAATAGTCCATCAGGGTAGTAATGAAGATCTTCAGTAGAGTGGTGTCGTCAGATATAGAGAAGAGAGGACAAATAGAAAAGATATTATGGTGATAGAACCAATGGGGTTGATAATTGAGTATGAAAACCGAGGGAGAGGCAGGGGTTGAAACTAATGCAAAAGTTGAGAACTGGACTGACTGAAGGAAGGATGGTGTCATTGATTGGAATAGTGAAGTCAGAAGGAGAAGCAAGTGTGGGGATAAAAACAAAACAACAACAACCACAAATAACGACAGCAGCACATTCATATAGAGCCCTAATATTTGCAAAGACTCTTTCCTCTCCATAACCTGGAGAGGTGGGCATTATAAGCATTGTCCTACCAGTAAGATAGGACTTGATCATATTGCTGGGATAAAGTGAGCAAAGAATTTTTTTTCTTCATTGTGGGCAAAAAATACATTGGTTCCAAATTCCAGCTGGTGTTTGGGGGTTATCTACTTGAAAATTAATCAGGAAAGAAAGGCAGTGCAGTAAAAAGTTCTCTAGACCAGTAATGATAGAAAGAAAATGGAATTAGGAATTAAGTAATCTGGGTTCTACATCAGTTGGGCCATGACCAATTCATTATGTGACCTTGCACAGACATCCCTTCACTACTATGGACTTCAGTTGGTCCAGTTGGTGTGTGTGTGTGGGGGTTCCTAGATGTCCTCTGAAGTCCCTTTTAGCTCCAAGATAAAGTAAGCAAGCCCGAGAGCGCTCTACCAGGATGCTTAGTAGAATATTTAATTTGCATTGGGAGTGTGGTGCTCCAGTTACATGATTTTGTTGGTGGTTTCACTCTCCCTTTGTAAGTAAAATCTGATTCTATTTCAGCTATGAAAAGGTAAGGTGAATGGGAAAAGTAGTTAATTTTGGGACTGTAATTATCCAAATAATGATAGAGATTTTGGGGACAATATCCTTGAGGAACTGCAGTCGGACTCTGTCCAAAAGCAAGTTAAATTATTTGACCAGCATGTAGTATGCATCAAATTTAAGACTGGTTTGGCATCTGAGCTGAGAGAATTGAAATAGTCCTGGGCAAGTTCTAATTTTCTGTTGTTTTTATTTTCCTCCCTGGGGAAGCTCTAGATTTGAGGGAATAGCTGGATTCCTACAAGTACCAACATCAAATCATTGCAGCTTTGGTCATCTTGGGAAACTATCCTAATGCTCCACATAGCATAGGGTATCTCTCCTCAGAAGTACTACAGATCTCAGGTCATATTCTTGAGTCTTAGCCCCAGATTTATGCTGGAGGTTCCAGTTCTATCCCATCCCATCCAAACCAGGAACTTTTTATTAAGAGCCTACTATGAAGGTATAAAATCATGATGAAAGAATGTTACAGCTAGAAGGACCCGCAGAAATCATCTGATCCAACCCCTCATTTTACTGACAAGAGAAATGGAGGCTCAAAGAGATGCAGTCAATGTTCTGTGATGTGAAGGACACTGAGTTTGGAGTCAGGGGATCTGTATTTTAGTACTAGCTTGGGAAAGTCTACTTAACTGTTCTAGGCTTGTTTCCTCAGCTGAGGGCAGGGAAGGTTTCAAATTTTTGACTATATCTGCAGGGCCTAGAAAGTTTGGGGTACACAGTAGGCGTTTATAAATGTATTTCCATGATTCCTTTGAAGTTATAAAGCTATAAAGATAGTTCACATTTATATGGCTCTTTAAAGTTTGCAAACAATTTATTGGGCATGACTTCATTTGATCTTCAGGACAATTCTGAGAGACAGGTGCGATTACTGTCCTCATTTTGACAGATAAGGAAACAAAGGCATTGAGAAATAAAGTGACTTGCCCTGGGTCATACACTCTTAAGCACTAACGGTCATATCTGAACGCACAGTAAGTCAGTCTTACTGACTCCAAGCACAGAACTCTGTTAACCCTCTCGTTGCCTCTATGATCCTCTATGATCTCAGTGACTTGCCCTTAGTTGATCAGCCTTTCCACCAGCCTGTTCTAGATTTCTTCAAGAGGTGGTGTGAAAGGCTAGTAAAGACCTCAAGACTAAAGCAAGACCTAGATCCAGTCATGATGAACAAGTTCTCTGGTTTGCAGACACAGTCTTTGGCTGTCCATCCACAGACTCTCCAAACCAAGTGCCATTTGCCTGGCCACAAGCAAATGATAAGTGATAAGGGGAAATAAAGACCTTGTGGTACTTCTTCTTGAAGGCAAAGGCACTCTCATGGCACACCATGCAGCAAAGAGGTGGAGAACTCAGTCATTTTCTCTGGAATTTTACCCGATTGGTGAAACAAACAGAAAATGCCAAGTCACTAGGCATTTAGCATGTCTAGCTCACTGAGATTTAAAAAGGTTTAGTGTCTACGAAGTACTTTGAACAATTTGGATGAGATGTACTCTACAAAATAAGTATTTATACTAATACCATTTCCCCCCTCTATCTTCTACTGCATACTGCCTCACCTATTATCACAAATGACAATTTGTGATTGCAAGCTTGCAGTCCCCATTTAAAGTCCTGCTGCAGCACTACATGGAGTGGTGGGGAATTGGGTCTTCACCAAAGCATCTTTGGTGGAAAATGCACTCTGATAGGACCAACGAAAGAGTGGTAAGGCTTTGCTCAGGGCCCCACGTTGTACTCTGCACATGTCTGCTGTTGAGGATTTGCTTGGCTTATTTCAGAGAGGCCAGAGGAGGTCAGCCACTAAGGAATCACTGGGTTTTGGCCACAAGCTATCTCCTAAGATGCATTCTGAGCTGGTAAACTCAGCATTCACACTGATGAGTTATAATAGTAATAGTCATTACATAGAGGTTTATGGTTTCTAAAGTACTTTACATACATTGATTCCTAAATCTTCTGTGTTTTTCTAATTGTATATGGAAAAACATAAAATACAGTCTTCTGAAAGGCATGAGTTTAAGCACATCATTGATTTGTGTATCAATTTCCTCATCTGTAATATGAAAGGGTTATACTACATGACCTATGATCCTTTGCATGGCTTCTCACCTTCTCTTTAAAGACCTTATATTTACTTTTTAACAATTTACCGATATGTTGTTTCCTCTAAAAGAATGTAAGCTCTTTGAGGCCAGGAACTGTTTCTTTGATGTTTGGGCTTGATATATAGTAGGTGTTTAATGAAGAGTACTAGAGGCACCTAATTTCAAATCCTAGTACTTCCTGTGTGACTGTGGGCAGGAAGTCACCTAACCTCTTAGAGTCTGCAAGATAAGGGAGAGGGGTGAGTGGGTCAAATGACTTCCAAGGGCCTCTTCTGGCCCTACATGTATGAAATTCGATGAAATGCTCAGTGAGTTATTCTAGTTTGCCAAACCACATAGAAAAGAGTTCAGTTAGAAAGAGAGGCCACTAAATTACACAATTATACATGCAGGCCATGCATTTACTTAGAAATCATGGATTAGCATTACCTTTATTTTATTGTATTTTCATTTATTTTATCAAATATTTCCCCATTACATTTTAATCGATTTCTGGCATACTTGGGACATACGGGCTACAAGCAGCCTGTGGGCAGCATGTTTGATACTTCTGATGTAGAAAGAGAGAGAAAAATCTGAATCCCTTGTTGGATTCTGGGATAGATGATTACCCCATGATTCAGAAGCACAGGAACTGAATTCATCTATTTCCTTGCCACATAGACTTTCAGAGATACGCATCTAACATATACTGCCAGTGTGGGGGTCGATGCATAGGGCATTTAATGCTGCCTTATCTATTATTTTTACATTCCTCCTAGATCCAGTTGTATTCTAGCTGGACCTAGCCAATGCTACAGGAGGGAATATAAATCACATTGCCAGTGAAAAGTCCTGAACTGAGAGTCTGGAGACCTGAGTTTGTATTCTGTACCATTACCCACAGAAGTGATCCTTTTGGGGTCTCAGCTTCCTCTCCTGTAAAATGAGGTGCTTTATGAAGTGGTCCCTTAAATTCTTCCGACTCTTCACCTATGGTTCCAAGCCCTGAGAATGATAAAGCTTTTCTCTCCGTGCCTTGAGACTTGGAGTGGGAAAGCAGCGTAAGCAACAATATCAATGAGTTCGAGTGAAATTCTTGAGAAAAGCTCGCTCTTTCTGGTTCTTGCTGAATAAGATCCCAATAAACATATTGCAAAAATGTTTGCTTTGGGGTGTAATTTTATCTTGAAATTCACCAAAAGAGATCTCTCTCTCTCACACACATACACATACATATATATGTACACATATATGTATAAATAGCTATTGCACTTGATTATGCTTTTGGGAGGGTTTTTTTTTTTTCTTGGCTACATTTCCTGACTCAGGCCCAGATGAGCTGTATCTTCTTTTTGAGAAACAGAGGGGTATTGACCCTTATAAGGGATCTTCTCTCAGCTGCTGAGAGAAGCTGGTGCTTTTATTACAGGTGGACTCTGGGCTTAGAGAGGCTCCAGTGGTTTGATTAAACGGCTCGTATTAATACTGATAATACTAATGCTAATTGACAAACACCACAGCAGCAAGTCATACAAGCAAAACCAGCGCTGGGGCCTTTGCATTCATCAGGACACAATATATGAGGGCTGGAACCTAAATCAGACTGTCACAAGCTGGTAAACTCTTTAGACAATATAGGGCTGGCCATTGCCCAGGGCCCACCGTGGCTAGACCATTTGGTAGAAACAAAGAAGGGACTTGCTTGGGGTGTGATTTTTGTAAAGCCCGTGGCTGGAGCAAAAGCCAACAGGTAACAGTTTGAATCTTACACAGCCAAGCTTATTAACTAGAAGGCTTTGCAAAGAATAAAAAGGTTGGGGTATATTGGGGGAGGGGCATTTCTTGGAGGAGGAAAGAATGAGGAGCTTAAGGGGGTAGTTTCCTATCTGACCTTGCAATTGGTTTTTAAAATCTGTCTAATTATACATACGGTATCTTTCTGTTTTGTGCGCCTATTTTCTATTTACATAGTCTGCCCTCTGTCCCAATTTATGGCATCTTTTATTGTTTCTTTCCTGCTTGCTTCATTTTGTCAATCCATCATTTCTTTAACTTGTTTATTAGTTACCAGATTTTATTCTATCTGTCATATACTTCCCCACCTCTTCCCCCCCCTCATTAACTCTACTTCACCTCTTTTCTCTTTCCCCTTTTCACTCCTTCTACCCCTCCATCCATTCCTTCTTCATTGTTTTCTCCTCTATTCCTGCTTTCCTTATATTCCTTTGATCTTCTTCTCTCCCTTCTCTTCCTTCTTTTCCTTTCCTGTATATTCCTTCTGTCTTTTCTCTTTTCTTCGGTCAGGTCTAATCCTATCCTGTTCTACCCTCCTCTGTCCTCCCATGCCCTGACTCCCTTTTGCTCTGTTCTCGTCTTTCCCCCCTCTCTCCTCCTCTCCTCCCTTCCCTATTTCCCCCTCCCCTCCTCTTTATTTCCTTTTCCTCCTCTCCTCTTACCTCCTCTCCCCTTCCCCTTCTCACCTCTCCTTTTCCTTCTTTTTTCTGTTTCTTCTCCTCTCCTCTTCTCTCCTGTTTTCTCCCCCCTTCCCTCCCTTCTCCCTTTCCTCTCCTCTCCTCTCCTCTCTTCTCCTCTCCTCCTTCCCTGATCTGTTTATCTGTAAACTCCAAATTCTTGATTTACCTGTAAAACAAGACATCACTCCTCTTGAAAGAACTGTTTAAGAAATCGTTGGCTATTTCAGCAGTGATATTCTTCCCCGGCTACCCCCGTCAAAATAAAACAAATTCAGTCAGCTCCTGCTGTGTGTCCTTAAATCCATTCCCTCCAGCTTTGCTGGTTTGAAAGCCTGTACCCTAGAAGGGGCCTCCAGCATTTGCTGGCAACCCTGCTCTAGTCTGATCGCCACAGATAGTGCTTTGGAGTGAAAAAAAGAGGGGGGGGGAACCCTCTCGTTGGAGATTTCAAAACAGATCCTACAAAGCTCAGAACCCTGTTCTTGTATAATGGCAGGGCTTGGGTTTAGAGGGACTGGGGACCTAGGTGTGTGTGTGTTGGGGAGGGGGGGAACTATGTAGCTACCAGGAACAAATAAGCAACTTAATTTTTGTGCATGTATATATATTATATATATATATATATATATATATATATATATATATAATTATGGGTTTCCTTTGGCATGTTCAGTGTCTTTTCCTTTGGCATCCAGGGTGGGTCCCATGCAGTTGTGACTTGCAGTCCCTACAGAATTTTCTCACTCTTGCTGTTTTTATATGTGTGTGGGGGAACAGGGGAGGGGGTTGCTGTGTTTTTGATCTGACTTGTCTGACAGATTATTTGAATCCAGCCCACCTTTCTGCACGTGTCAAACAGATGGGATCATTGTTAAAAGCCTTGAGAGATCCCTGGCTTAGCGGTGGGTAAGAAAGGGAGGGTGGAAGGCAGAGGGAAGAGTGGAGGGGGAACTGGGGAGGAGGAAAGGGGCACCCTCTCCTAGCTCTGCATGCTTCCCACATCGAGACTGACAGCAGGGCTCCTTCTCAGCAGGGGGTTTGGGGGCTATAGAGCTGGTGAGGAGTGGGATGGAAAGAAGAGAGAGGTAGGGTTTTGGTGGGCAGGATTATGATGTCACAGCAAAAGTTACAACAGGAGGAAAACACAGAAATGGTTCAACCTTTTTTTTTCTTTAACTTTGGACTGCCAAGAGCTGAAGTGGAGAGTGGTGAGCAAAGGAATGAAGGAGAGAGAGGGAGAGAAGAAGGAGAGAGAGGGAGGGGGAGGAGAGAAAGGGAGAGGGGGAGAGAGAGGAAGAGAGAGGAAGAGAGAGAGAGAGAGAGAGAGAGAGAGAGAGAGAGAGAGAGAGAGAGAGAGAAACTGGAAGCTGAAGCTTTGTGCAGCTGCTTGAAACCTTATGAATGGATTACTAGTAGCCGCAACCCAGATGGGAAGCACTGAGACATATAGGTGATGCAAGAAAATTTTTATATTAAAAAAGGAGAGGAATTCAGAGCGGGATACTTCTCCATTGCTATATTATTCCTTCTTGAAATGAATGGTATGAAACTTTTTGGGGGGTGGGGTAGTTTTTTCCCAACTTCTTTTCTTACCTAGTCATCTTTCCCCTTCTTAATAATTGCTATTACCTTCTTTCATTTGAGTTCCTTACTTTTAATATCCAGCTTTCTCTTTCTCACTAATTCCTTCCTTCCTCCTTCCCTCCTTTTTTTCCTTCCTTCTTTCCTTTCTTTCTTTTCCTTCCTTCCTTCCTTCTTTCACTGTCTCTCTTTTTTTCCTTCATACAACAACAATTTTTATTACTGAGAGAAGTTTCAGTAAGAAAGCTGATTGTAGCATGGGAAGGGGAGAGGTAGTAAAAGAATAGAATGTGGAAGATCTCTTCTGTAGTCACCTTGTGCTTGGATTGATCTGCACTCTGGGAACTTGGTTTTGAGTCTTCTGTGGCTGGCTGGCTGCTCAGGGAAACAGGACATATGGAAGAGGAGGGAGCTTAGCGCAGAACATGTTTATAGACAAATGAAATCACAGTTTTAAGATAGGGGTTCAGGAGAATGAGAGAGAGGGTGGGAGGGCCCAAAACACAAGAAAGGAGGTGGTTTTACTTCAAAGTGCTTGTGTGTGTGTGTGTGTGTGTGTGTGTGTGTATGTGAAACATAGGCAAAGATTTTAAATGATTGAAGGATTTTTCTCTTTGCAAAGCCACTCACCTAATGCAGTTTTCTACCTGTTTTCAAACATCCTCACAGTAGTTGATCATTCAGAACCAGTATATCTGTCTTGTATGTCAGTGGGGAATAGAACAGGCACAGTGAGATACTGCCTGAGATCAGTTTAACAATATAACTGATTAGGCGCATTTGGGTGGTGGGATGGGAGCATGTTTGTGTGCTCCTCTGTTGTATCCATGTGACTGACATTTTTTTTTTTGCTTTGGGTCTAGATGTCCATCATTTCACCTGTCCTATTTTTAAGCTATCAGATTTCTGCATTTTAAAATTTTATTCATTGATCTGCTCACTTGGCATATGGTGCTTTTCAGTAATTTCAGATTTAGATAATGAGACAGAGAAAGAGAGAATGAGAATGCATTGAGATTCATGGAACTTCTATATAAAATTTCCCACATATTTATACATATATGCATATATATGTATATGTGTATATATTCATATGCCTACACAAATATGTGCATATAGAAATACACATGTGTATATGTATATTTCCTTCCTTTTCACTAGTGTCCACTGTAAAATGGACTCATGGTCCCTTCTGAGTCCCTGGTAATCACTGCAATGAGAAAGAAGAAGCATAATAAGCCCAGATAGTGATAGATACAAGAGGTTCTTGACATATCAGTGATGTGATTAAAAGGGATGTAAATAGTTCCAAGCTGACTAGTGTGGACTTATATGCAACAGCTAGGAGATCAGGTGTGTGAGAGAGAGGCAGACAGACAAAGTGTGAGTGTGTGTGAATGTGTGTGTGTGTGTGTGTGTGTGTGTGTGTGTGAGAGAGAGAGAGAGAGAGAGAGAGAGAGAGAGAGAGAGAGAGAGAGTTCCCAAACACTATCGATTGTTTGATATTGATTGTGTAGGCTGAGACTGCCGAAAGAAAAAGCCCAAGATGTTTACTGGGGGGAACCAAGAGGAGCATGTGGTCAGGCTCTTTCTCCCCAGTGTCTGTATGAGGTGGGGAGATTTTCAGGAGGGAGGAGGGGACAGAGAGTAGGTGGAGTGATGCACTGAAGTTATTAGCTTTGACATCATTGTCTTTAAATGAAACAAACAAGAAGATAATTACAGGCAGAAAGAAAGGAAGAGGAGAAGAGAGACTAGGATAGAGCAGGTTCCCTGAAATGCATCCTTCTCTTCTCTCTTTATCCTTTCCCCCCATCTTCCCAGGAACCCATGAGAAGATGAAGTGAACCACAGAGCTTTTAAACTAATAAGGTGATTCCTAACATCAGACTGGCACCTGAAAGGAGAACTTTAACCAAGCTTTCAACAGACCAACAAGTTGGAAGGGGACAAAAAAATAACAACCAACACCCCCAAGCACCAAACAGAAGGGAAAAAGAAACCTGGACAGGCAACCTGGGAGCTGATTGGAGATCTGACTGAGAAAGGACAAGCTGGCATAGTGAAAGTTAAGTACTAGTTTGAATCTGGTGTTTCTAGATTCTTCGTGTATGTTTAGAGAGCAAGCATTATAGCACCGTGTGTGTGTGTGTGTGTGTGTGTGTGTGTGTGTGTGTGTGTGTGTGTGTAAAAGAAAAAGAGAAGAGAGATGAGTTGAAGGGAGAAAAGTTTGTAAAAGGAGCCCAGGTAGGGAGTGCTATGTGTGTCTGTGTGTCTGTGAATGTGTGTCTGTGAGAGAATTTGGCTCAGAAGAAAATGCCCATGCTTCCCTCATCTAGTAGCATTGAGAGGAGGTGCGGTCAAAAGAAAGAAACCTGAGCTTTTTTCCCTGGGCAGGAAATTCAAAGGAACCAGAGAGAAATTAGCTTCATTCTGTAAGGACTAGAGGAGGGAAAGAGGAGGAAGATTAAGGAGGAAGAGTGTGGAAGATCACACACAGTGGGTGGGGGGTGGGGTGGGGGAACAGAAAACCAAATTGGAAGGTGAAGGCAGCATCAGGCTGCAGGTTAGGATGAAGAAAAGCCTTAGTGTAAGTTTAATGTCCTGAAAAAGCAGCTGTCCCAATCCAAGTGACTCCAGTACTTTCATTAGCTGTCTCTTCTTGCCTCACTCCCCATCCCTGTTCTGGTGTGCCACCTCCTCCCCCTATATTAGCTTGCAGTTCTGTGGATGAGCCAGGGGAGGTATGCTGGGCTTAACGGTCCTGGGAATGACAGTTGTGGTTCTGACTGGTGGGATATTCAGCATAGCAGACTCGGACCTGGGCTGGGAACGAAAGCACTCCTTGGTCCTCAGGGGCCAACTGAACCAGGTGTCAGCAGAAGGAGAACCTTGTTGGCTGGGGACTAGGGCCCGAAGACCCCGAGCTGCTCCCCTGCATCATCTCTTTGGGGCTTACCCTAGCAGAAGAGTGGACTACTTGCATCCCTACCCCATCAGGGACCAGAAAAGACCCTCGGTAGGAAATAGTAAGCCTGGCACTGAGGCAAGGCTTACAAATAATTTTCTTCAAGATGAAGCTCAAAGACAAACAAGGAGTATATCTACACTCCTGAGTGGGAGTCAAGGTCAGGGGATTCTTGTCCCCCAGACAGGGGACAATCCTAGTGAACAGTCTGTTGATATTCACTTTGGGAGTCAAGGATTCTTGGAGTCTCTGAGTGAATCTGGGACCAAAGAAAGAGCTACTGTCAGCATTGCAGCCCTCTCACACCCACAAGGACTAGAACCAGAATCCCAAAGAAAGGGGCAAGTGAGGGTCAGGCATCGGAGACAGGCACAGGAGAAGAATGCAGAGAACTTGGGGGAAAACTCCAGCTGGGGAGGAGCAACCTTTAACTCCCAAGAAAGGATGCCTATCCTGTACTTCTCTGGGAGGCGGGAACAGCTGTTGGTTCACCCAGAGGTGATGGCTGAGATTCCCCGGGAAGCATTCACGGTTGAAGCCTGGGTAAGACCAGAGGGAGGGCAGAACAACCCAGCCATTATAGCAGGTAAGAGACCCTCTGCTTTTCCAAGATTTGAAGACTTTGGCTAACTGGGAACTTGCCCTGTTCAGGTGCTGATTGACTTGGGTGGGACAGCACAAAGAAAGCTGGTTTTAGAGTCAGGATACCTGGGTGCAAGTCCTGACTTAATAGCTGTGTGACCCTGAGAAAGTCACTTAGCCATCTCTGGGCCTAAGTTTCCTGATACATAAAATGAGGGAAATGGATTAGATAATTTCTAAGGTTGATCCCTACTCTGAATCCTATGTAGCTGGAGGAACGGTCAGAGGTGGGGAAAGAGAGACAAAATATAACGAAGGTGAGAATGAAGAAGGTTGGAGGTAGGGAGGCCGGGTTTTATCCTTTTTACGCAAGATGAGTCACATATCTAAGGGTTTCTTTGGCAGCTATACTTGCTATATTGTTCTTGCTTTAATCCATTGGATTTCCTCAACTCGCTTCTAAAAGTTCCTTTCCCATGCCAGCTTTTCCCTAAAGTCTCCTGTCTTTTACTAGAGGTAGAGGACATTCTTTGGCTCTTGGTGGCAAGACTGATGAGGGATGGCTTGGGGAGGTGGCAGTCTCCAGATGCCTTCGAAGACAGAAGGACTATAGGAATTTCTCTGGGGGCTGTACCCAGAGCATAGCAGGGATATTGGAGACAGAGCAATGGACCTGGGCAGAAGAAGTATCTGTCCCCAGATTCAGAGAGACCTTCTTCAGCTCTCAAGCACACAATGTGACTAGTGTAGAGACAGTAGACCCTAGTGGAAAGAGCACACACCTAGAATAAGTTAACTGGGTCCTAGTTTTGTCTCTGCCACTGACTGTGTGACTTTAAGCAAACTTGTCTGAGTTTCAGTGTCTTCTGTCAAATAGGATCTTCTCCTCCCATTCCTCACAGTTGTAAAATGAGGTGTGGGAAATATATGCATAGTTCCATATTTTACAAATCCTACCTACTAAGCAGGTGAGTGGGAAGAAGGGCAGTTAGAGTGCTTTGAATGAAAAGTTGGCTTGACACCTTACTGCTTTCTATTTTATGACTAAAAAAAAAAATAGTACCATAATCCTCAGAATGATCTGACCCCATGGTGGACAATAAATACTTGATGATCTGAACTAATGACTCATTGCGATAGGGAGGTCTCTGAACCAAAAAGGAAGGATTAGGTGTTACCATTTCACAGATGGGGAAACTGAGGCAACAAACTGTATTAGCTGTGTGACCTTTCTCTTGGCTTCAGTTTCCTTTAGTGTAAGATGACAGAGTTGGACTAGAGGATCAATTTTTAAAATTCAGAGTTGGAAAGGATCTCAGAGGTGCAGACCCATTTTAAAGATGAGGAAACTGAGTCCCAGAGAAGTTAAGTAACTTGCCCAGTGTCACAGTTAGTGAGTTGCATAGCTGGGATTTGAACTCAGATCCCCTGACCCCAAATTCCACTAGCATCCTTTGCACTATACCACTCAGTCCTATAATATTCAACATTTCTCTAACTCTAAGAAGCACAAGTGCTTGCCCAATCTCACTGAGTGAGATAGAACACAGTTTGAGAATAAAACCCCAAACCAATGAACTGCTTGGACAGGAAACTGCTTAAAGGGCCCTAGCTTCTTCCATCCCCATCTGGGGGGACCTGTAAAGTCAAGGACAAGTTTATAATGTGCAGGAAAGGGAAGTTGAACAAGACTTTCTCCATCATCTAGGTAATTCTAGGACCCTCATTCCTGGTTCTATCCCTCTTCTCTTTCTCCTCCCACTTTAATTGTAATGGTAGCTTTGGGGACTGGGATTCTCAGAAGACCAATGTAATTTTTTGTCTTCCCTCTCCACCCCCTTCCTTTTAGAATGTTGGGGAGGAGAGGTAGGATGGGCTGGAGGCTGAGTGAGGGGGGTGGGAGGGGGAATCCTTCTTCTGCTGCCAAGATGATGAAATAATACAATAAGATGATTCTGTGATCAGGGCTGGCGGCCTTGCAGATTTCCCCTCTTCACTGCCTCCTCTTTTGCCAGGGAGACTGCTCTCTTGCAATTTGTCCCAAGAACAGTAACTTTGCTCTTGCAGTAAGCAGGAAAAGGGGACCTGGGACCAGTTCCCTGGCTGGGTAAAAGCAGAGTAGAATAAAAAAAAATTACAAAGAGGAAACTCTCAGAGCCCACCACACTTAGCTTCTGGGAACCTTAGAGCACTACAGAAACGTGAGCTGCTCTAAATTTTTAATCCCTTGCCCCGGAGAAAGGCAGTGCTTGCTACCTGCCGCCAGCCCTTAGGTGTCCTCTCAGATTCTCTTTGAGGAGTGATAGCTGAGGTTTTGATCCTCTAGTCTTTTCTGTTTCGGTGTATGTGTGCTTGGGCAACAACAAATTTTCTCATGGTTCCGGATCCTTCTGGAAAGCACTGATCTGAAGTTTCTAAATCCACGGATTGTCCAAAATTGGTCATAAATTCCCTTTTCCCCTTTTTATTATAAAGTGGGCTACCCCTGTGAGGTTTCCTGCCTCAGCTGATCAATCTGGAAAAGGCTTGCTGCCCCTGTGATAAACTGACTTTCCATTTTAGGTCTCTCCTCTTCTTAGAAGGATGGAAGGAAAGAGACCTCCATCAACAAGAAACAAAAACCATCCTCATCTTTTCCCACTTCCCATCCAATTCCATTTAAACATTAAAACATTAAATATTTTTTAAAAAGTTGACATGTTGAACAATGGTATGGATCCCATTGGATAGGTGGGAGCTGATGCTGAATATTCACCCTTGAGCATTTCCGAACAGGCTCCCCAAAGGGCTAAAAATAATGTGACCTAAATGAAGCCAGGGGCTAAATGTTGCTCGTAGATGCATCCAGATGACAAGCTTGAACTAGTCAGTCAATAGGGTCCCTTCCTGCTCTCCAATTCCTTTCTACTCCAGCTTTCTCTGCTCTGAAGAGCCTCATTTAGCTGTGGCCCTTGTGGTAGAGAACAGCCAGCCTCCTCCATGCAGAATATAGGTTTATACCTGACTCCTTTACTATCTTTCCACAAAACCTGCCATACAGTTCTCACTCTACCCTGTCCATAGTTCTGCTAGAGAAATACCCTCTAGTCCTAAGCCAGTATTAAAGCAAAGAGGAGTGGTGAGCCCACCATATTACTACTAATGCTTTATTCCACAGCCCTCTACACTTCAGTCCTGAAGTCCCCTCACTACAACCTGTACTCCCTGGAACACATGGCATATTTTTTTGGCCACTGGGTTTCATTAGCCCCTGGAGAAGAGAACCCCAGGAGAGACCGGGCCTTTGGGAATACTTCCTGTGTGTGACACTAGGTGGCAGTGTTGCCTCATGCACAGGGTGACTGGCACCAGTCCACAAATTCTTCAGGGGAAATGTCAGTTTGGGTCTGCACCTGGTTTGGACTGCTGCCTTTGAGCACTCTGTCCTTCCTAGGACTGGAAATAATCCTACCTGGGGAGGTGAGGATGGGAAACTCCAGGAAGTTCACATTACAGTGCCATGGTGACTAGTGAAGGTGACATCCTTGGTTGTGGCTGGCTGGGATGCTGCACATTTAGCCATTGAGAGGGGAAAAAAAAGTATAGATACACAAATCCTGCACAAACTGTCCCCACCCCCACCCACTGCCACCCTTCTCCTACACCCCCACTGCTAGCATGGTCCATTTAACTCCAGTGTATCTTAGAGTGCTGCTTTATTTAGGGATGAGGACTTTTGATTCATTCTATATGATTCATACATCCCAGGCCCTGAGAGTTTCTGACATTCTATGGGAGAGAACTAGAACTTGGCTTAGCTTCCTTTCAAATAAGAATCCAAGTCCTAGAATCTCAGAACTGGATGGCATCTTGGAGGACATGGGTTCTAACCCATGCCTGAGTGGGACTCTCCCCTACAATTCCCTGACAAATAGTCCCATACCTTCCACTCCAAGATCTTCAATGATGTCAGTCCATTCCACCTTGGAACAGAATTGTTAGGAATTTTTTGATTATGTATCAAACCAGTAAGTCTTGACTTGTTCCTCTGTAACTTCTACTCATTCTTCCTAGTTTGATCCCCAGGACTAAGCAGAATAAACCTAATGCCTCTTCTGAAGAGTGTCAATCTTTTTTTTTTTTGTAAACAGTACTTTCCCCCCCAATTACATGTAAAGATAGTTTTCAATATTCTTTTTTAATAAGATTTTGAGTTTTCCATTTTTTCTCCCCCCTCCCAATGACAGCAATCTGATATAGATCATACATGTGCAGTCATGTAAACATATTTCCACACTAGTTATGTTGCAAAAGAAGAAAAAGAACAAAAGAGAAAAGCCATTAAAAACAACAAAAAAAGTGAAAACAGTATTCTTCCATTTGCATTCAGACTCCATAGTTCTTTCTTGGGATGTGGATAGCATTTTCCATCATGGGTCTTTTAGAATTATCTTGGATCACTGTATTGCTGAGAAGGGCTAAGTCCATCATAGTTGATCATTGTGTGATGTTGCTGTACTGTGTACAACATTCTCCTGGTTCTGCTCACTTTACTCAGCATCAGTTCACATAAGTCTTTCCCGGTTTTTCTGAAATCTGACTGCTTATCATATCTTATAGCACAATAGTATTTCATTACATTCATATACCACAAATTGTTCAGTTACTCTCCAATTGATGAGCATACCCTCAATTTCCAACTCTTTACCACCACAAAAAGAGCTGCTATAAATATTGTTGTACATGTAGGTCATTATCCCTTACTAAAAATAATATCTTTGGAATACAGACCTAGTATTTATCTTTCTGGATCAAAGGATATGTACAGTTTGAATGCTCTTTGGGCATAGTTCCAAATTGTTCTCCAGAATGGTTGGATCAGCTCACAACTCCACCAATAATGCATTAGTGTCCCAATTTTCCCACATCTTCTTCAACATTTATCATTTTCCGGTTTTCTCATGTTAGTCAATTTGATAGGTGTGATGTTGTACCTCAGAGTTGTTTTGATTTGCATTTCTCTAATTCATAGTGATTTAACTTTAATTTCCCCATTGGAAAACTGCCTGTTCATATCCTTTGACCATTTATCAATTGGGGAATGGCTTGTATTCTTATAAATTGGAAGAGTGTCAATCTTTGAAGCAATAGGAGAAAACAGATTTGGAAAAGAGTAACTAGGCTCGGTACCCTGCTCTGCTGTAATTCATCGTGCCCCTCATTGAAAGCCCTACTCAATAGCTCGGTCAGTTAGGGGATACCTATTCACTAACAGCTAGCCTGAGGTCAAGATACTATTTTAGCTTGTCCACTGAGGAGAATTCACCTCAGAAAGTCCTGATCTTGAACTAAATTTAGACCAATTTTCTGAAGGTTTCATTCCAAAGTTTGGATTTCTTGAATGACTTTCTCGATCCTTGAATGACCCTATTTTCCTTCCATCCCTTTTATTCCTTCATACTTTCCTTCCCCTCTTCTCACTTACACATTGATTCCCTACCTTTCCCTCATATTTTTTCAAATGTTGACTGAAGTTACATGGACTCCCCAAGTTCCAAAGAGGTTCATGGCAAAGCTAAGCTATTAATCTAGATTTCTTTCCTCATGGCATTGAGGAATTGCAGGGTTGGAAGAGACCCTAGAGATCATCTTGTTAAAAGCTTTTGTTTTATTGATCAGGAAAATGATTCCTAGGCAAGTGAATGACCAAAGGTCATATAGCTAGTTAGTGGCAAACTCTGACCTATAATTCAAATCTCTTGATTCCCAATCCAATGTTCTTTCTACTCCACCATATTTACTCACTACTCAATCAGTAAGCATTGATTGGGAGCCTACTGCGTTGTTGTTGTTGCTGTTCAGTCATATCCAACTTTTCATGACCTTGCAGACCATACTGTCCAGGGAGTTTTCTTGGCAAAGATACTGGAGTAGCTTGCTATTTCCTTCTCCAATGGATTAAGATAGTGGTTATGTGACTCACTTACCTAGTAGCTGTCTGAGGTCAAATTTGAACTCAAGTCTTCCTGACTCCAGGTACCACACTCTGTCCACTGAGTCACCTAATGATTCTTCTACAGGTTTACCTATGGAAACCATGTTGCAACTTTTATTTCCTCTAGATCAGTGATTCTCAACCTTTCTAATGCTGCGACTTTTTAATACTCATGTGTGGGTGTATCTGCATTTGGGTGGACCCGCCTGGAGATGGATAGAGGAGCAGTGTCTCAGTTCCTAAGACCATCAGAAATATGTGTTTTCTGATGGTCTTAGGCGACCCTTGTGAAAAGGTTGTTTGACCCCCAAAGGGGTCGTGACCCACAGGTTGAGAACCGCTGCTCTAGATAGTTAAGTGGTACCATTTTCTCAGTATCCAGCCAGAGCCATGGGCTGACCCTGGTAGGCTGACCTGGCTAAACCATCCAACTGGATGACCTACTGTGTGTCACACAAAAAATATTTATTAAAAGCAATCATTATGAGTAATGTACAATGGGAGAACAAGGATGCATTAGATCGCAGTTATTGCTACCAAATACCCATGTTATAGGGCTTTAAAGGACAGCCCCAAATAGTCTAGACCAGAGACTTCAAACACATGGCTTATAGGCCACATGAGTCACAATGCCAGCACAGCCCGAACCAGATTAAAATGTAATTGGGAAATATTAAACAAAAATTAATAATACATGGATAATGTTAAGATAAGGTTTTCTAAATCAATTAGATCCTTCAGGGATTTTCCTAGCCCCTATTTTTTTTGAGTTTGATGCCAGTGGTTTAGACATCTCAACAGTTAGAAGTGGTTTATAAAAATAAATGGGGTGTTGATGTGGAAGTTTAGGCAAAGTTCAGTCATTGGTCTGTATTTTTTTGTTAGATTACATCAGTTTAGGGTTTCTCTATATGGTTGTATAGTTGTGTGGAGAGGGGTGGAGGATTTCCAAATCTGTTAAATGGAAGTCATTTGGCTTGCTGCTAATATTTTCCCATAGGATATCACAAAGGCAGTATAGTATAGTGGGTAGAGAGCCATCCTTAAATCCAGAAAGGCCTGATATCAAATTCTGCATCCATCATGTACTGGCTCTTTGACTTTGGACAAATCAATTAACCTCTCTGTGCTCAGGCAACTTCAAAACAAAACTTGAAGAACTGTTACTTATCTGCATTAATAGAGAGTTTCCTCACCAGGATTTTCCCTAAGTGGATACATAACACAGGTGTATAAATGAGGGGGAAAAAAAGAATCTTTAATAAAAATAAATGACTGAAAGGACACTGAATATTGATATGTTATTCTTTTAGGCAGAAATACCTGTAAAAATGTAGTGCATCTCAGTAACTTTTTTCAAGCCTTTATTAAACATTTACCCTGTCCCAAGGACTAACAAAGTGCTGGGGATACAAAGAAAGGCAAAGACAACAAAAACAAACTAGGAACAATGAGTAAGTAAGCACTCTAAAGGGAGGGGCAATGTGCAAACCACTATGTACAAACGAGATATGACAGGCTAAGGAAAGGCCATAGAATAATAACTGGCACTTACATAGCGCTTTAAGGTTTGCAAAGCACTTTTGTGAGTATCTCATTTGATTCTCACAACAACTTTTCAAGGGCTGTTCTATTATTATGACCATTTTATAGATGAAGAAACTAAGGCAGACAAGGATAAGTGACTTGTCCAGGGTCACAGAATTGTGGCTCTTAGAGGTTAAATGAATTGCCGGTGCCATTCAGCCAGTTAGTGGCAGAGCTGGGATTTGAACCTGGGTTCTAGTTCTCCAAATCCAGGGTATTTTGTATTACAGTTTCCACAAGCTACTATGATTATTCTACTGTCTTAATAACTTCCATTCCAGTATCTCAAGGTCTAGAATCTTAAGGTCACTCATTAAAAATGTAGAACATCACAGAAGAAATGTTTTAAGTCATTAGATGGTCTTATTATTATGGAATCATAGACTGGAGGACACTTTGAGTGGCGACTCTTCAGTTCTGAACTCCCTTTATATTTAAGTCTGCCAAGATAGATGGAGAAAGGATCGAGTTCTATCCTGTTCTAAAAGATTTTCAGAAAAGATTTCTATCCTCTGTCCCCTTTCACATTTATCTGTTGTACAGTTTTCACTGTCTGAAATAAGAGTGTTCTCAAAACTAGTTTAAATGCATAATGTCTAAAAAACCCCCAAACTTTGCAGATAGAGAGTTCTTAAAAAATTCTAAGAGATGAGGAGGGGCGCATCCCATGGTTGACCCTTTGCTCAAAGATAAAAGAGAGCAAAGGAACCTTGAAAATGGAAGACTTTTCAATTAATGAGCAAGTGGCCAGACCAAGTGTTGAACTTCAGTCAGTTTGCCAAATGCTGACAAGTGAGACATGCACATTGTTAAGGTGCGATAGTAAGATTTGCTCTGGATTTGGTTTGTTCACATCTGTAGCATGACCAGTGTTCACCTTAACAGTTCAAATTTCTATAGTGATGTAGACTGTGCAAGCTTCCTTATCTCTACTGTACAGGTGAGGAAACAGACCCAGGAGTAACTTGATTGATGTCTGTCAGATGGCATCAGTGCTATGACTCAAACACAGGTCTCTAAATTCCCTGTCCAGTGCCATCCCCACTTATGCATGTCAAATCTTTGAATAACAGAGGGCATTTATATATTATATTATTTTGCAGTTTATGGCTTTCTTCATTCTCATCTTCTTAAGTTTTAGCAGGTATAAAAACAAAAATAAAAAAAGAAATCAAACACCTCTCAGGACCAAGTTAATGAGGAAGGAAAAGACAAGGTGATGGTCATCTACAAAAATTTATGATCAGAGCATGCAGTGAAATGTAAGAACACCCCCTCCTCCCTTCCCAATTTCTTCAGAGTGGTGGAAATAAAAAACAAACAAACAAACAAAAACAAGGTTCATTCCAGAGTTGGATTACTGGAAGAATTTCATAGGTAAGAGGTTGGGTAAAAGGAGATTTCTGGAAGCTGGGGCTTCCTCAGTGGGGTCAGAGGATCATTGGATCAAAGATCTGGACCACGAAGAAATCAAAGATGCCAAGAGGTTGCTTCTGCCTACCATATCTTCTTCAGGATTCTGGGTTTGTTTGTTTGTTTGTTTTTACCTCAGTCTTTGCTAACTATAAACTATATTCAGGAGAAAGACTGAGGACAGTCTCTCAAATGGAGCAGGTAAATTCCACTGCTTGGGGCAATGATGGCTGACCCCCACAAAGGGCCACAGATATGGGCTGTAACAAACCACACTGATGTCTCAGTGTGGGCATCTAGACAATCTAAGTTTATGTTTCTAGTACTTGACGTGTTGATTACCCAGGTGAGGGGCTCAAGTTTGTGAAGCTTTACTGGCTGGCATGATTGTTTTTTTTCTCCCCAAAATCTCCTAACCACGACATCTCTTGTCTCTTTATTGGCACCCTAAGAAGCTCTCTTCTCTTCCCAAACCTGATCTCCAGGGCACTGAACAGGGTTTTTTAAAACCTTTTACCTAATATTAAAAGCTCCATATTACTTTTCACCTGGATGAGCACCAAATGACATTTATACCCAGAACACTTAGCTCCTCAGAAGTAGTACAGGGTCAGATTTTGATGTAGCAGCATCTTTGAGAGGAAAAAGAGAAGGGAGAAGATGGGAGGAGGGGAAAAATAAAACCAGGATTGTTTCCTCCATTGTTCCATGAGCTCTCTTCTGGATTTTACCTCTCTGCCTGGCCCAAGGAGAGTATGGTGTGCCTCCTTGCAGCTGTCTCTGCAGCCTAGCTGTTTAGTGTTTGGATATCTGGCACACAGGTGTTAACTAGGAGTCATCCAGGCTTCAGGGGGGTGGGACTTGGGGGAAGCAGAGCAGGTAGGGAGTTTGGAAATGAAAGTTATCCAAGAGAAAAACTCATGGACATGAACCTTTAATCCTACCACCTCTCTCAGTCTCTCAGAGCCTGTGCCAGTCACATGTCCTTCTTGCTCCTTTCTCTTAACCTCCTCCCTCACTCCTTACACATTCATGTTTGTGTCTATGTTTATGTTTTGCTTTGAGACTGGCTCTCCCTGTCTTGATGAGGCTGAAAGTACAATGAATGATAACTTGGCCACTCATAAGCCTGATCTCAGTGCTGATCATCATGGGAGCTTAAACCAACTCCATTTTTTCCAACCTGGGTTTTGCTCCTTAGGCTGCCTTATGGCCCTCCACTCCAAGGGGCTCACCATTTCGGTATAGAACTTAGTGCAGCCATGGGGTCCACTTTATAGTTACCAAAGCAGCAGTACCAGCAGCAATTGGAGGCATGTGCTAGACATTCACTGCTATGTGACTTACGGCATTGTTTATTACCGGGGTGAGGAACCAGGGACCTTTAATGAAGGGGATTTGTTCTTTGAAGTTTAGATTTAGCCAAAGGGCCACACTTGAGGACTTAGAAGGCCACATGTGCCCTTGAGGCCAAAGGTTCACCACCCCTGGTCTGTTACTTTCACAGAGGAATTTATGTATTGGATGGATATATAATAGATGTAAGTGGCATCTCCAGCTAAAAACTTTTTAGTTTAGTTAAAAACCTAGGTCTTAATGATTCCCTAGTTTTTAAGGAAGAGGATGGAGCCAACTGGGACCCTGTAGAGTCTAGTACTCAGGCATGGGTTCTTGGGTTGCAATTGCTCAAAGGTGTCTGAGGGAGCTTCGGAAAGTGAGAATCACTCTTAGTTTCCCAATAAATCTAACTCTGTTGGCTCTTCTCCAGTGCTCTCACCTCTGGCTTTCAATTTTCCACACCTCATCTCTTCTCCTTTATATTTCTTTACTATTCCTTTGGGGGCAGTTTTGCCTGATTAATTCAGAATGTGTTACCACACAGCTAGCTTCTCTTCTTTTCTATCCACATGCCTTTGTTGATGAGACCAGAGAAACAGAAGGGGAAAATAATACTTCAGTTTTTGCTCGGAATTTGGAATTTAAAAAAATCTCTTGACTTCAAGTCCTATTATGTAGTTTGTATGAGAATTGGTATCTGTGCTCTGTGGCATAGAAAAAGTTATCCCCGGGGTCATAACAACAGCAATGATGATGAAGACAATAACAACAACAAAAATTAGTTATATAGCAGGTAGGAAACACTTTACAGGTATTGTTTCTTTTGGTCCTTATATCAACCCTGGGAGGTAGGTGCTATTATTATACTCATTTTACATATGAGGAAACTAAGACAGAACAAGGATAAGTGACTTGCTCAGGGTCATTCAGGAAGTGACTGAGTGGTGTCACCAACTTTCATCTTCATTTGAAATAGAATTCACAACTCTGACATCTTCCAGAAAGAAATGGTCTACAACTCTACATCAAGTCTGTGACCAGACAACCTGACCATAAAGCCTTTTCCTATCAATGCCCACTATCAAGTTAAAAAAATATTTAACTTTTTTTGTAATTCAGAAAATAAAATTTGTGTAACTCCATTCCATTCTACAAGAATTGACAAGGAAATCGTTCTTCCCAGTAGGAGTCAGAAGTAGGTGAACAAGGTAGGTACTTTCAGGCTAAATACAATGGTGGTACTAGAACTTACAATCTCAGAATATCCTGAAGTTGATGAATTGCTTTGGCTACCATTTAGGGGACCCTGACAAAACAATTAAGGTGTATTAGCTGTATGACCCTGGGTAAGTCACTTAACCCTGTTTGCTTTAGTTTCCTCATCTGTAAAATGAGCTGGAGAAGGAAATGGCAAACCACCCCAGTTTCTTTGCTAAGAAAACCTCAAAATTCGGTCAAAAAGAGTCAGGCATGACAGCAACAACTGAACAACACTAATAGAATTTTGGGTGACTGAACTACTGACTCAAATAAAAAAACTGCTTCACTCACAGTCACTGGACTCTCACTGTACAAAAGCTGGATTTTGAGTTAAAAAGATCTGGGTTCAGATGCTGCCTTTGACACTAACTTTGTGGCTGTGGGCAAGTGACTTAACCCCTCTGAACTTCTTCTTCCTTGACTGTAAAGTAGGAGATGATGATATCTTCATTATTATGGAAATTATGAGGATGAAATTAGATAATTTATTATACTATTATATGTGTCAGTTATTCATTTATTATTATTTTTAAAATGTTAGTTGTTGTTCATCCTTTGCTTTCAAAGAAGATCCATGATATGGAGTTATCAGTTTGTTGGGAAGAACTGATGGTAAGAAGAGAGAGGAAGTCACTTTCCTACTCTTAAGCAGCTTACAATTTAATGGAGGAGACAAGACAAACATAAGCAGTAAGTGAAAACACAAGAAATATAAAACCATATACCTAATTTCAATTAATTAATCAACAAATATTTATTGAGTACCTACTACATACCAGACTTTGTGCTAGGTGTGGGGGATGCATGTACAAAAATGAAACCATCCCTATTATTTAGGAGTTTACATTCCAAAGGGGAAATTGTGTTTTGTTGCTTGAAAGCTTGAGAAAACCCAGAGTTTTAGAAAATGTAGAGGGACAAGACTCTTTAGTCACTGTAGAAAAAATTGGTGAAAGAAATGAAAGGACAACTGTTGCATTCTTGAGAAGGCTGAGAGGTCAGAATAAATGTAAATGGCTAGAAGGAAAGGTTATGTGAAATATTGGGGCAACTAGGTGGCACGGTGAATAGAGCACTACGCTTGGAACCAAGTTACTAGCTGTCTGATCCTGGGCAGGTCATTTAATCCTGTTTGCTTCAGTTCCTCATCTGTAAAATGAGCTGGAGAATGAAATGACAAACCACTCTAGCACCTTTGCCAAGAAAACCCCAAAATGTTGGACACGACTGAAATGACTCAACAAAAATGTGAAATATCCCTCTTACTTCTTGCCTTTCACCTTGGCTGTGATCTAGGTTCAGAAGATCAGTAGGACAATGCGAAGTTTGCTCTTAAATCACAATTCCTTTAACCAACCTGAGCCTCAGTTTCCAGTGAGGGAGCTATACTTGATGACCTTTCAGATCCCTCTTAGCTCTAAATCTGTATGATTCTACAATGACTTAGTTGCTATGCTGTTACTTACTGGATAGAACAGAAATTCAAATTAGCATTTAAGAGCCTCCCAAATCTGGTTCCAGATGGTGTCCTCAAGCTTATTTCATGCCTCTCTCCTTCATGCATCCTATGGTCAGGTCAAACAGAACCTCTTGTTATTCTCTCTTGCCCTGTCCTCTTCCATCTCCATGTCATGAAGGACATTTCTCATACTTGGAATGCATCTTCTGATCATCCCCTATTAAAATACTCTTCTTTCTCAAAAACCAGTTCAGGTGGCACTTCTTCCTTGAACCTTTTTGTGCTCACCCCCACCTCCAACTTCAAATGATTTTGCTTTCCTCCAACTTTCTTACTTTAGTTGGATACCTCCATCACTTTCTATTCTGTAACATGATTATGGCTGCACATGTCCTTTCCAATAGCATAAAAAGTTCTTGAGTTGGGGAATTGTGTGCTGCTTTTTATCTCTATATCTCCAGTCCCAACCACAATGTCTGGAAAGTGGTTAATGCTTAATAAATTGAATTGAATTCCCGAAATTCTCTGACTTCTATTTTTAGGATAAACATGCAAATCACAACAAAAGCTTTCCAGGGAAGCTACCCCTGCTTTCTAGGAAATAGGATCCTAGTCATATGTTGCAGTACAATTATTGTAAAAATGGCACTTAGCCTGTCGTATAGACAATAAGATCTCTTAAATGTTTGTTGAATGAATAGAGACTGGATCTGTTATTTCACTGGTATATTTTGTCAATAAATATTTAACAAGTTCTTTCTATGTGCTAAACACCATGCTTAGTGCTGGGGATCCAAAGAAAGACAAAAGACAATCCTTTTCATGGATATTTTCAAGGGGCAAGCATTCCAATGCAGGAGACGAACATAAACAACTACTTACAAAGAAGTTATATAGAAGATAAAATGGAGACAAAGAACAGAAGAAAAGTATGGAATTAAGGGTGATTGGGAAGCCCATAAAAGGTGGGAATTGGAAATTTCATATAAGGACTTACCAAAACGGGTTCATGTCGTCTGCAACTTAAACTCTGAGAGAGTTGCTTAGTGCATAGGGGACAGCTAGGTGGTATAGTGGTTAAAGTGCCTAGATTCAGGGAGAATTATCTTCCTGAGTTCAAGTCTAGTCTCAGAAACTAGACTTGTGTGTGACCCTGGGCAAATCATTTAACTCTGTTTGCTTCAGTTCCTCATCTGTCAAATGAGCTGGAGAAGGACATGGCAAACCACTCCACTATCTCTGCAAAGAAAACTGCAAATGGGGTCATGAAGAGTCAGAAACGACTATACAACAACTAGTATACTGAAGGTAAATGACTGATCTGGAGCCACCCAGTCAGTACTTGCCAGAGACCAGACTTGAACCCAGGTATTTCTGGCTCTCCAGACAGTGCTTTAACAACTACCTAGACAGATACCCAAAGGACAAAATCAACAATGAAATCAATGATTTAATTAAACAAATAGATGTGTCTCCCCATTTTAGGATACATTCACAAATCAATCTAGATCTTGTCTCATTCCCAAACCCTCTTATATCTACAACCCTCTATAATAACAGGTAACATTAAGAATGATGACCTGGGAGCCTCTGAGGCCTCAAAAGTTCAGTTATATCCAGGCTACAGGGCTTGGATTAAAACATTTTAGAAAGGCTTTCAACAACTCTCAAAACAACAAAAAAAAGATTTTGAGCTTAACCAGAATGTTAAATGAATCAAAACGTTTTCTAGATTGAATTGAAAACTTTCAAGTGCCTGAGCACTCTGGTTAAAATCAAGCTTTCCCTGTGCTCTTTTGTATTCTTCTCTGGTTGCTTGGCATCCATCTCTATATCTCACCTGCTTGGTAAGGAGGGGAGGATCGAAGGAACCTCCAAGGTCATCTAGCCTAATATACTCACTTTATAGTGGAAAAAATTGAGGTCCAGGAAGGTGGTCCAAGGTCAAAATGGAAGTAAGTTCAAGAGCCGGAATTTGAACCCTGATCTTATGGCTTCAAAATCCAACACCTTTTTTTTACTGCATTATAGCTACCTTTCTCTTTCATTCTTCTCTGTGCTATTCACAACTGAGGCAGTCATACGTGCCCTTAAGGTGGATGAGAGGGTGTCAAAAGCCAGCTTTGTGAGTTCCCTCTGAATATTGGATTGTAGATACTCATAGGATTACAGAATTTTGGATTTGGAAGAGTATTGAGTGGCCATACAGTCCAGCCTATGCCTGAAGATTGCCAATGATAGAGAAGGTGCTACTGCCCCAAAGGCAGCCCATTTCATTTTTGGATAATTTGAATTATTTGGAAATTTTTTCTTTATATCAAACCCAAATTTGCTCATTTGCAAATTTTACTTAGTAATGCCCTCTGGAGTCCAGCTGATTAATTTTAATCCTCTTTCCAAATAATAGACCTTCCAATATTTGCCTATAGTTTTCATATCTTCTCCTTCCTCAGCCTAAGTCTTCTCTTCTTCAGGCAAAATATGCCTAGCTCTTCTAACTTATCCTCCTAAGTCATGCATTCAAGTCCATTCCCCATTCTAGTTGCTCTCCTCTGCATGCCCTACCAGAAATGTGACCCTCTAACCTGAATGTAATACTCTAGATATGTTCTGAGTAGGTCAAGTATAGAAATAATTTGTTACTCTCTTCTTGCTGGAAGTTAGGAGTCTCTAAGTACAGCTTAATATTTATGACCATAGTTTTCTTGACACCCACATTACACTGTTGTCTCCAACATTTCCAAAAGAATAGTGTTAAGAGACTTTATCAAACGCTTTGCTAAAATTTAGGCAGACACTATTTGCAGAACTGGCTTTTAGTAACAGTTTAGTTTAGGAACATTGCCCAAAAAAGGATTAAAAGTAGTGGATCATTTCCTATATTTGATGAAGCCATGCTGGCTCTTTGGGATCACCTCTTCTGTTTTATAGACATTCATTAAAGATTCACCATCTCCTTGTTGTTCTATCCTAGAATTTTCCCAGGAATAGAAGTCAAACACAGTAGCCTAGAGTATGTGGATTCCATTCTTTGAATACCTTTTGTCCATCACATGTTGGACTCCAGCATACATTTAAAAAAAATTTCCTCTCAAATGTTCCGACTGGCTTTGAGGTGCCAAATGTGGCAATATTTGTGTTCCATTCATCCCTTTTATTCACTGACTCATTGATTCAAAAAATGTTTATCACTGAATGCCTGCTATGTCAAGATACTATGCTAGGTGCTATTTGCACAGAGTTATTATGGTGCTTGGCTAACTAGAAATTGCTCCGCCAAAAATAATGGTGCCTTTCCTAGAAAACACTTTTAATTACTTTCAGAATGGAAGGTAAAACTAAGAAGGTCTAGTTATTATTAAGTAAGTTGAGGGATAGGTGCATAAGGAATAATATGAATGAAAAATCAGATAATTTAATATTAATATTATGAAATCAAACCCCATATTTGGAAATAAAAACCTGAAACAAAAACAAAAACAAAAAAATCTTTGAATTTATGGAGCAGATAAATTACAAAGTAGGGTTTTCCACTTTATAAGAGAATTATTTGCAGTTTATCTTTAAATGACAGACCCCTCTCTTGCACAATATAAATAGAATGAGGACATTTATTTTTAAAATGTATAATATACACACAGCTTTCCAGGAATGTGAAGTACACCTGTATCTAATTGAAATGCAAAAGCAGAGCTTCTGAGATGCACATTAAAGTCATATCTATGGCTTAGCCTGTGCCTCTTGGGGGGATGATGATGTTAGAAATAAGCCTTAATGCTGCTGAGAGTCACATGTGAGGGCACCGAAAGGGGACAAACAGATTGAGCTTCCCAAGTAAGCCCCTTGATAGGGAGGGTGTAATTGAGGGGGGAGAAGGGAATTGACATCCTGCTCTGGGCGCCAACATGTCTCACTGTGGCCCAGCATGGGCTGTGCATTAGGATATCGTATTTAAGAGTTCAGGATTGAAAAAAAACTCCAGCTTGTCTGGGTGGACGGTGAGTGACTTCACACACTGCGTTCTCTCTGCTTCTGCACAGCCCGCCTTTGATTCTGGGAGATTTGTTGTTCTTTGTGAGGCATTAACAGGATTGTGAGCACATCATTTTTCTGTTTTTGTTAAAGAGAGGAAGGTAAATAAGAAAGGACAAGCCTTCAAGCACCTCTCTACCTCAGCAGGGAGACAGCAGAGCACACAACCACAGCTCCTCAACTCAGATGGTCATTATGCTCACCATAGCGAGTGGCCATTGATCCTCTGGTTATGAAATTCTACACTCACAGGAGCAGCAATGGGCATTGGACAGTGGGGAAATTTCATACCACCCCTTCTCAATGGGGATTTTAAAAAAGTGTTTGAAATGACATCCTAAAAGAAAATTTATGACTTAAAAATTACTCTGGAGATTTTTTTTTTCCCATAGAGAATCACCAGACATAAGGAACATCTCAGCTCTTAATACACTTCAGTCTCTCTCCACACCTATTCACCCATCCATGTCAGGAGAGGAAAAACCAAAATAAACAAATCACCACTAAACCTTCAGGTTACTCCTGAAGGATAATTTTTGCTTAAACGGAGTGTTACAGAAAAAGTTGCTAGGAATATGGTATGATAACAGGATTCTGAATAGAAGCTACTAATTCTTAGTAATCCTTCATAGGGAAAATCTACTTCTTGATTCAGGACAGGTCCATCTAGGTAACCTGCTCAGAATCCATGTTTTATGTAACGGTTTGGGTGTACATGGAGCTGAGCCGCTGTTGGGCAAAGTCTCTGAGTGGAAGTTGCTGTGAACAGCCTCATTTACCACCCGGTGAGAATCAGACCAGGAAAAAGACACATTCTCAGAGCTTGTAACTAATGGTGGGCCAGAGGAAGGTTACTTTGCCATATGCAACTGACAGCTGACAAATTGTAGCTAAGGAAACAATTTATGGGTTCCATTTTCCCTGTTGTGATTGATCACAAAAAACAATTTAGGGTTTTTTTATTTTTTTTTCATATCCAGGATTCAACACAGGGGCTGAAATATAGCAAGTATTCAATAAATGCTTCTTGACTGGTATCTTCCACAATATCCAGATGGTGTCACTTAATTTTTCTGGGCCTCAACTCTCTCATTTGTAAAATGGTAAGATTTGATCAGATGACATCTAACATTTCTCCTAGCTCTGAATCTATGATCCTGTGAGGTTCCTAAGAGAGAGCTAATGAAAGCTTGTATTAAAATGATCTCTCAGGAAATACAGATAAAAGGAAAGAGGAACTTGATATTTTGGAAGTGGAACTGGCTAAAGTTTTAAACCTGGGATCCCAGAAGATGGTGGTGCCATCAATAGTAATATGAAAGTTAGGAGAAGGGGCAAGCTAGTTTTTAAGGAGGGGGAGGGATATAATGGAGTAAATGTCTTGAAACCATAGAGTGTTAGCAGAAGACTTTTTTTTTTTAAAATGGACCTTGACTTTGGGGAGAAACTTGGGGTCATTAAAAGCGCTGTACGACCTTCAAAAGCCTCAACTCTTCTTCCTATTCTGTTCTAGACCCAGCTCATTGTTTATGAACAATGTCTAAGGTATGTGAACTGATGGGCAAGTTTTATGTCTATCCAATCATATATCATAGTATGGGCAAAAAATCTTCATTCCTTGGGTATTACCTGTGTGAATACTTAGGGTAATTTACTTTGAATCTCATTTAGAAGGATCTGCAACATTCTGGAATCATCCTAGTGTTGTCTGCAAAGAGAAGGTTTCACAGACCTCTTGAAAGCAGGATGGGTTGGCTTGGGAGGTGGTGGTTCCCCTTCATTGAAGGTCTTCAAGGAAAGCCTAGATGACCACATGACAAGTACAGCTAATTCTTGTTTCTTGTTGTCTTGGTGGCTGCTGACATCCCTTCCAGTTCTGAAATGCTGTGATTCTCTGACTCAAGTTCATAGTGTTGAGTTTGAGTTGACAGCAGGATAGCTAATTAGTGACTTCCAGAAGGCAGATGGAAAAACAGAACCAGAGTACTGGGGAGTGGTTGGGGGGCGGGGTGGAGATAAGGATTTGGGAGTCATTTGAATCTAGTTGATAATTGAAAGCCTAGGGAATGGGTGGATGAAAGCATTGAAGGGGAGGGGAGAAAGAGATAGAAGGCCAAGGACAGAGCCTTGGGGGACATCCATATTGAAGGGGTGGAGGAAAGATGAAGAGCCAGCAAAAGAAGTTTTGATTCCTACAGCATCCTTGGCAGTTGTTTTAGCATGGAAAAAAAAAATACTCTCTGCCTTTGCCTAAATTTGAAGGGACTATTAGAAAATCTGTGGCTCTAAGCAGGCCTAGTTGCCTCAGCCCTGCTCTGATCTGTCTACCTGAAGCTGCCCAGAAACAAAAATCAGTATTGGGGGAGTGCTGAAAGGACAGATGGACAAGGCTATTCTTAGGAGGTATGTGGGTGTAAGGAAAGAGAGGCACAGGCTACAGGCCTGAGGTAAATTAGGATATTCAGTATCCTTCACCTGCCCAGCACTTTAATGGAAGTCAACTTGTTTTCAATGAATATCATGGACATCCTTGATCAAGGCAACCACAGCCTATGTATCCGGAGAGAAGAGTAAATAGGCATGTTGCAGAAGAGAGGTAATAAAGGAAGTATGTATCAGGGGCAGAATTTAAACCCAGGTCTTCTGACTCAGGGGCTATAGTTCTGCCATGTTTACACAATGCCTCTTGTAAAGTATGGAAACATAAGTAATTCTGTTTTTTTTTAGTAGTAAAGATTTTATTCTCAAATCCTAGGAGTTACATCACTTTTGTGGGTTTAAACATAAGTAATTCTTATCTTTTCACGATGGCTATCAGTACTTGCCAATTTGTGTCAATCTAGTGCCATCAATTCTATCTCCATAATGTCTTTCCTGTACACCCCCTTCTTTCCTTTTTTTTTTTTTTTGCCATTACCCTGAGGCAGGCTGTTCTCACCTCATACTTGGCCTAGAGCAGTTGTGTTCTGGTGGGTCTGCTTGCCTCAAATCTTTCCCCATTCCAGGTCATCCTTACTTTTCTCTCTCTACCTCCTCATACTCTGTGATTCAGTGACATTGGCCTCCTTGCTGTTCCTTGCACAAGACACTTTACCACCTGACTCCAGGCATTTTCTCTGACTGTTGCTTGTGCCTGAAATTCCTTCCCTCCTTATTTCTATCTCCTGACTTCCCTGACTTCCTTCAAGTGGTAAGGTACTGTGTAGGCATGTGCCTGATTTACTGTTATATATGCTAAGTAGTCTGTCTTATCAAGGGATCCACAGATGCTTATCAGTAGTTTAAGAACATACACATGTTGAGAATACCAAACAAGTGTTCATGTTATTGAAAAACTTAGAGAAAAATAAATAATATACTTGAAACAGCTCAAGTACAAAAATGGAGGCTTAAAACAAAATGGAATTAACTTTAAGTTGGAAAACTTATTTCTACTCTTTCATTAGGGTACTAAAATGTATTCTCACTACACAAGTCTCACCTAAAATCTCAACTTCCACAAAAAGTCTTTTCTGATTCCCCTTAATTCCAATGCTTTCTCTCGGTTTATTATGTTCTATTTTTCCTATATAAGGCTTGTTTGTACCTAGTTGTTTGTATGTTGTGTCTTCTATTAGATTGTAAGCTCCCTGAGGGCAGGGATGGTCTTTTGCCTTTCTCTGTATCCCTAGCCCTTAGCCTGGCACATAGCTGCAGCTTAATAAATGCTTGGTGATTGATTGAAGTATTAGGGATTTGGAAGTAGTTTTGATTTAGGAATTAAAGAATGTAAATGTCACATATAGTTTTACTATATATAAAGAAGTACTTTATATACAAAGTACTTATATATAAAGAATGTAAATGTCACATATAATTTTACTTTTTGAAGGTTTCATCAATCAATCAACCAGCATGTGTTAAGTGCATTTAACATGAGTCAAACACCAACTGCAGAGGATACAACCCCCTCCCCCAAAACCAAAGCAAATGCAGTCCCTTCCTTCAAGGAGCTTAAATTCTAATGAAAAAAACAACATGCACATAATAATGGGCATGTACAAGTGGAGGGAGAGGAAGTCTTTAGTTGGTCCTTGAAGTAATAAAAGAATAGCTGGAATTTTTCAGGTGGGAGGGTGCCATTGTTAACATAAGTTTCCTAACTGATGGGAGTGGGGAGAACTGGAAAGGCAAGGACCACAATGAATAGAAGTTGCCCTATCTTCCTATCCCTTCTTTTCACTACATCTTTTCCCTTTCACAAGAGTATCATTATTCCTCTCTACCTAACTGTAATGGTAATGGTAATTGCAAGATCTTTCCTGCCCCTTATTAAGCCTAAGGGAATTTGAAGACCTTCCTTGTTTTGAAAATATACTCCACCCCCTTATAGGTTGAATGTAGTCACATAGAGCCTGTGGTGGGAAGAGTTTGCTGAAGGGTGGAGCAGAGCCCACAGGAAGCTGGGATTCAGAGCAAGCTAGATGGTTGGGAGGAGACGAAGCTTCCAAGGAAGACAGATAAGCTTGTGATTAAGTATTGGTCTTGTTGTGGTTTGTGTGGAGGCTGAAGGATGGTGTGGTTCCCTGTTACGTGGTGGTATGTTAACTTCTATGTTGCTATGATGGATTTGGTTTCCTGGTGTTGGGATTTGGTTTTCTGGTGTTTGAATAAATGCTTTGTCTCTGTCTTCTATATGGGGAGTCTGTTATAGTTTGCAACTGAGCACCATGCAGGAAGTTGCCCCATCTCCTTATTCCTTCTTTTCACCTCATCTTTTCCCTTTCACAAGAGTATCATTATTCCTCTCTGTCCAAACCTCTTCTCTTTGTTCCTTGGCAGGCTGAGAGCAGGTGTGCTGCTCTTCATCTCTGTGGGCTCAAGGGAGAGAAAGAATCCTTCCATCCTTCCGCTCTCATCTATGCCCATGATGAATGCATGACTAAAATGAAAAATGGAGTTGAATGAGAGCTTGAAAAATCTGTCTGAAAGATGTTAGCCAAACAGTCCCTGGAGGATTCCACTCCCTGTGCTCTTAATTCTTAAAAGCACTGGCCCACAGATAAAAAGCTTAGCATTTAATCCAGTCCCAAACAGCCAGAGAATGCTGAAAAACACTTTGATCTATTTGGCTTTTGAACTTTCTCCCACTTTCCTCTCTGACATAATAGTGCTCTGCCCTCCGATGGACAGAGGCCTTCCAGGGACCAGTTTACCCTGACTACATCTTGTTAGTACACAGTTGTTTACATATTGTCTCTCTGATTAGATTCTGAGCTACTTGAGAACAGGGAATATTTTTCACCTTTCTTTGTATCTCCTGCACACAGCAGTGTCCAGCCTACAGTAATACTTAATAAATGCTTATTCACTGTCTGATCTGTGTGAGGTGTTCAATGAGTACTTCTGAAGAAGGTGGGAGCCAAGTATGGGACAAACTGTAGACATCAACCTTTGAAGAGTAATGATTACTTTGTAGCTGTTGGGTGACTGACTGGATAGTCTGGAAGACCTGTGTTAAAATCTGGCCTCAGACATTTACTGGCTGTGTGACCCCGGGCATGTCCCTTTTATCTTTGTCTGCCTCAGTTTCCTTATGGGTAAAAAGGGAGGTGATGATAATAGCTCCTATCTTTCAATGTTGTTGTGAAAATCCAAAGAGATAATATTTGTAAAGCATTTAGAGTAGTGCCTGGCACAGAGTAGGAGTAGGCACTTAACAAATGTGTGTTTCCTTTCCTTCCTTCCATTCCCACAAATGACATAATCCAGGCTTGACTTTCGGGTTCTTCTGCCCTCCTTGTCCTAATCAAACATACTTCAGAGCAGCTTCTTAGTTTTTGATTCTGACGGTATGCACGAGACCCGAACCCAGCCTCCCATGCAGCCTCACCTTCCTGGAAGCCAGCAGGACTTTCCAGAAGGCCAGGGCTCCTACCTGTATTAAACACGTCCAGTGTTTCTGAGAAGATGTGAAACCCAAAGGTTTTCTTGAAAGGAAGTTCACCATCCCTGGTAAGAGCGGGAGCGATAGTTTGAGGGATGTTTCATTTTGACCTGTAGCCAAGGCCTGCCATTGGCATATGTTTCATGGCGGTGCTTTTTCATAGGGAAGTTCTCTGAGAAAGCCCGGCAGGTAGGGTCCAATCAGCTCCAGCTGGCTTCCGATCTGATGACGTGCACAGTAAGGTGCACTCAGCCTCTCTGGGCCTCAGATTCCTTATCTGCCTAAGGAGGTTGTTGGACTAGAAGTAACTAAGCACTCCTTAAACTTGGGTGAGGACCCCATGTGGGGCTGTGAAAAATTTGGCAACAGTAAAAAGTTTCCAAGCGCAAGGACCAAAAAAGAATTGAAAATCAACCGCACAACGAATCCGGAGGGTTTCTGGTCTCTTGCCTGTGTTACATCGCGAGACTTCACTGCAGCCTCGTTTGCAACACGGACATGCGCAGTTTGCATTGCGCGCCCCCACCTCGCGCCTGGAACCACCGAGAACCAAAATGCTGAAAAGGCCCTGGAGTGGGAAAAGTTTAATTTCTTTTCAACTCTGCCACATACATGATTACAATTAGATTCAGCATGATTGAGCTTGAAGGGACAATATCTATCTTGTCACCCAACCCACTTTCTTTTATAGTTGCGACACCAAGGAGAGGTTTCAGTTGGACTTCCGCCCCAGGTCTTATGACTCAAAATCTAGGGCTTCCTTCACGGAAAGAGACCATGGAAATGCTCTCCCGAGAAGCCTGGGCACACCTGGCCTAGGCTCTACTCCAAGGCGATTTGTTCTGTCAGCTTTGGATTCAGTCAAAGTGTGGCACTCTAGAACCGCAGGTGGCCTTGAGGCTACAGGTTCCCCACCCCTGCTCTATGCACGTCTATGTGTTCTTTCTACTCGCGCCCCCAGAAAGTGAATCTTTTTTTCTTCTACAGTTGTTTCCCAGAGCTCTAGGAATTCTCAGTCTGCCTCTATTTGGACCAACAATTATTTCATGCAAGACACAATTTTATTAAGGACCTACTGTGTACAGTCACCAGGTACTTTGCTAAATGATGGGGATGTAAAAACACAAGTGAAACAGCCCCTACCCCTCCAGGGGCTTATATTCTATTGAACGTTATGATTTATCCA
This sequence comes from Pseudochirops corinnae, assembly GCA_028646515.1. Lineage (NCBI taxonomy): Eukaryota > Metazoa > Chordata > Mammalia > Diprotodontia > Pseudocheiridae > Pseudochirops > Pseudochirops corinnae. The sequence continues at coordinate 308,470,455 of CM053586.1, read as the reverse complement.
TTCAGCTAACATTTGTTGATTATTAATTACATCTCTAGAACTATGTTAGCTATGGTTCCAAGAATGATCCCTGCCCTTCAGTAGTTTCCAATCTAGATGGGAAATTAAGATCATAAGTTGATATATGATTAGATGTGATTTATAGAATGTCTCACAGGTGTCCACCATAAGGGAGACAGCTAGTGACCAAAGTAACCTAGAGAAATTTCATGATAGAGGTATGATTAAAGCTTGGACCTAGAAGGAAGGGCACAGAAAAACAGGGGAGAAATCAGTGATTTTTATTAAATCATATAATCATAGAAATCATAGCTTTAAAGCTGGAAAGCATCCTAGTGAACATTTGTTCCAACTCTTTATTTTACAGATGAAAAATCTGAGGCCCAGAGAAGTTTGGGGACTTGTCCAAGATCATAGGTTATAAATACTAGAACAGGGATTCAGAGTCAGACCCTTTGATTCCAGATCCAGTATATTTTCCATTCCATAGGAGAACACTATGACCCTTTTCTGATTCCTTTCCTACCTTCAGCTTTTACTATTTACTATTCGCCTACTTGAAATTGCATTATATTTCCTTTGAGGAGTATAGTATAGTAGGAGAACATAAATCAGGTGTGGTAGTGCACACCTGTAATTCCAGTTGCCAGGGAGGTTAAGAGTGGAGGCTCTCTTGAACTCCAGTGTTCTAAGCTTCAGTGGACTGTGCCAATTGGGTGTTCTCACTAAGTGTGATAATATGGTGAGCTCCATAGGAGCTTGGGAGCCACCAAGTTGTCTAAAGAAGGGTGAAGGTAGGAAACAGAGCAGGTCAACGTTCCTGTTCCAATCAGAGCAGGATCTGACCCATGCATAGCACCTGTACTTCTAGGCTGGGGGTGGTAACAAGACCCAACTTTTTTTTTTTAAGTACACTGATTTTGGAGTCAGAAGACCTGAGTCCAAAACTTGTCTTTGTCACTTGCTGCCTCTGTTCAAATTATTCAGTCTCTACATTTTAGTTTCCTCTTTTGTAAAATTTGAGGGCTAGACTAGCTGACTTCCAAGGTTCTTTCTGCTCCAGACTCTACCTCCAATGTCTATATTATGTATATATTTCTCCCTATGTCTACTGTGACCCCATAGGAGAATGTAATTTCCTTGAAGGCATGAATCCTTGTTTTTTTGTCTTTATATCTCCTGAGCCTAGTAGAGTGTTTTGCGCTTTTTTCCTCATTATTTTTTCTCTAGGTCTGCATAGCTATAACCACTGTGGAAATTCCTTCCAACTCATCTGTGATTTATGATGTTAGAGAATTGGTTGGGTCACTGATAGCTAAGTGACTTGTGTAGAACGATAAAATCAGGATTTGAACCTAGGCCTTCCTTTGTATTGAAAAATATTAGGAAATGAAAATTTGGTGCATTCATCTTAAGGATGATTCCTGGTTACTATCTTGAAGATAGTGTATAGATCCATCCATCTATCCATCCATCCGTCCATCTATCTATCTCTATATCTATCATCTATGTATACCTAGATAGATAATGCATACATATATGTATGCATATATGTATATATATTGTGTATGTATATACACACACACATATATATATATATTTCTATTTGAAGATTTTTGTGCTTAGATGAGCACAAAGAGGCATAGGCATCCATATATGAATGTCTTATTATTATCATCATAATCTCTCTTATTCTTGTGATCCTCTGATACAAAAAGGAACTTGAAACTCTTCTTCCTCCCCACTCCACCCTACATTATTTTTTAAACTACTAAATAAAGCTCTCAGAATTCAGCTTTGTTTTATTCTCTTATACAGCCCTACAGCTCTCTCTTAAGTAGTTTTTTCCTCCTTCATAAGCCACAAGTGTTGACAGGGGAATCTGATGGAATATTTAATACCAGGATTTGAGGTCATAGAATCATAGGATTTAGAACTGGCAGAGACTGGGATCAGCTGGTGCAGCCGTCTTCCTTTAGAGATGAGGGAGCTGATGGACAGAGAAGTGGGATGATTTGTCTGAAATTACAGTGAGCAGAGGCTAGAAGTGGGTGAGGCTCAGGTGAGTTACTAGTTTGCCAAGTAGTTGGTAACTTATATTCTTTCTTTATTTTTTGTACTTTCTTCTCCTGACCTCCTTTGCTACCACTAAGCATGTCAGGTTGGGGATTTTCACTTTCTTTCCCAAATTGGTGGGAGGGAGCAAAACTCTCCCTTCCTACTATTACTTTGGTCTGAAGTAAGGGTGTGCTGCTATAAGTTTAGCAATAGGTTGTCAGAAAAATGTACCTGGGACACGTTTAAAGTTTAACCTGCATTATTAACATTTTCTCCATCACTTTCTAAAGTCTGCTGTAGACAATCAACACAAATCAAGCCTTGATTTGTAGCATTTGCAATTTCTGAGATATAAATGCTCAGCATTAAAAATTTAATAATAGGGGGCAGCTGGGTGGCACAGTGAATAGAGCACCAACCCTGGAGTCAGGAGGACCTGAGTTCAGATCCAGCCTCAGATACTTAACACTTAGTTAGCTGTGTGACCTTGGGCAAGTCACTTAACCCCAATTGCCCTTCCTTCCACCCTCTAAAAAGCAAAAAAAAAAAAATTAATAATTAGTTCTTTACAGGCTGGATCAAACTGGCTCCAGCACATCACTAGAACCCACAGAATCCCCTTATGCCGTGTCTGCAATAATCATACTAATAGCTTACTTAAATGGTGACTTATACTTAATAAAATACATTATAATCTTTACAAAGTGCTTTACAGGATGGCAGCTAGAGGGTATTGGATAATGTTGGATACAGAGTTCAAAAATCTGGATTTTAAACTCTGCTTGTTTGTCTACTATCTGGGTGACTGGGCAAGGGACTGTGTCTTTCTTAGTCTCAGTTTCTTCATATGTAAAATGAAGAGGATGGTTACACTAGTTGTGTCTGACTCTTTGTGACCCATAGACCACATTTCCCATGGCACTTTCTTGGTAAAGATACTTGGGTGGTCCACCATTTCCTTGTACAGTAGATTAAGGCAAACAGAAGTTGAGTGACTTGCCCAGGGTCACACAGCTAGTAAGTGTCCATAACACCAATTTGATAATAAAGAGCCTACAGCAGCTATGAATATGCTGTTGTAGTTCTGAATTACAAAATGTAACATACTCTCTTCATGGAAGACAGAACCAAAACATTTATTCAGACACCAGAAAACCAAATCCCAATACCAGAAAGGCAAATCTGTTATAGCAACCAAGAAGTTGGTACACATAACCAATGCAGCAAGCACTACTAAACCCAAGCCTTCCCTCTGTCAGTCCTTTAAAACAAAACAGGTTCCCTTAAGCAAAAATGCCCCTCTCTCATTCATTCAAGCTACTCTGCCTCTGCACTGCCTGCTCCCAGCTCTGCTCATGCTCTCTTCTGCTCTTTCCTGCTTCAACCTTCCTGTTCCACCCTTTCAGCAAGCTCCTTCCGCTGTGGGCTCCATGTGATTACATTTGGCCTACAACAGCAGGGAAGGTCTTCAGATTCTATTAGGCCTATTAAGGGGCAGGAACGATCTTCAAATTCCCATAACCATTAAAGTGTCTGAGGCCAGATTTGAGCTCAGGTATTCCTGACTGTAAGCCCAGAGCTCTATCCACTGAGCCATTTAACATACCTACCTCTTGAGGTTGTTGAGAGGTTCAAATGGAGCAGTGCAGGCAAAAGTACTTTGTAAAAATGCTTCTTTGGGAGCAGGGACTATCTTCTCTTTTATTTGTTTGTTTGTCTTTATGTTGCTAGCACTGTGCCTTGAAGGTTGAAGGCACTTAGTAACAAATGTTTGTTGACTTGAACTAGGTGGAAGTGGATAATCCAAGATCATACATGTAGTAAATTTCAGCAGCAGGACTGAAATCCCAGTTTTCTGACTTAAAGTTGAGTCTTCTTTCTACTTTCTTGAATGATTACTTGGTGGGTATTGTTCCGTGAAGGATGTGTGGGTGTGGGTGTGGGTGTTGGGTGTTGGGGGGAAGGAGAGAAGGAAGACAGAGGCAGTATCTGAGTAGTCAGAATTGTGTTTATTGGGAATTCTTTCCTGAGCTGTCCAAGTTCTAACCTTCCCTCTCGGTCATTTAAAAAAGCATTCTTTCCTCAATATCTATCATAGTTCCAAGCTCATAATGGGCATTTAAATACTTGTTGAGTTGAATTACATAAAAGGGCAGAAGGTAAGGGAAGAAGAAATGAAGAATGGAAGACTTTGGCCTGGAAAAAAAAGTCATTATCAATTGACAGCCTTTATGTTCCGTTCCCCTGTCCCATTTATGGGAGCCAAGCCTGGAAGTGATGGCTTATGGCAAACCCAACCTTTATGCCTTGGTAGACTCCAGATCTGATGGCTAGAGCAAACTTCTCTCCTCCATCCCTACCTTGAGGGCCACCCAGAAGCCATTAAATTTAGGAAAGCCACGTGTCAGTTTGAAGGGCTTAGCCCCCATGGAACTTGTTATACCTGTGCTCACAGTGGGCGCTGGCTTCTCAGCAGTTTTCCAGGTGTGGTTTTTGAGCTGTAGAACTCAGTGGCTCCAGGCCTTGCTTATTTTTAGAGGAATAGTTTTTAGACTTTCTCACATAGAATAGGCCTCCTCTCTCCTGAAAACCCAACTTCACACCTACAATCCCTTCCCCCTCTTCAAAAGGAGACATTTGTTTATTTGACAGATCTTAAGAGCCTAAGGGAAGGATCCAGGAAATGATGAAGTCCAGGTCACCTCATTCATAGATCCAGGGATTTACTGTTACCACTGCCAAATAGCTGTTTGTAACTCTACCACTCTGATCTCTGTATGGTTCTTATCTATATGAGACAGTATAATGTGGTGGGAAGGAAGCTAGAAGGGGAGTCAGTAAGTCTGGGTTCACATCCCAGCTCTGACACTTATTGGTTATATGACTGGAGCAAGAGGGCTGAACTTGGGGTTGGACCCAAGTTTGATGGGAGGAGAACCAGGTGGCAGTAGTGTCATGAAAACCTAGAGAGGACAGACTGTCCATAAGAAGGTAATCAAAAGTGTCAAATGCTATAGATAGATTGAGAAGGATCAGGACTGAGAAAATTGTGAACAGAATTAAACTGAAAACAAAGTAATTTATACTTGTAACAACATAAGACTTTTAAGTCTTATTGACAAGGAATGCAACAAGACTGGTTGTAGATATTGTTCCTAGCATAGAGGTCAGCTGGTCTAACACCCTCATTTTATAGGTTAAGGAAATAAAACCAAGAGAAGTTAAATGAAGTTCATAATTCTAGTATAGAACCTTTGACTCCAAATCCATCATCCTTTCCATTGCACCACCTTAGTTCCCAATATCCCTTTAAGAATGCTATGTAATAAAGCTCCAGTTAGCAGGTCAGATAGATCCAAGGTTTTTAATTAAGCGACCAACCATTTGGGAGACAGATTTTAGAATTTTGCCAAGAATTGAGGTCAAGCTCATTCTATTTTCTTTCCTTTTTAGAAAATCAAGACATTTGCCCCATCTCTTCCCTTTTCCATGCAATGACAGCTCAGTAAAGGTCTTTTAGTATCCTGGAGTCTATTTAATCTGAGCCCAGTGACAAAGATTTAGCAACAAAGCTTGACTAATATGTTCTGAGTATCTACCCATATTTTATTAGATGTCAACTGCCCATTAACCATTTTGTTTTGTTTTTTTGAGTTCAGTGATCATCCAGGTGGCATGGTAGATAGAATGCCAGAATGGCTTGAGTCCAAATCTTGTTTCTTTCCTTCTAGCTTAGTGACCCTGGGCAAATCACTTAATCTCCCAGTTTTAAGGTTTGTTTGTTTGTTTTTTAATTTGTAAAATAGGGCTAATAATAGCACATGCCTCACAGAAGTATTATGAGGATCAAATGAGTTAAAATATGTAAAATGCTTTGCAAATTTTACAAAATGTTAGCAGTCACCACCACTACCATGGCATCATCATCATCATCATCATCATCATCATCATCATTATCATCATCATCATCATTTTCCTTGACATCAAAGAACTGTAGGGGATTTCTTTCACCCATATAGTTGGCTAATCATTTATAGCTTAATAGATAAATCTGAGAGTTTTCCTGAGACCCAGAAAAGTGAAGGTTTCTGACTAAGGTTACAAAGGTAGCACATTTTGTTTAATAATGATCATAATCCCTCTAAATTCCATTTAACTAATCCCTCACTTTCTTGTAGAGCTGGGCAGAAATCTGAGTACCCTTTCTAAATACAGAGTTTAGAGGGTGGAGTTGGGTATTGGCTAGCTAGATTGTTGAATTTGACTGAAGGAAGACTTCAATTCCATTTTCTAGGTATGTGACCCTGGACTAGTCCTCTTTCAGGCCCAGTTTTCCTGTCTGTAAAATGAGGTTAATAACATCTCAACAAGACTGTTACCAGGGAATACGAAAGTTACTATATTTAAAGCCCTTTGTAAATCTTAAAGCTCTCTATAAATGTCAGCTATTTTTATTATTGATGGAAAAATCTCATGTCCCCTGAATTCATTTCCCTACCACATTCACTCAGAGCAAATACAGCATGGTTGCAAAGTCTTTGTGCCAAGGAAAACTGATGATCTTGATTGTACATAAAGGGGAACATGGTCTAATAGAATTGAAATCAGTAGACCTCAAATTGAATCCCAGCTCTGCAATTTATTAGTGAGATTATCTCTTCATTGAGGCTCGGTTTTTCATCTGTAAAATGAGGATCAATGCACCACTGATTTCCTTGAGTAGAGAGGCAAAGGTCCCTGGGTAAATTAGGAAGTGTTACATAAGTGTGAGTTGTTATTATTGCACATAGGAGAAGCCAACTGTAACCAGCATATGAAAAGATAATGATCTTTAAACTTTGAAGTCTCAGATTTCTAGGCTTCACCACAACCAGCATCTTTTGAGATACACCATTAGAGCTGATTTTCCAACTCCATTGGCTACCATTGGGAAGTTGCTGCTGAGTACTCATACAAATTATATTAATGATTTGGTTTTTCTGTTCCCCCCAAGAATGTGACTTTGAAGAGGAGACAGCATTTTGAAGATATTTGTAGCCATCCGATGGCTCACATGCAGTGTTGCACAGGTTCAAAGTTCCATGAGTTTTAAATTTTTCAGTGTATATTGGCATGGGGAATCTAATCTTAATCAGTCTTTTCTTTGAAAATGCTCCCTGAATTGAGAGAGAGAGAGAGAGAGAGAGAGAGAGAGAGAAAGAGAAAGAGAGCATGTGAGCCACATGGCTGGGGATTTTCTGGCACCATACTTGCTAAAACAAATCCTTGCTCTTGGGAAAAAAAAATGACCACAGAACTGCTGGGGCCAAAGAATAACAGTAACTCACATCTAATTCAATTTGATTGAATAGGCATTTTCAAAATCCCTTACTGGAGTTTACAAAGACAAAAACAAGATAGTTCCTCCCCTCAAGGAACTTATATTCTACAGAGTGGAAGTAACATGCATAGAGATATAAAAAAATAGAAGATATGTACTAAGCAATTTCTGGAATGGGGAGGTAGACTAACAATTGGGGAATCAGCAAAGGCCCCCAAAAGGAGGGAGTCAAAGGTGTTGAAAGGCAGAGATGAAGAGGGATAGCATTCTAGGCAAAGAGAAGTGGGAGATGGAATATTATATACAGGGAAAGTCAAGTAAACCAATTTGGCAGGAATGTAGAGTACATGGAGGGGATGTGGGGTAGTTGAGTAATGTGTAATCTTTGTGGAAAGATAGGTTAGAAGCCAAGTCATGAAGGGCTTTTAAGTCCAGACAGAGGAGTTTGTATTTTATTGTAGAAACAATAGGAAGCCACTGAAGCATTTTGAAGAAAGTGGTATAGTTAGACCTGTGATTTATAAATATCAATTTGAACACAGATCACAATGACTTATTATATCATGTTTACACAATGACTTGACTCACAGTGGGAGATACTTTAATAGGTCAGGGATGTGTATTGTGATATTTTTGATCTGGGAACTCTTCATCAACCCAGACTGTGACCATCTGTAATTTATCATCTTAGAAATCTTTAGTACATTGCAAATGCTCACGCAGCTAGTAGGTGTCAAAGATGAAATTGGAACCCAAGTCAACATACTATTCACTATAATTCACTATTCTCTCTAAGGAAAATAACAAAATTGATTATACTCCTAGACATAAGCACCATGACATAAGCTCAGATAAGTGAAATGACTTTTCCCAGAGTCACATAAGGAATAAGTGCCAGGCCTGGGACTTGCACTTAGATTTTCAGACTCCATGATGAGAGTCCCTTCTATTATATAATTTGGTCTCTTACAATAACTCATATTTACATATATAAATACATTATAATAACCTCATATAGGGTTCTGACTTTTGTCTATCAAGCCATAAATTCCTTAAGATCAGACATTCATTTTGAAAAATCTTTATATCCTCAGAATTCGGTACAGTGCCTTCCATAAGTTAAGCAATTAATTCATGTTTGTTTACTGAATGAAAAGTCAGTGAGGAGCAGTAGTGCAAGTATATTATACTAATTTTGTAGGTGAGGAAATTGAGGATTTAAAGAAAGGAAGTGATTTATCTAAGGTTACATTACAGTTAGTAAATGTCAAAGGGTAAAGACTTGAAATAAGTTTTTCTGACTCAAAAGCTAGTGTTTTTTTCAGTGTCACAAGTGGGGCAAGGGCTCGTGAGGATGTATCAAAGGCTCACAGAAAGTAACTGGATGACATAAAATGTGACTGGAGGGTGCCGAGGGGCAAGATCTGGGTTTGATTTGTAAAATGTCCTGTCATTTATAGAGATGACTGTTTATCATTAAGAAAGTGTTTCCCCTGCCCTTACCTTTCATTAATTTCAAAATGATGAGGTCTTAGTGCAGATGCTAGTTGGGCCATACTTCACCTATGAAGAAAGCAAAGGGAGGTCACTTGGATGGACCATATCTATCCTTAGCCACTGCTTTTTTTTTTTTTTTTTTTTACATATAACCCATATGGACAGGAGACATAATACATTGGAAAGAGGACTTATGAAAAATCTATTAGCTTCTCTTCTAAAATGGAACCCTAACACTGCTCCTAACTACTTAATGCTTAACTCTCTGGTTCTGTAAAATGGAACAATGATACCAGCCTTATTGCTGATATGGAGTGGTTATGAGCATCATATATGGGTCAAAATACTTTGAAGTCATAGTGCTCTAACTAGGTGTAAAGTGTTCTTGAATATTAACAAAATGAACAGCTGGTCTTTAAGTGAGTTCCCCCTGAGTATTTAGAACAGGGTGTCCTAACCTAGGGTCTGTGAACTTATTTAAAATATGTATGTGTATATATTTTTGTGTATGTGTATATATATATATATATATTTCAATAGAATTTATTTCCTTTGTGTACCTATATATCTTCTTGTATCCAGTTAAAAACATGATTCTGAGAAGGGGTCAATACACTTTGACAAACTGCCAAAGAGGGTCCAGGACACAAAAAATGGTTTAGAACCACTGATTTAAAGAATTTAGGTTAAGTGAGCTTTGTACATAAGAATATACAAAATGGCATTGAATATTGATGGAACCTTGTACAAATGTCCCTTGGTAAGTTATCGGACCCATGAGTATACAGGATGCTAAAATTTCCAAGTTAATTTCTTGGCTCCAGTCTCTAAATCTGAGAGCCTTTCTGGTTCTGCTTGGGTGATAACTGAATGGAGGAGGACAGAACGATGCATTCTAGAAATCAAAGTGGTAGCAAGCTAGAACCACACTGGTTCCTGTAGTATTAAATCACATATATCAGATAATTTTGACACTAACTTCCCATCATCCTGGACCAAGTCTTGCATTAGTCCCTTGAGTAGTTATTAATCACAGCTAGATTCAGTATGCAAAGCAAAGGTGACATTTGAGACAATCACTAATATGTTGGGTACATGGCTCCTTACTATGTCAGAAATATTTGTCAGTGTTCAGGCATAGATGATGGATTCTAGGTAGTACTCCCTTTGCAAAAGAGAAAAAAAAATTGAAAGGAAGGGTAGCTATAGTTGAAAAATTAGGCCACAGAGGAGACCTGGCATCATGGCTGCATCCTCTTCCCATTTGAATGACCTCTTAAAACTATGTGGTTTTGCTGGGTGATGGTCATTGACACCTATTGGGAATGACACCTTTTTCACAAGCACAAGATTGGGATTTGGGCTTTCCAGGTCATACGTTTTCCATATGGACCAAATTTTACATTATCTCAAATGAAGCCAGCAATTCCTGCCAAACTCTGTGAAAGGGTTTGTACAGTTTCAGGGGAAGAACATGGCCAGACAGGTCTTCTCCATTTACAACCTCCAAACTTGGTGGAATGGGCTATGGCCAACACTGACCAGATGCAAAGAGAGGCAAAAATATTCATTGACTGTTTCCTCAGGAATTGATGAGACTCCTCATCACATGGACAAACACATGCTGTCTCTCTTTTCAGCCTGCTTGAATTAAGTAGGTCAGGCCCTTCTGGTCAGGGACAGATTCTTAGGGATTACTGAAGAAAAATAAGTGCCACCAGGGCTTTATATGAGAGACTATTCCCTTCTCTTGGAGAATTCCATCCTCCAGTGTCAATGAAAGATAATTGTTTTCAGTTGGCAGAGTCACAATACAAACTTTTATTTTAAGTTTAAAAAAAAAACAACCCTTAATTAATTAGTAGTCTTGCTGATTAACTACTAGACAAAATGGCAGTGCTCCCATTGTTACTTAGTTGATCTTAAAATACGACCTTACCTTCTTTTAAATACCACTCATCCCACTTAGTTTCCATTAGTTGACTATCTTAAGGATCAAGCATGTACCACTACATATTAAATGTCATTCTTTGGAAGCCACAAATTGAAGGGGTTTAACCAGATGTATTATTTTTTTATAGGCAGATTAAGAGTCTTCACAATTCTTCCTGTTTTCAATACTTCATTTACCTAATCATTGGGGAAGGGGGAAGGGAATAAGAATTTAGTTGGTGCCTACTATATATAGATACTATATAAATTCTAATTATTTCAATGACATTTTCCTGATCTAATGAGATTAAACTTTCTTTGGTATTTGATGTAAGAAGGAAGGAAAGGAACAAACATTTATTAAACTAAGTATTTATGATGTTTCAGGCACTATACTAAGCTCTTTATAAATATTATTTCATTTTATCCTGACAACAGCCCCACGAGGTAGATGCTATTACAATCCCCATTTTATCATTGAGGAAACTGAGGGTCAGAGAGCTAAAATGACTTGCCCAGGATCACAGAGCTATTAAGGCTCTGAGGCTGAATTTGAACTTAGGTCTTTCTGACTCCAGGTCCAGTGCTCTATCCAATGTATCACCTAGTTGCCATTTAATAATCTTTTTTTTCTTTTCATAGTATACATTTTCAGACTTCCTTTTCCTAAAGTTCTCTCTGCACTTCTTAATAAGGAAGCTATATTCTAGTTTACAAAGATGACATTCAGTACTTTTGAATTGTTAGATATATGTTTTCCCTATTTTGTATTGTTTCCATAATTATTTAGCTATCAGCCTCTGTACATATAATCTATATCATAAAAAAGATGAAATGCCAAAATTAAGCTAGCTATTAGAATAGTTTCATGAACAAAAATAGTACCTACATCTCCATTTCACAGATGAGGAAAGTGAGGGTCAGAGAGGTGACATGCCTTCCCCAGCTGGTAGTGGATAGTGCCAGGAGTTAGATAGTGCCAGGAGTGATATCCTGATTCCAAGTCTATTGCTCTGTTTGCTAACCCACATGATTTCATATACAATACTCTAAAAGATCAGAAGAAAGAAAGTATAATACCTGAGCTTAGTCCTAAAAAAATCTTCCAATACATCTGGAGATAAAAGCATATGAAAGGCTGAAAAATGGTTAAAAAATCATGAAAGACAATAAAATGATTGATTGAGGCAGTATACTATTAATGACTAAGTGGCATAGAAAGTGTTTTGCATTCAGTGGAAGGTGATGTCATTGTGAACTGGATTATTGAAGAAAGACTCCCTGGATGAAATGGAATGGGGACTAGGTCTTGAAAGGTTGGTAATATTCAGGTAGGTAGAAAGGAAAAAAAAAGTATTCTAGGTTAAGATAATCAACAAGTGAAGACACAAAGGAAATGAAATGAACAAATATGTTTCAGTGGCAGTATCATTTGACTCAACATTTTACAATTGGAAGTGACCTATGAAATCTAGTAAAATGGGGCAGAGAGGAGAAGACAGTTGCTTCAAGTCACGTGGCTAGTTTAGTGGCAAAGTCTAAACTAGAAACCAGGTTTCCTGATGCCAAAGCCAGGGTTCTTTACTACATACATATACATACACACATGTTTACATAGTATAAATTTATCTGTATAACACACTGTTCACATGATGAATGTATATGTAATACACACACACACACACATATATACAAGAATACTTATTCTTTCATAGAATTTCACAGCTGGAAAGGCATAGAGGGCATCCAATTTTAGCCACACATGAACAAGAATTAACCTTTACAACAACATCTACTAAAATGAACCATCACTCAAAGTCTTGTTAAAGACTTAGTGATGATGATCTAACTACCACTTAATTCAGTAGATATTTATTGAGTATCTACTGTGGGCTAGCCCCTGTACTGAGCACCACGGATATCAATAGAAGCAAAAAAGAAAGAAGTTTCTGCCCTCAAGGAGCTTATATTCTAAAGGGGGTAGGGAATAATACATAAAAGGGAAATGAAAATAGTTGGTGAGGGATGGATTAGTGGTGAGAGAAGACTTTGTGGTGAAGTCAAGGGAATGAAGGGTAGCTGTCCTAGGCTCTTCTTTACAATGCACGTTCTGAGATGAATTCATGAATGGGAGAAAAGGAGGGTAGCTGATTCTATTTTTGAAAAATTTCTAATATGATGAAGTTCTTTTGATCAGTCCTAAAGTTGACTTTCTCCAATATCTACTCATAGCTCCTAGTTTTACTCAGGGAGCAGAACAATCAATAATCAATAAACATTTATTAAGTGCCTACTATATGCCAAGCATAATCATTTTACTTTTAGCAGAAAATAAGCTCTAGCAGATATGTGGATTATTTTGAAAAGAGGTCCATAGCTTTCGATGATGGCAAAGGAGGGTCTATGACATAAAAAGGAATAAAAAGCCTTGGTTTGTAATATGAACATATTTGAAATATTTTAAAGAGGAGGAAAAGAATGGGATATATGTTATATTACTAATAAAAATTTAGAAACAATGGAGAAAAACGAAAACGAAACTTGACTAAATTAAAACTGAAGGAAGAAAAAAGGAAGAAAAAAAAGGGAAAATATCTACAAAAAGTTTTTAGGACAAACTTTTCCCTCTGTCAATGACAGTGAAGTCAATACATCTTAACTCTTAACAGATTACTTCCAAATATGGTATATGCATATAAGAAAGTTTAAAAAAGGGGAATAAATCAAGTGATATTACTATTCCAAAAAAGTAATAGAAAATATCAAAGCCTACCCATATTCCTCCTTTCCTATCTCTACAAATTTTTTATAAAGATGAAAGGCATAACTACACAGGTGGAATATGTAATGTATTGCTATACTTTGCATGATTAATGCATCGCATAGTTTTGTGGAATCTTTTTTTTTCTTTATTATAAGATATGAATCTCTAGAGGATGGGAATGGGAAAGGATAAATGGGTCATCTTTTAGATTAAAAAAATTATATGGAGGTCCCTTTTTAAAAATTTAAACATTGTTTTCAATGATGTAGTATGATGGCAAATCAGGAAAATTCAGTTTCTGAACTATTAGGACACTTAAAGGATAATGGTGAGGCATATGGTGCATATGAATAGGCTGTACCTACATTACCAATAAAGAATTGTATGAGAGAAATTCATTAAGGAGTATCATCAAAGAGACATATCATTTGGAGAGTAGATGAGGTGGCCATATAACAAGGTACATCTGATGGACAGCTTGCATGCTCTGTGTAAATATCAATGGATCTGGAGGAAATCTCTTGACACATTATAGGATCCTTCTTTGCAGTATTTGTAGGAGGACCCATGAGAAGATGTGAATGGTTTACTATATGAACCCTTGGAATACTCATGTTAATGAGATCATAATTCCGTGGAGTTAATGATGAAAGCCCCTCTATTGTCTTTTTTTTTTCCTTTCCCAGAATTTTATCCCACCTAGAGATACTTTCGAGATGCATTTGATTGCATCACAGAATCATATCTCAGAGTTAGAAGGGAACTAAGATGTTTAGTCTAGCCTGTATCTTAGTAAGTACAATATAATCAATGGATAATCATTCACCCACTGCTTTCCAAGTCAAGTTATTCAATTTTTTGTATGACTAATTGGAAAATTTCCCCACACCAAATTTATATTTGCCTGTTCCCAAATTCCATACCTTGTGTATAGCTCTTTCTCTGGGGGCAAGAAGAATTCTAGTCTCTCTTCCACAGGACAGATGTTCACATACTTGATCACAGCTCTCACATTCCTCGAAAGTATTCTCTCAATCAAATATTCCCAGTTTCTTCAGTAAATTTTCAAGTAGCATGATGTTGTAACCTTTCACCATCCTTGGCTCTTTCCCTCTGGATGCTGGCCAGGTTTCTAAAATATGCCACTTTCATCTTCTATAATGTTTTAAAATCTTTGAGTGAATGCTTTCCCTGTGTGTTCACATCTGATATCCTTCAAGTTAACTGTCTCTTTCCCTCCTTATTGGAATTGTTTTTATTTATGTCTTCAAGATGTCATTCTTAAGAGCATAGCATCCCTCTTGGGCTGATTTCTTCTGTAGAATTTTAGGTGGTAGGAGTCATATTTTATCTTAATTTTAAAAAATCTGCTTACAAGATAAATTTCATTTTAAAAAATTAACAAATATTTATTTTCCAATTTCCTATATTCCTCATATAAACAAAAATAAAAAAAATTCTTGTAAATATCTTTCTTCAGTTGATATTCATGATTTGTGGATTCTGAATTTGCAAATTTATCTACCCACTTAAATTTATTCATAACCCAAAAATCAATACTCTTGGTGTTTGCACAGACATTCATGAATGGTGAAAAATTGGAGTCACCTGATATGTGTGTTTGCAACTGAGGCCAAATAAGGAGATACTCTGTCTTCTTGTTTCAGGTCTCATAGTATAAACAAGTATCCTTTTTGCAGTCTGTTTAGAGTCATTTTTTCTCATTTTTGCACTTTTTGTTGATGATTTCACTTTGTATAAATGCTAAATATAATGCTAAAGGTTCTGTCCAGTGTTCCTAAATGAAAGAAGGCTATGATGTGTTTTACAGAGAAAATATGTGTGGGATAAGCTTCATCTAGGCATGAGTTATAGTGTTGGTGTCTGTCAATTCAATGTTAATGAATCCATAATATGGCACATCCAGAAAAAGAAAGAGAAAATTGGTTGATTTATATGTAAGGCCACTCTAGAAAGTGCTAAAGTAACTATGACCAGAGGTTTATAGAAACCTTGTCTTGTATTTCCTCAAGTAAAGCAAATGTCCTCATTGGCTATGTCTAAAAATTTATGTCTTATTCCTCATCTTGAGTCCATAGACACTGTCAAGAGGTGGCTAGCATTCTTTGTCTTTGGTCCTGTGGAATTGTGGTTTGTCATTGCATTGATTGGAGTTATCAAGTCTTTCAAGAGTGTTTTTATATGCCAGGCATAGTCATTTTACTTTTAGCAGAAAACTTTAGAGAAGACTGAGGAAAATACAGGTTAAGTGACTTGTCCATAGAGTAATGTGTAGGAAGTTGGATTTGAATTTAGGTTTTCCTGACTGCTCTATCCATTGCTCCATGTGACTACCCTTAAAAAAATTTCCTGGATGTTTATTAGTCAGTCCTATTTCTGCTTCCATTCTTAAATTTTCACCTTCTATTACTTGCTAGGTATCTTTATTGATATTCTTTTCCCTATAGTGTATTTACCTGGCTATTGCATCTTTCTTGCTCAATAAAATTAGGGAAATTTCTTCTTCCTCTTTCTTTGCAGTTGAAATATTTTGGAGTTAGATTTGCTAGGCTTCAGGCAAAGACATTTTCCCAGCCCTTGGTGAGAGTACTCTATCCCTAGTCAAGAACTTGCCATTTTTGTATTTTAAGCATAAATTCAAACCCTATTTTTCAGATACCATCTTTTAATTTTTATTTAGTTTTGGTTTAAATTTTTTATTTATATCTTCTGTTTTGATATCACCTTCATTCCCAGATATGTTCCTCTCGTCCTTTGTAGTAAAGAATAAGAGAGGTAGATTAAAACAAAAAGCAGTTAAGTAAAACTAAGCAGCACACCAGCTGGTCTGACAGTATATGTATGCAATGTTCCACATGCCTAGTTTCCCACCTCTTCAGAGATGGTGCATTTTTTCATCTTTTCTTTGGGGCCAAGCATGGCCATTATAATTACATAGTGTTCATTTTTTCTTGTACAAATTTCATCTTCTTAACCAGCTATTCACTTTCCAGCCGATTCATGTGGCTAGTTTCTACATAAATCACCAGAACTGGGTAATGGTTGTCAGGCCTGAGACAATTCAAGAGGCTCTCCATAATGTTTCCCATACATGCTTCTGGAAGAAGGCATACTTTCTGATTTTTCATGTCAGGTTGACTTACGGACACCTTAATAACCCTTAGCTAGGAGCTATGGACCACTGGGACTCAGCTCTTTCTCCTGTGGTTAGGACTAGATATTTTTCTCCTTCCTGCCACCATCTGGGGATCCTCAGCTTCATTCCATGAATACAGAAGGCTGCTTTCTTTATAGAAGGCCAAGCTCTGCTTCATGGGAAGAACTTGGATTGCAGTATCTCGTTGGTTCATTGATCTTAGTCAGGGAAGCTGTTGATGGCTTTCTCAATAGGGGAATGGTGTAACATAGACTATATTTTAGGACAGCTAACCTCTCAGTGGTATGTAGATTGAGAGGAGAGACTTGGAGAAGAGGAGACTGAGTCACCTAGATATGGGATAATGAGGGCTAAAAGTCAGCTGAGTACTTCATTGTTCTGAGTTACTTTTGTCTTTTCATTTATCCTGTTTGAATGTTCTACTCCCACAACCCAGGAAGTTGGAGAAAAGTGGCCTTGCCCTAATTAAGCCTTGAAAACTGGTTCCATAAATTTCAAGCCAGCTAATTCCAATCCAATGGCAGGGATACAAAAGAAATATAAGACCAGTCTAGGAAATTTGGTCTACCCTTCTCATCTGTAGGCATTCACGAGCATGGTGGAGAGATAGCTGGCCTCAGAGTCAAGAAGAGCCAAAGCTCAAGTCATGCCTCTAACACCAAATAGCTGAGTGTCCCTCATCGTTAGTCAAGCTTTGGTGCATTAGGCTACTCTTTAAGACTGTAAGCTGGGGAGAAGGTATTCATTTGCATTTGTAGAAGAAATTTCCTCACCTGAGAATTCTTAATACCAAAGAAATTAGAGGTCTAATCCCTATGGCTATCATTGTCTTTATTCCTGTCTTTCTCACATATTATATTGCTAGTGGGTTGAGTTCTGGACTTGCCATTAGGAAAACTAGGGGTTGAATCCTGCCTCAGATACTTATATCTACAAGGGCTTGGGTAAGTCATTAATCTAAGCCTTGGTTTTCTCTTCTTTGAAATGGGAATTCTATTTCTACAGGATTTTTGTAAGGTTCAAATGAGATTGATGGGGATGATGATGATGATGATGATGATGATGATGATGATGATAATGATAATGATTTCCTTCTGAACTGGGATCTACAGGTGCAGTGCTGCCATCATTGAATGGGTTACCTTGGTGGTAGGAATAATCTACCCTGGGGAAGTAATGTAAATTCTAGGTGGAACATGATTCAGGGGATAGTATAGTTTTTCACTGATTAGTTTACTTTTCTGCGTGGCTGTCTTTTACATTAGGAAAAAAAAAGTACCTAATGAGGGTAAGTTTTAGCCGCTTTAGAAAAAGAGGACACTATAGTGAATGATAGAGAGGTGACATGTATACCACAGACCAGTTAGTGTGGGTTGCCATTAATGAAATCTTTTCCATTCTAAGTATGATGGCCTCCTTTTTCTCCCTGATTGATACTGTACAGGACAGCCAACTGCTCACACCCCATTTAAGCTTTCCTATTGGTTATTTTTTTCTGATAGATTAGGATCAAGAATCATAGATTTAGAACTAAAAGTGACTTTAGACATTGTCTCACCTCTTCGTTTTTTAGACAAAGCAAATAAGGCCTAGAGAAGCCCAATGACTTATCCAAGGTAGTGATGTCAGAGATGGGATTTGAACCTAGGCTGCTAGACTCTGATTCAGTCCTCTTTTCATTAAATCTCAAATCAGGTTCCTTTTTTAGAGGCTTGGGAAGGTGATAGTGGTCAAAACAGGTAGATAAAGTTGAGGGATGTCCATGGCTGGTGGACTGGTATCAAATGAGGGATATTTGATATTATTTATTTATTTTAAACCATGAATACTTGCCTGTACTGTATTTACATGGGCTTCTCTCCCTTTCTGCTTTTCTTTCTTTGTCCTTTGTCTTTCTTCTTTCTCTTCCTTTCTTCTTGCATAGGTGTGTTTGACAACTGCTCCCATGCTGTCAGTGACAAGGGCTGGGCCTTGGGTATCCGCTCAGTGGAGCATCATGGGAGGAAGGATGCTCGTTTCTTCTTTTCTCTCCGCACGGACCGTGTAAAGAAGGCTACAATCGTGACAGGGCATAGCCGCTACTTGTCGGGTAGCTGGACACATTTAGTGGCTACTTATGATGGACGCCGCATAGCTCTGTATGTGGATGGAGCTCAAGTTGCCAGTAGCCTGGGTCAGTCTGGCCCCTTGCACAGCCCATTTATGGCGTCTTGCCGTTCTTTAATCCTGGGTGGAGACAGCTCAGAGGACAGGCACCAATTTCGTGGGCACATGGGCACCCTGACTCTCTGGAACACAGCACTTCAACAAAGCCAGCTCCAGCAGAGTTTCTTGCAGCCAAGTGGGTATGGAGACTTAGCTTCTTTGGTACTCAGTGCTAATTTTGCTCCAGTGGAACAGCAATGGGTAACCTTTAAAGATGGGGAATTCCCAAGACTTGAGATGCTCCAGGATCCAGAACTTGAGCCTGAGATTTTGTACCCTCTCATGCCTCCACCCTGTGGGCAAACTGCCTGTGACAATGTGGAGTTGATCTCCCAGTACAACTGGCATTGGCCACTGAGGAGCGAGAAGGTGATCCGTTACCAAGTGGTGAACATATGTGATGATGATGGACTGCACCCTACTGTCAGTAGTGAGCAAATCACCCGTCAGCATCAAGCATTGAGTGCAGCCTTCAGCCGGTACAACATCAGCTGGCAACTGAGTGTCCACGAAGTGCGTAACTCCACGTTGCGCTACCGGGCTGTCCTGGTGAACTGTGAGCCCAGCAAGATTGGCAATGACCACTGCGACACTGAGTGTGAGCATCCACTTACTGGCTATGATGGGGGTGACTGCCGTCTTCAGGGACGCTGCTACTCATGGAATCGAAGGGATGGTGTGTGCCACATGGAGTGCAACAATATGTTGGATGACTTTGATGATGGCGACTGCTGTGACCCTGATGTGACTGATGTACAGAAGACCTGCTTTGACCCTGACTCACCCAAGAGGTAAGGAAGAGGAGTTTGGGTTGTTTCTGCCTCAAGATTGAATTTGTAGCATTTTCTTTGCCAGAGTTCCAGGACCCTAAAAAATGTGTTCATTAGCAAAACAAAAAGAAACAAAACACAAATTCCCTGCACCATAATGTGAATTGTTTGCTATTTAATAGAGGTGTGCATTCAATCTAATCAATTAACACAAATTATATGTTACAACAATTTCTAAAGATTGCCTGGAAATTAGATAATTATGGGCGTTGGTGCACCAGTCATATAATAATGGAATGAATGTTGATTTTGCTTGAGGAAATGAGGGGTTTGAACTCAGTGTTCTTAAAGGTTAATTTATATTCGTGTGACTTTGGACAAGTCATCTTCCATCTCTAGGAATCAGTTTCTCCATCTGTCAAAGAGAGGGATTATCTCTAAAGTCTCTTTTAGCTTTCATAGAGTAGCAAGGTAGTGCAATAGGTAGAGTGCTTAAGAAGACCTAGTTCAAATCTGGCCTCAGACACTTGCTAGCCATGTGACATGGATAAGTCACTTACCTTTTGTCTACCTCAGTTTACTTATCTTTTTTTTTCATTGACTTATTTATTTACTTTTAGTTTAAAAGGTTCAGTTCCACAATCCCTTGAGTTTCAAATTTTCTCCCCTCCCTAGCCCATCGCCCCATGGTGGCGTGCAATCATGTATAGGATCTGCAAATACTTTCACATTGTACAATAGTCTGATTGTATAGAAGGGTTGTAACCAATGAATGAACAATGGGAAAAAAAGAAGCAAAACCAAACATGAAAAAGAACGATAGCATGTATTGCTTCATTCTCCATTTAAACTCTAGTCTTTCTAGATCTTTCTCTGAATGTAGATATCTCCTTCTATCCTGAGACTTGTAGAGTTGTCTTATAGCTGTGCGTTGCTGAGAAGAGTCCACTTTATCAAGGTTGGTCATCACACAT
>CM053586.1:308434097-308449257 GCA_028646515.1 Pseudochirops corinnae | reverse complement strand
GGGAGTTCTGACTGTGTTGTCTTCCTCCCATTCCATGCTTTGATCCTTCTTATCCCCAAAGAAGGAATCTAGAGTTTGGTTGCTGTTCTTACTTTGTTTCCTTTGCTTGCTCATGATGGCCAGTCAATAATTTTTTAGCTCTGTGGAACTCTGCTTCCAGAGGGGAAAGCTCTGTCCCAAATTGCTGGGGTTTTCCCAGCTGCTGGAGGTATTAGGGGCCTATCGTTTTTTTGCAGCCCCCAACAGCTTTGGTTCACTGAAAACACACCCCAGGACCACCACCCAAGGCCACAATCCAGATCCAGGCTGCTCAACACAAGAGCACTTGGCCTCTGAACAATTGCTTGGCCCCCCTGCAGTCTGCAGGCCGGGAGCTCTGAAGCAGCTACATGGAGGCAGCTGCAGGGTCTCCACTTCTGCCCCTTCCTTGCCCTGGAGGCAGTTTGGCTGGACCCACTTTTCTCCCCAAAGTTTAACTCAGTTCCACTGACCTTTCACTTAGTCCTTGTTTCTTATGGCTTGATAATTCTGGAAACTGCCACAGCTGCCGCTAATCCAGTCTCCTGATGCTCCAGCTGCGGCTCAGCTCATCCAGCCGCCCCTGGGGCCATGCTGCGGTTTCAGGCTGGGCTGGTTTCGGCTCCCAGCGCTGAGATGGTCCCTTCTAGCCGAGCTGCCTTTAGCGGGAAGCGTATTTGTGTGTGTTTTAGAACCCTAAAATTTGTTTAGAGTCATATTTTATGGGTATTTGAGGTGGCTGTGTGGGAGCTGCAGTACCTTGCTGCTCCTAAGCCACCATCTTGGCTCCACCCCCCAACACAATAACCTTTTAAGATAGCATCAGTATTATTATACTCATTTTGGAGATGAGGAGACTAAGATCCAATGAAGTCATTGGGCCATTGTTTTAGAGCTAGCAGGGCCTTAGAAACCACTGAGTCCAACCCCCTCATTTTATAGATGAGGAAACTGTATTCAAAGAGTTGGAATGGCTTGTCCATATAATGGCAGAGCTTGGAGTCAAGCACTCTCATCCCAAATCCAGGGCCCTTCCCAGGACACCATGCAACCACTCAGACATACTCAAGTCTTATGGGTGGAATTGGAGAAGGTAACTTCTCTAAGCTTCAGTTTCTTCATCTGTAAAATGGTGACAATAAGCCCTTCCTGTATCAGAGAGTAGTTAGGGATTTTTGGGTTTGTGGTGTTTTTCAGTGGGGTTTTTTTTTGGAGGGGGCATGATGATTAAATAAAAGAATTTCCATTATGTGCTTTTATTTACTTTTAAGACTGTATATTTTGAACTGAAAGGAATTCATTACAACCCGAATTCTCTTGATGCTCTCTCCAGACTTGTTTTTCTAGGCCCCTCTTCACCTGGGGCCAGCTGAGAAGGAGGGAAGAGAGGGGGGAGGGAACTTTCTTTCCACTTGCCAGCCAGAAAAGGAGCACAGTCACCAAGTGTGTCCCCAAGGAATCACAGGTGAAGCAGACTGTCTCTTTTTTCATTCTGACTATAGTAGAGTTTGACTTTGCCTCTCACTGGAACTGCTTGGGTTGATACTATTCATTTCACTGACCCTTTGACTGCCAGAACCTCCCCAATTATCCACACAGCCAGCAATGAGTCCTTAGGGTCAGGATATGGGCCTGTTTGACTCTTTCTCAGAGTTAATCACACACTGAATCCACAGATAGGAAGGGTTAGTACAAAGGAAGATCCAAAGGAAGAGATATATAAGACTTCTTGGTATAGCCATATAGTTATATAAGATAATGATGGAAGTTAATTGCCTTGAAGAATATTTTAATTTATTTGTGGACCAGACAACATCCACAGAAGTCCTATGTAATACCTTATGGTGCCATGGAGGTAAGCGTGGATTCTTCAATTAATCAACCAACAAGCATGTATTAAGATCTTACTAGGAGTCTGGAACTGTGCTAAGTGCTGAGAAGACAAAAACTATTCCTGTCCTAAATGAGCTTACATTACAGTGGTGGAACAAAATATAGATAAATAGGTACATAAAAGATATTAACAAAATATATGGTTCTTGAAAACTATGCCAGTGGAATTGAAGCATTGTTATTGTTCAGTCATTTTTTTTCAGTTGTGTCTGCTAGGCAGTGGGGATTAAAGTACAAAGAACAGAACAATCCTAACTCACCTAGGCAACTAGGTAGTCTAGCAGGTAGAGAACTGGTTCTGGACTGAGAAGGACATGAATCTAGATCTGGTCTCAGACAATGAGCTGCATGGCTCTGAGTCAATCATTTTAACCTCTTACTCCTAAGTTTTCTCACCTACCTCTCAAGGTTGTTGTGAAGATCAAACGAAATAATATTTGTAAAGCTCTTAGCATAGTGCCTGACACACAGTAGGTACTTAATAAATGCTTATTTCATTCCTTTTCCCTTCACAAGGAACTTACATTATAATGGAGGAAACAAGTATTTATTAAAATATATACAACAAATATCAAGTGAATAGAGACAAATATACAGAATAAAAGAGGCAGCTAGATGGTGCAGTGGGATACACTGCTGGGCCTGAAGGAAGGAAGATTAATCTTTCTAAGTTCAAATTCAGTCTCAGAAACTTACTAGTTATATGTCCCTGGGAAAATCACTTAACTCTGCCTCAGTTTCCTCATCTGTCAAATGAGCTGGAAAAGGAAATGGCAAACCACTCCAGTATCTTTGTCAAGAAATCCCCAAAATGGGGTCATGAAGACATGACTGAACAACAACAAAAGTTAAACACGAGGCAGTTGGGGCCATCAGGAAAAACTTTAAGCAGAAGATGGTACTTGAGGTGAATCTGAAAGAAAGAGAGATTCTGAGTTGAAGATAAGAAGGGAGTGATTTCCAGGCATGGGTCAGAATGTTCTGTGAAAGACAGAAAAGTACACATTGACTGGATTTCAGAATATAGGGAAGATATTTTGTAGTCAAAGTGTGGAGGGCTTTTAAAACTACAAAGAGGAAGTTAAGTTTTATCCTAGAGGCAACAGGAAGTCACCAGAGTTGGTTGAGTAGAGGAGTGATGTGGTCAGATCTGCACTTAAGAAAAATTATTTTGCAACAGCACATAGGATAGACTGGAAAGAGTACAGACTTGAAGAAAGACCAATTGGGAAGCTACTGCAGTAGTCTAGGTGAGAAGTAATGAGGGGCTGACCTGGGATGTTGCTGTGTGAGTAGAGAGGAGGGATTGGCTAGTGAATGTGTTATTAAGGTAGGAATGGAAAGAATTGGCAACTGATTGGATATGTGATATATGGGAGAATGGGGAATCCAGGATAAGATTATATTATGAATCCCTGGAAGGATGGTGGTTCCTTCCATGGGAATAGGAATTTTTGAAACAGAGGAGGATTTGGGAAGAAAAGGATCAAGCAGTAGACTGTTAATTAATTAATTAACTAACTAATTAATTAATGCAGCCATAGTAATTCCTGAAATATGCAGTTAAGCAGAGATCAGTGTATCATCTACATGAATGAAAGAATGAATCAATCAATCAACAAGGATTTATTGAGCCCCTACTCTGTGATTGGCACTGGAAACACAAAGACAAAAGTGAAAATGTCCCTGTGCTCAAGGACCTTGCTCTCTCAGAAATACCAACAAGGGTGAAATCACCCATCAGTAAAGTATACAATAAATGATCTATACATTGATAGGGTTAGGAGACCCCAGCGTTGCCTTCTTGTATCACCCTCTCCTAATCTACCCTATTTTCACTGAAGTATCTAGTTCTCAGGCATAGCCAGCAAGAGAACTTGAAAATCCTAACTGAAGCTTGAAAAACGTGTGCGATCCAGGACCTCTGCTCCCAAATTACTGAATCTATCATATAATTTTACTTTGAACATAGTACATGGGTTCAAAGCCAGGAACCTAGCCATGGCACCACATCTCTTTCTGACTTCATCCCCTCCAGCTTTCAGTATTAGTTTCTCCATAAACCATCTCAGACAGCACAGTGGACAAAGTTGTCCTTGAAATCAGGAAAAATGTGGTACAAATCCTGTCTCAGACATTTACAATTGTGTGAACCTGGGCAACTCATTTAATCTCCATAAAATTCTGTGGTTTACCTATCCATACAGTGAGGATGACATTTGCACTTCCCTCAGGTGATTTAAGAATTAAACAGAATAATATGTAAAGCATTTAGCTATATCTGATTCTTGAAATCAAGAAAAATACAACTGAATGAATGAATTGGGTGAAAGTTGCCAGGATAGGGCTCATGGAAATAATTATTAGCAATCAATGTTTGTTGACTGAACCAGAAGGGAGATTGTATCCATTCTAGAACAGGACTGGATATCCATTTCATCATAGAGGGAGTCACATTAAGTGTCCCTTAGACTAAATGTTAAACTTTAGTTTAGATTATCCTGAAATCCCCATAACCCCCAGATGCCCTATAACCTACATAACCACTGACGAATATACATATCCTAAACACAGCAAGCAGCAACTTCCCAAATCCTGCCCCACCCTTCCAACCCCAAATCTATTTCAATCTGTCTTTTGTGCTTTAAGAGGCTGTGATAAAAGAGTAGCTAGGTGGCGCAGTGAATAGAGCACCAGCCCTGGAGCCAGGAGGACCTGAGTTCAAATCCAATCTCAGACAGTTAACAGAAAAACTAGCTGTGTGACCTTGGGCAAGTCACTTAACCCCAACTGCCCTCCAAAAAGTGGAAAAAAAAGAGGCTGTGATAAGGCCAGATTTTTTTTGGGGGGGGGGGGGTGATTTGAGTCACATGCCACCATGCCACCTTTTTCTTGGGACCTTTCTGCTTCCTAACTCTGCCAATGGGTGTAAATTTGAACATTTAAAAAAATTCAAGTAATTGAGTCAATAAAAATACTAAGAAGATTTTGTTACACGGCAAGTGTAGGAATTGTTCTGAGGCCTTCATATCTTCAAGAAAATGCCTTTAATTACTTTTTTTTAAGTTGGAGAGTAAGGCAAGGAATAAAATGTTTCCTGGCAAGGGTTTGAATTTCGTTATATGCAGTTACTACAAACAAGCAACAGATCCCAGCACACCTCCCCACTGACAGAACAGGGTGAACATTGGAACCATGCCAGTGAGGGTCAATGCCATCCTCCTGGTCCTTTCTTCAGTTTCAGATTAAATCGTAATCTACCTTATAAGAAATTGGCTTTGTCAGAAACAAGTGGAGGTTGCTCCTCCCCCCCCCCACGTTGTTTTTTTGAACATAACATTTTAGGCTAAATTAATTAGGAAACTGTTGAAACCCAGAGATAAGGAAGAAGGCTACTGGCCTAGGAAAGAAATACTTGCCACCAACCTAGCCAGCCAATGCAGAGTACCTGGGGTGGCAGCACCAGCCCGGAAGCAGCCTCCTGTGACCACTAGGAAAGCAGAATACCCCTCCCCCCACCCCGACTCAGGTTACTGCTATGCCTGCAGTTTGCCATGAGTTCTTAGGTGTGCATATCCCCTTTTGCAGTCTCCCACTGAAATTTTGAAACATTTGAGGAAGAAAGGGGGGAAGGAGGGAAAAAAGGAAGGAAAGAAGGAAAAAAGGAAAGAAGGAAGGAGAGAAGGAAGGAAAAAAGGAAGGAAGGAAGGAGAGAAGGAAGGAAAAAAGGAAAGAAGGAAGGAAAAAAGGAAAGAAGGAAGGAAAAAAGGAAAGAAGGAGAGAAGGAAGGAAAAAAGGAAGGAAAGAAGCCATTCCCTATACCTGCATGCTGTTAGCTATCTCCATTTTCCCCATTCATCCACATAGCAAAGTGGATTTTTGTACATGGTTTTAATTTTTTTTCTTTGAGGAAGAGTGTCATTCCAACAATTTTAATTAAGAGTCCTTTGCAAGGCATTTAAACAGCTAATTTTTGAGAGAGAATAAAGGAAGGAAGGAAAGAAGGATAAAAGAAGGGGAAGATGGAGGATGCAAGGAAGGAGAAAGAGTGGAAGGAAGAAGGAAAGAAGGGAGAGAGGAAGGAATTTCACAGTCTGGGGCCATCTCAGGTGACCACAAGAAGCTTTTTAGCATGACCTGCCAGACACACCAAACCTCAGAAGAATGATGTGGGTGATTAAAATATTCAGGAATCAACATTTCTCTCATGAATATTCAGAAAGTGTCCTGCAACTGCCTTAATTCACTCCTTTGATCAGTCTTTCCAGCTCTGCTTTTTGGGTTTTTTTTTTTGTTTGGGTTTGCATTTTGGGGGGGAGGGGGGTTTGTTTGGTTTTGGTTTTTTTGCACCTGCCATGAGGTTTCACTTAGGAACTGTTCTGTTGCTCTATCTTCTCTTCTTTGGGAATGCATTCTACTTCTGCTGCTTTCTCTATGCCCCTGAATATATGTTTGTGCCTTAGGTGGAAAGTTGAAGGGATGCTTGAAAGAGTACCTAGGAAAAATATGTATATATGCAAAGTAATTGTGATTTCATTTGTAGACAGTGAATATTCTCTTAGTGATATGACTTAGTAGATCATAACTCGAACTGGAAAATAATTCAACTCTTCATAACTGGAATATTTTCTAGAAGAATTTCTCCTCATAGGAAAAATGCAACGAGGTTGGGGGGTAGGGGAAATCAAATAATGGCTACTTGATGAGAATTTATGCAAATATAAAATGCAAGCATGTCTGCTGATTAAAAATGCAAATAAAACCACAGCTTACTTTGTGAAATAGATACAATCATAAAAGGCTGGCTATAATATGAATTTCTGTAAAATTGAATCACATTTTTTCCATTGACTTCTATCATAATAGAAGGTTTATTCCCAAGCAGGGGAAATTGACAATTCCAGGCAGAAAAATAAGGAAATAAGTAGAGCTAGGACATTAACTTAGTGAGGATTCTAAGAAGCTATTTGTTTGCTTTCAGAGATGCCAAGAGAATTCCAATAATGTTCTTTTGTTGGTGTTCAGTCATTTTAGTCACATCCACCTTTTTGTGACCCCATTTGGGGTTTTCTTGGCAGAGATACTAGAGTAGTTTGCCAAGATCCTTCTCCAGCTCTTTTCATAGCTGAAGAAACTGAGGCAAACAGGGTTAAGTGACTTGACCAGGGTCACACAGCCAGTAAGTATTAGAGATATATTGGAACTCAGGTCTTTCTGACTCCAGGCCCAATGTTCTATCCACTGCCCCACCTAGTTTTCCAATAATGTTTTAGGAGCATACATTTAATTTATTCCCTTCTTTCTTAAAAAAAATACACATATATATATATAATATGTGTATATATATATATATATACATACATATATAATATATACATACATGGTATATACACCCACACAAGTGTGTGTGTATCTATATCTATATATGTGTGTGTATTTATCCATTATTGAAGACTTTCAAATGAATTGCTAGGAGCATGTATATATTCCTGACCTTCACAGCAATTCCCTATACCTGCATGCTGCTAGCTATCTCCATTTCCTATTGAGGGTCATGAGGCTCGAAGTATTCATTAATGGAATGAATTTGGTTTGGGACTATGATTAAAGCACAAAGTAGGTTCATGCTTTTGTCATGAGCTTCCTAACTTATGTTGTAACTTGAAGCCATGTCACAAGAACAGTGTTTGAAAGAACATGAGATCTTTAACTTGAATAAAAGAGAATACTCAAGCCAGGACAGGAGAGCTTGAGAACATTTAAAGAAAGAACCCCAGGAAGGATTTTCAAATAAACTCTTCTTGCCATGGAATAAAACAAAGACTGCTCTATAGAAGGGTAGGCAAATAAAAGGCTTAATACAAGGAAGGCATTTTTAACAAGTAAAACTGTCTGAAGACAGACTGAATGGGCTACCTCATAAAGCAGTGAGTTCTCCATCATGATAGATATTTAAGTAGATGAGTGACCACTTAGTTCAAGTATTACAATCGCCATCATCATCATCATCATTATCATCATCTAGCATTTACATAGCGCTTTAAAGTTTATGAATACTGAATATTATCTCATTTTAGTTAGTATTGTCATTTAAATATCAAAAGTTAAATGCTATTGTCATTGTCCCCATTTTATAAATGAGAAGGCTGAGGTATAGAGTGGTTTAAGTGTCTTGCCCAAGGTCATATAACTGCTATGTGTCTGAAATCAGGTTTCCTTTCAGGTCTTCTGGACTCCACGTTCAGCACTTAATCCACTTTGCCACATAGCAAAGTGGATTTTTGTACATGGTTTTAATTTTTTTTCTTTGAGGAAGAGTGTCATTCCAACAATTTTAATTAAGAGTCCTTTGCAAGGCATTTAAACAGCTAATTTTTGAGAGAGAATAAAAAATGCAGGTAATTCTGGAGCTGAACAGTCTTCTTGATTTTTTGGCAGGAGCTGAGAGTTCACTTGTTTTTAAATTGATCTTGCCCTGCTCTACAATCTGGTATCTGGTTTGTTTTTTTTTTCTGTGTTGAAAATCTCTCCTTGAATCTAGGTCTGGGCAGCTTCTTGAAGCATCATTGAGATGCTTTGGAATTTTTACACCTGAGAAGTCAACCTTGGTAGAGGTGTCAATGACAAATTGCCAATGGGTCCTTTGTAGAGATACACATTTGGGCAGAGATCCAAGGAAAAGTAGCAAGCTCTTAGCCAATTGCTTCAGGAAAACTACTTATTTGTCTCTGTGTCAGGAAATAAAAATAATACAAAATATCCTTGGAGTGATGCTAGATTGCAGCCTCCTTATATAGTGGTTGAAGGGCTTTTTGCCATGACTTAGGGGCAAAAGGAGGTTCTAAATGTAATACATCCAAGTTTCCTTGACCTTGAAATCAGCTTCCTTTCTTTCTCTCTTTCTCTCTCTGTATCTCCTCTCCCCTCCCTCCTTCCCTTCTTTCTTCCCTCTCTCCTTACTTCCCTCTCTCCTTTTTCTTTTTTCCTTTTTTCTTTTTTTTTCACCAACCTTCTTGAGAAGAAGAAAAGGTTATGTTTCCAAAAATCAGGTAGGAAGTTGAAGTAGAGGATCTCTAAAGAACTTCCTAGCTCTGGAAATCTATAATTCTAAGTCACCTCAGTTCACTTTGCTGAGATCTTCTGTTGTTGTTAGTCCTTCATTCCAGAAGAGGACCAATGACATTAGGAAGGTGATGTCTTGACTCTCAAGTGAGTTGGATTAAAGTGAAGCAGAGCTGTGCAAATTTATCAGCTTCACTCTCTCCAAAAGAGTCATCAGTCTCATGGCATTCAGAAACAGGTCAGGATGATCTTGGGTGTGATGGTTCAGCACATCTATCTGGGTGATGGTCCCAGATGCAGTGGGAGATCTTGGCCTTTTCTTTTAAATTTTTTTTTTTTTTTTGCTTTTTGGAAGGCAGTTGGGGTTAAGTGACTTGCCCAAGATCACATGGCTAGTTTTTGTTTTAAGTGTCTGAGGTCAGATTTGAACTTGGGTCCTCCTCACTCCAGGTCTGGTGCTCTATTCACTGTGCCACCTAGCCGCCCAACCTTTGCCTTTTCAAGCTAAGGTCTTTTCCAGGTCTCAGTTTGTCTGAGGCAACACCCATTCAGTAGCTAAAGGCTAGGTAAGAACTGAGGAAAAAGATGACATAGTTTACCATTTTCTTTGCAAAGAAGCAATCTGGGAGGGCAAGACCCTCAAAGTTTCTGGCCAGAACAGAAACATTCACTATGTATACTCAATCAGAGTCATCAAAAGTAAACAATGACCAAGTGAAGCTTGGACTGGAATCTATTATTGGTCAATCAGTGAAAGCCAGAGTGATTTGGGTTTAAAGGCATAGTCAAGTAGCTCCATTTGAGTTGCAATGGGTTTTTCCAAAGCCTGGTCTTCAAGAGTTCTATTTCAAGAAATTATAAATGAAAGTTACATAAGACAAAAGAATTCATTGTCCCAGTTTTTTTTTTTTAGGGGGGGGGCGGGGAGAAAAACAATGATAGAACAAATAGGTAGGAAAGGAAAAAAATCTAACCCATATGCCCAAAGATACCTTGTGAAGTATAAGTGATAAAACTTTATATTCCTTCAGACAGAGCACTCACATGTAGGGTATGACTCTGCACGTGGACAGAGGAAGAAGGGAAGGAAGAGGAGTCTCTGTGTTCCTCATGGAATTAAAGCTTCTAATGCATCTGTTTTGAGTTCCTTCTTCTAAACACTTTCTATCTAATTGCCTTGTAGGTCTTGCCTCCTACCCACCCTTCTATTTTCTTTTGTGCCTCAATTCCTACAAGAAATTGAGAGAATGAAAGTGTTGTACAATGTTAGAAAATTTCTTATGTCCCTGATTCTCCATGTCCTCCCCATGGTCATTTTCTTTCCCACTTGCCATGAAGTCTCCTCTTTAGGGAAAATGTCCTCCTACCCTTCTTGATATTGGTTGCCCCTGGGAGTTCTGATTTTCCCCCTTCTTGGCAGGATGCCAATTCCCCTTCATCCTGTGGCAGAATGCTCTCCTGAAAAGACCTTAGCCTAAAAGGACCAGCGTCTCCCATTTCATCCTGAGCCATCTCTAGTCATTCTGATGAATATCTGGCTGCTGGACCCAGATGACTCTGGAGAAGAAAGCAAGGCTGGTGACCTTGCACAGCCCTCTCTCATTCAAATCAAAGTCAACTGTAAGTCATGTCATCATCTCCCTGATGTCATGGTCCTCTTGGAGAATGAAGGACAAACACAAGAATGGTCTCCATAGAGACACAACACTTTCTCAGAGGAAGTAGTCTTTCCGATATCCATTCAAAGTTCCCCATCCTTTCCCTCCATGGGAGAACACTTCAGTAAGATCCTATCCCACAATTAAATTGATATTTCTCCCTTACTTCCCCCTCCACTCCTATCCCACCTTTTGCCACCTCACCTACTTTCCCATAATCTCTTTTCTTAAGAAACTACAAGAATTATTTTTCCTTTCATTGTTCACCATGGACTTGATTGTGCGTACATCACATAATCTCCTCTATCTTCTTGCTCTCCCTTCCCCCGTATGTACCTTCCAGTTCTGCAGTTTAGAATATATATTCACCTGTGGGCAGAGTTCTGTAAGGTTTAGTCAATGTTTCTGACCTGTTCCTATAGGATAAGAGCTAGTTAAATTGTGCTTTCATTTGTATTTCCCTGGGTACTTTTAGAAAGAAATCTCTTAATGATCTGTTGTTATTTTGATTGTTATTTTCTCTCCTACTTTCCAGGTTCCCCCCCTTTTCGTGGTAATTTTTTTCTGTGCTTTCCTTAACAGCTTTATTTACCTTCCTTGTGTTTTTGCTGCCTGCAGTATTTGCAAGGTGAATAATCTATCAAGATTTTTTCCCCAGTAGGATGCTTGAAATGCCGTGTGTGTGTGTGTGTGTGTGTGTGTGTGTGTGTGTACAAAGTGAAATATTCATTGATGATTAGACTTTAAATTTAAATTACAGGCTATATAGTTTTGATTTGAATCTTGCACTCCTTTGCTGTCAGAACACATTATTTTATTCCCTTCAGTCATTTCTGGTGGCTGAGAATATCTTCAGCCATTCTAACTTTCTTTCTTTTATATTTGAAAGTCCTTCTCCTCTGGTTTGTAGAATTTATTGTTTGCTCATGGAATTGTTAAACAACCATTATGTGCACTGAACTTTGTACCTGTTTTTGTTTTTATTTTTTTCTAGAGGTATTACGTAAATTCTGTCTACGGGGGGAGGAGGTTATATTCAGAGGTTCTGAATAGCTTTTTCATGTTATTTCTTGCATTGTGGCATTCAGGCTTTTTTTAAAATTTTCATGTTTTTCTGGGAGACCTATAACTTTAAGTTGTCTCTATGCATCCTATCTTTGAGCACAATGTTTGCTTATATAGAGATCATGTTTTCTTTTATTAAAATTGATTCTTTGCATCTTTATTCCAGATTGTCCTTCAAATTGTCCAATCAGTTGTTGTTGTTGTTGTTTTGTTTTCTTGGAGAAGCTTTTCATTACATCATGGATTTGAGATTTTCTGTGTTAATTATTTCTGGTGAAAAGGCTATAAATTCTGGTTTTGTGATTTTTTGATCTTGAACCATGCAAAAACATAATTCCATGCTCTCTTTGAAATACACAAAGCCCTCTGCCTCATCAAGTATTGGTTCAATTTCTCTTTTCTTGAAATATTTACTCAGAGATATTTGGACTCATTCAGATATACTGGTGGACATCTTCCATTCTGTTTCTTTTCTTTTTTTTTTTTTTTTGGAGGGGAGAAGACAAGGCAATTGGGGATAAGAATAGCCCAAGGTCACACAGCTAGTAACTGTCAAGTGTCTGAGTCTGAATTTGAATTCAGGTCCTCCTGACGCCCAGGCTAGTGCTCTATTCACTGCACCACCTAACTACCCCTTCCCTTCTGTTTTAATATTTCTCCTGTTGATTTATCTGTGTTTAACATTTTTAATGGTATTCTCCCTTCTAATAGCCTTCATAATTTGGCAAAGTGTTTTTTTTACATTTCCTTATTGCTTACTTTCTGACCCCTTCCTTTTTTGATGGCATATTCTCAGAGGTCTGGTCTTCAAAGTTGTTTTAGCTTCCTTAATTTACTTTTCATCAATCTTAGTCCCTGCCCTGAGTGGTTTCTAAGAGATACAGAACTGACTGAAGCTGAATGGCAGTCACCTTCCTCTAATGCCTGGTATAGTCTCTCTCACACACACACACACACACACACACACACACACACGCGCACACACACACACACACACACACACACACACACACACAGTGATGCTCTTCCCTGTTAGCATTCTTCTTTTGTTCTCTAGCTGAATGTAATTCTATCAGCAAGCTGTTTTTCCGAGAAAAATATGCCTCTTTCTTATGCCCATGTGGGAGGGAAGTGTTAGAATTGAATTCTGTTGTGTGTTATCACAGAATGGTGAGGGATTATAAGAGGAGGGCATATTGGCAGATACTATAGTAGCAACAAGGAAATTGCTGAATTGATCCCAGAACATAAACCTGTGGATCAGGGTTTTCTGCCCTACCAGAGTGTGAAGGATCATAGTAGAAGAGGGGCTGATTAAATATGTTAGAAATTAAGGATTAGCCTTCTCTGGTATTATTTAATCAGGCTGTGACTTTGTCAGAAATCTTGGTATCTTGACCTGCAAAGACAGCTGCAATTACTTTACCAATTGTGCATAATTCTCATAAAGTCATAATTTGAGAGCATGAGATTAAAAAAAAAATCTTGTCCTCCTTCTTGCTGGTCATGTGATCTGGACCATAAATACACTTCTTGAACTATGGCATTTAGAACTGAATATAAAACTTCATATAAGGTCTGATGATAGCAGAATACAGTGGGGTTATCACATTCCTATTCTTGGAAGCTATTCCTCTCTTAACATGGCATAAAACTGAATTGGATTTTTTTGCCACTACATCACACTACACTGCTAACTCATATTGAGTTCTTGGTTGACTTAAACTCTCAGATCTTTTTTTATTCATGGGAGATTATAGGGTCATAGATTTAGAACTATACATCCTAATCTCTGGATTGATGTAGTAGTTTGTAGAGTACTGAAGAATATATTTATAATACTCTTTTTCTACTTATTCTACTAGCTTACAGTGAGAGGCTTTAAAGTCAGTATGGGTGATGGATGAGAGGACTTGTATGCCTGATATCTGGTGAAGTTGCAAATCACAAAATGGGTGATAAAAGTATATTCTCCTTGAATCTTCATTCTTGGGTTTGGAATTCTATCTGAAATAAAGGTATGTTGGTAGTACTTTGATGTCAACTGATTAGTTGCTCAAGAGGACTCAGAGGGGAAAACTGGTGTTAATGAACAGCTACTGGATTAACCAGAGGCAAATTCTCAGAACCTGAAAGTGGTAGTAGACACTACATATACATATTACATCTTCCCTATTGGACTCCTCAAGGTCAAGGACTATGTCTTATTTATCTTCATGTCACCCTACAAAGCCTCTGTTTGAAGATCTACAGTGAAGGAGGCTCCCTGTCTTCCTTTACACTTTTGGTCATCTCTAATTTGAGAGAAAGTTGTTTTTTTTTTTCTGAAACTGAAAACAAAAATCAACTTTATTTACTCTGAAACATCTACTAACTGCTCCTACTTTGCCCCTTGTATCCAACCACAGAGATCAAGCCTCATGTTACATTTGTACATGACAAGCCTATAAATAACAGAAAATAGCTAGCATGTTTTTCTCCTCAACTCTTCTCTTCTCCAAACAAACATCCTCAGTTAATTCAATTGTTCTTCAGATGCCATGGTGTCCAGTCCCTTCAGCATCCTCTTCTACAACTCTTCCACAGTTTTATGTACAGAGACTAAATCTAGTCTCATCCTATTCCCAAAAGTGAAAACTAAGGGCCTGAAAAGTTATGTGACTCACCCAAGAGTAATATAGCAAGATGATTCCTACCTGAAATACATCTTGCTAATTCCACTTCATTATTTATGCATTAAGCATCAAAACGTCATGGAACAAGAACAATGAATTTAGAGTCAGAAGAAACCAGGGTTCAATCTTGACTACAACAATTAGTAAGTGATCATGCCTAAGTAACCAAATCTCACCTCAGTTCTCATGTGTGTATAATGGGGATGATTCCAATAGTACTTATCTAGTAGGGTTGTCACGATGAACAAATAAATTAGTATCGGGAAAAGAGTTTGAAAATCAAAAAAGTGTGTAATTCAGCATTATCAAGATAGAAATTATTATATTGGAGCCCACAGAAATCTAAGCCAGTACTCAGAATCCATGTTTTACAGTTAGGATTTGCTCTGACCTACATAAAATACTACCCCTGGAGTTTCTAAAAGAATGACTTCTAATCACAAGTCTTTTCCTCCTATTGTACCTTTAAGAGACAATGGTGGTACACTTCTGTGAAGGGACAGGGACAGCGTAGAGAACAGAACAAGGGGGAGGAGGAATAGGAAGGAGGGACATATAATCAGTCTCTCACAATATGCCCACTGTGGAGAGAGTCTGCGTAATTACACATGTACAGACTTTATTTAATTGCTTGTCCTTCCAGTGGGGGTGGGTGATGAGGGAGGAAGGGAAAGAATCTAGAATTTAAAGTTCTATAATCAAATGTTAAAAATATATGTGTGTGTATGTGTATATATATATATATATATATATATGTATATATATACATATACATACATATAATTATTA
>CM053586.1:308415049-308433997 GCA_028646515.1 Pseudochirops corinnae | reverse complement strand
GAGGGGCGAGGGGGAGGACATGGGAGAGAGCAGATTGGGGGAGGGGTTATACAGTGGGATGGCTGTTCTGAGGTGTTGGGTAGGGGAAAGATGGGGAGAAAATTTGTAACTCAAAATCTTGTGGAAATGAATGATGTAAACAAGAAAATAAATAAATTAATAAAATCAGGGGAGGGGAAAAAAGAGATAATGGTGGTAGTAGCAGTAGTAGTAGTAGTAGTAGTAGTAGTAGCAGTAATAGTAGTAGTAGCAGCAGCAGCAGCGGCAGCAGTAATGGTAGCTAGCACTTATTTAGCATCTATTACATGCCAGGCACTACACTGTGCACTTTACAAATATTTCATCTGTTTCTCACTATAACTGAGTGCTATTGCTGACATAGGTTGCCATTTTATATTTGAAGAAACAGTGGCAAACAAAGGTAAAGAGACCTGCCCAAGGTCATACAACAAGTAGGTGGTGGAGGCTAGATATACACTCAGGCCTGCCTGACTCTGGGCCCACGGATTTATGCACTGTTCAATCTAACCTCCTTCTGACACTTATATATAGCCAAGATGAATCTTAAAACTCTAAAAGATCAAATGCCCATTTTCTGTATCCCTTTCCATAAATCGACACACATTTGTTAAGTGTTTTCTATGTAGTAGACACTATGCTAAACTCTGGAGATACCAAAAAAAGTAAAATAATCCCATCTTTAAGTAGCTTTTATTCTAATAGGGTAACAACATGGACACAGGCATATATACAGAATAGATATACTATAAATCCAAAGCAGATTTTGGAGGAGGTGCCATAGCACCTGAGATAACCAAGAAAGGTTTCTCAAAGAGAAATCTTCTTGAAGATGGTAATGCCTAAATTGAGTATTGAAGGAAACCCAGGATTCCAAGAGATGTCAGTAAGAAGGGAGTACATTCCAGACATGGAGGGTAGTCACTATAAAGGCATGGAGACAGTAGATGTAGTGTCATGTGTTTGGAAGAACAGGTGTCTCTTATAAAGTTTAATTTGATTTAGGGAGTCCCTCAGATCCTATAAAATTAAGAAGTGGCTTGAGTTTTGGCTTAATATTAATCCCAAACTTGCTGGCACTCCTCCTGGGCACTTAGCAGGCCCTTGGCCAAACTAGAGGGAGAAGAGGCTTTGTAATGAAATAATCCCCAAAACATTGGCTTAGATCTGACCCTGCTTTTCTAATTTTCATACTTGATAAGTGAAAGTAGCTAAGAAAAGTATCTTGAGAAGGATATAAAATCCTATCACAGTTTCAGGCCTGTGGATAATTCAGTGACAGATACATGGCTAAATTAAGGGTGATCCTTAAATCTTTAGGAAAATTACTAAAACGGACTTCACATGACAAAGCAGGGCATTGTCTGATCTCCATTTGTCTCTCATTAAGCCCTGGTAATTTAAGAAACTAGTTCACAATTGGACCAAATATCTGAATATGAAATTGCCTCTCTACTTAAGCCCTTTTCTTCCTCCTTTCTCTAGCTCTTCTCTTTTATCCAACTCATTCCTTTGTGTTGTTTTTTTCACGTCCTGTCCTAACCCTGAAATTAATTCTTAATTTTCGCCATCTTCAAAGTAGGACTTTCCTGTCTTACTGCCTGTTTTGGAAGGAGAACAGGAATTTTTATGCCCATTCATTCTTGGAATGATCCTTCATTTCCCAATCTGTCCCCTTCCATATAAATTACACTGAAGCATGGGGGCATGTCCTCTCTGCTTATTTTTTTTTTTTTCATTTTAAAATTGGGTTTCACATGCTACTCTCCATGCCAGCTTCCTAAAGAGATAGTGTGCAATCACCATACCAGAAATCTTTCTGGGGATCCCAACCATGAATAGAAATCAAACTCTTCTAGTTTCCTGGGAGTTATATTTCCCACTCACAGTGATAGTCAGTAAAGGCCTTTGTTTTCTTTCTGAGCTTTCTTCATATACTCTTTGACCATTGCTGGTCTTTTTTTTCTCTTTAGTTTCTTCTACTTTGATAATGACTAGAGCATATGGAAATAGAAGATTGAATGAGAACACAGAAGGCAAGTAAAATACACCTTCCCCAAAATCTAAAAAGATAATTGTGTAACCCTCTTGAATTCAGAAATTAAAAGACTAGCTCCAGACTGAACCTTGAGTATATCTCCTTGGGTCTCCAACTACTATTTATTTTTCCCTTCTTCTTGAGAACTGCTATCTACTAGTGAGTAGGATACGTGGAAGAGGAAATTAAGCTTGTTCTCTTTGACCCCAAAGGATGTAACTAGGAGCAATGCAAATAGAAAGATTCAGGCTTCATATGAAGAAAAAGAAAACTTTCTAACAATTAGAGATATATAAAGGTGGAATGGACTGCTTCAGGATCTAGGAATTTTCCCCCTCACTGGAGATATTTGAGCAAAGGTTAAATGACTTAAATAAGGTATGCTGCAGAGGAGATTGTTTCCAAATAGAAGTTAGACTACATGGCCCTTTAGGTTCCTCATAACTCTGAAAATCTGCATGTGAATTCAGCTGTCAGGCCTCATTCCTGGCAGACTTTCAGGGAAGCCATGGATAATTCATCCTGAGCCATTTGAATCTTTTATGGTAGTTCACCTGATAGAGATGGCATCCTCTCCATATGGGCTTACCAGACTTTGAATGTGCCCTTTGAAAGTCCAAAGAATGTCACCTAACCAAAGAGCTTGCATAAGAAGTCCATGTATTCAGATTTGAAAATAAGCCTACAGAAAGTAGACACTGTGCTTTCACTTGTATATTTAATAAAAGGTTGCCTTGAAAGAGCATGCGTAACTCTGTACTTTTGTGCTTCATTGGTCTTTGGACAAAGATCAAACATTTAAAGTACCAGTTCCTCCAAGTTACCATTTGCCTCTCCAAGGAGAACCTATTATTCTTAATATCATCTGGTTTCATTTATAGGGAGAATGTTAAGAGATATGATTCACACGGCGTCTTAAAGGAAAACTGTAAAGGAAAACTAATACAATGGCAAAAAAAAAATGACCAAAGTAGTAAGACAACAATAGTAGGTGATGAAAATGTCTCTCTTTCAGACTTTGAAAAATTTAAGAGATAAGTAAGAAAAATAATTATCGATCCAGTGATTGCCAAGTAGGGATCTTAAGAAAAGTAATTATTTTTCAGTATCATCAGCACCATTACAAAGAACTGACCATGGGGTAGGGCAAAAATAAATCTTGTGCAAGCTAAACATTTCCATTACCTTTATACATGCTTCATACGAAATTGTTTCTAGACTCCTCACAACCTTACCATTCTGGCTATTATTCTCTGCATTTTCTGTAATTACTATTTCTGCAACTATTTCATGCACATTTCATGATCTATTACATATTTCTTTACCTACTGCATATGTCACTATATCTCATGTAAAGAGACTACTTACTTATCTTCAGCAGTTTCATGTAAAGTGTTCAGACTCCAAACAAAAGAAGGTAACCCTATTGATATTAAAAGTCACTAAATGCTTTTATTCACAGAGCACAGCACTAATTTCAAATAGTCCAACACTACTTCAAAGCTTTCTTAATGTAATCTAAAGAAATATAAAAGGGAGTGATCTAACCACCCACCAAAAAGATATGTAAGTAAAATATTTATATTGCCCAGACTATGACATACAAGTAAATTATATGTTAGTTCATGAATTTATATACATAGAGTCATAGATCTATGGTTATAAGGGATCTCAGAGTCATCTCATCCAATGTCCTTATTTTATAAAATAAGGGGACTCAGAGAGGTTAAATATCTTGCCTAAGGTCACATAAGCAGTGTCAGGAGTGGAATTTGAACTTGGGCCCTCTGATAAAAGACAATATTCTTTCCCCGATGTCATGTTGCTGTGCATTAAAAAGATTCTGGGCTCAAATTTGAATAAGAGGAGGAAACTAGACTAGATTATATTTGGAAAATTGTGTAATGCTTTTAGTGATATCAAATTTGCCACTACTGCAAAAGACCATTCATTAACATTTATGAAATAATGTTTTGAAAATGAGATATTTTTGAAGTTTTTTGCAAACTTATATTCTCCTAGTTATGATATGGCTATGAATCAAAGAATATTACAATATCAGAAAAATTAAACTTATGAGAAATTTTAAAAGTGACATAAAAATATGTAACTGGTTTAAACAGGTTGTAGAATATTCCCAATAAAATTTGTATGTGAAAAAAGGCATAAAATACATTGCCATGGTTATATAATGGGAGTCATCCAAGCATGGCTTGGGCTTTCTTGAGTGGTAGCCATTTCCCTTTCATGGGAAGATTTCAAATAGAGAATATATAACCACTTGTTGAGGATGTGATAGGAAGTTTTCTTAGTTAGATATAGGTTGAAATAATGACATTTGATTAACCTTTTAGCTCTTAAATTCTTTGATATATATATAACTGGAAATGCAAATAGGCTTACCATATAATTAGAATGAGAAAAAATAGAAAACTCTATACTGGTACTCCCTAAATATTAAATTAATGCTGGTAGGGGAAAAGGAATCTCTAATACATTAGGTAAACACTTAACTACTCCGTGAAAGACTTAAGGATATCCATAGTTAAGAATTTCATAGATGAAGGGAGAGGGGATTAATCATTTTGTGACCTCTGTGGAAAGAGTCCTCCCCTACCCCACTGATGAAATTGTGGACCATCACAGTAGCTAATTAAGTAAAATTATATTAACTTGTTTCACCTGCTATAACATAAGTTTGGTTTATATTGAATGTGACATCAACTAAAAACATGTCTTTTTAATAGGAAGGACTGAAAAGCTAGCTCTCTTCTTATAATTTGTATATTTGATTTTTAAAAAGTTAAATGAAGGACTTTTCCCTATTAAAATCCATCTTGCTGACTTTTTTACTTTAAATGAGTCTTTTGAGATCATTTTGAACCTTGATTCTATCATGCATCATGTCACATATTCCTACCCACTTTGTATCATTCCTTCATTCAATATGAACTTTTGATAATTTATTGCATATAGAGCATAAATAGAAACAAGAACAATGACTAGGAAGATGGGACTGATTGTCCAGTCCCATCTTGGAAAATGCTCAACTCTTTCAATGATTTCAAACTATATTCCTGGATGGATAGTTAGCCTTTTTTTTTTTCAAAGCAGAGGCAGAAAAAAAGACTCTTCCCTAATTCCTTGTGTTTCAAGGTCCATAGACAATGGGACATAAATTGAGAATAGGAGAGGAAAGGTTATCTAGGGATAAGGCAAACTTCAGCTTAATGAGAAATTCCTTCTCCTGGGCAAAAT
Source organism: Pseudochirops corinnae (assembly GCA_028646515.1). Classification (NCBI taxonomy): domain Eukaryota; kingdom Metazoa; phylum Chordata; class Mammalia; order Diprotodontia; family Pseudocheiridae; genus Pseudochirops; species Pseudochirops corinnae. The sequence continues at coordinate 308,428,683 of CM053586.1, read as the reverse complement.
CTGAAAACATTTTAAAGTTTTATCCTGCCAATGTATTACACATACTTGCCTTGGCCCTGTATTGCCCTTGCATACCATACATATGTAAACAACTCAGTACCTTTGACTCCATCTCCACCTGCATGTCCTGTTGGCATATCACATTCAACAAATCAGAATTAGAACTCACCATTTTCAGGCTTTGATCACCTGTGTAATTTGGGAATCACTGAAGGACTGTAGTTATAACATGCACATATCACTATGATACTGCAATACTGGTGATGACTGATGCCTTTGCTAGCTGGAAGAAGAGGCTGGCAATACACTAATATGGTGCAGCTTTAGTTGGCAAACATCTTGCCCAGGAAGTGAATATAGCCAAAGCCTCCACAAGGAGGGAGCATGGGTGTGATTGGAAAAAAAAAACAAAAACAGCTTTTGGAATCAGACGACCTATGTTCAAATCTCACCACTGATAAGAAGTACCTGTGTGACTTCAGGCAAGTCAATTACTCACCCTGGGCCTCAGTTTCTTTATGTATAAAAAAGAGTAGCTTTGACCATACGACCTCCGGCTTTTTTCTAGCTCTGAATCCACGATCCCATGAATAGTGGAAGGAGAGAGGAGGGAGCCCCCAAAGAACCAGGAGTATTACTCATTTTTTTGTGTCTCTCCACGAGAATCTACCACTCCAGACAAACTACTCTAGTCATTACACTTTGAAAATATTTGGAGCTTTATGCCTCCCATCTTTTGACCACTCTGTACTTCTGCTTGGTATGTCTTTTCTTCTCCAGACCTACAGAAATCCCATCTATTCTTCAAGATCCAATATAAATTTTGCCAGTGGTAATAGCATCCATCCTATACATACTGCCCTAACATTGAGCTAACCTGCCTATATTATTGCCTTCTCTCCCAGATACCCTCCTCCTGTCACTTTCCATTTTCCTAAGCCTCTTTTCCAGTGGTTCTCAACCTTCCTAATGCTGCGACCCTTTAATACAGTTCCTCATATTGTGGTGACCTCCAACCATAAAATTATTTTCATTGCTACTTCATAACTGTAATTTTGCTACTGTTATGAATCTTAATGTAAATATCTGATATGCAGAATATATTTTCATTGTTACAAATTGAACATAACCCACAGGCTGAGAACCGCTGTTCTATTCTATGTCATTGCATTGCCAACACACAAAATCTGAGGTACTTAGAGAAAAAGGGATACTAATGGAAGGACAAAGTAATGGAATAGAATAGAATGGAATGGAATGGAAAGATACTAATGGAATGGAATGTGGGACAATGGAATAACCAGTATATTTGGAATCCTAGGCCTGCCATGTACTGGCTATGTGACTTTGAATAAATCATGTAACTCCTCTGATCATCAGGTTTCTTGTGTCCAAAACAGGGAAAATAAAATTTTTTTACCTATGACTTCATGGGGTAGTTGTAAGAAAAACAATTAATCTTCTTGAGTGTTATGCAAATGTGAACTATTAACATGGTCTGCTCTTCTCACTTGCCAGTTATCTTACCATGGCACCAACATTGGAGACAGAATCTTGACAATTAATAGTATGATTCCTTTGGTGTGCCCCACCAAGAGCCAAATCATCCAGACCTAAGGACCCACTAACACAAAACGGTGAAGAAACTAAAGTTTAATTGTGCATTTTTAAGCTCCTTTTACTACTTTCTATTTAGCATCTCCTTCCCAGGCAAAAAAAAAAGGGTTCTCATTCTAGCCCATGACTAGCCAGACCCAACTGTCCTCTCAGTGACAACTATAAGCTAGGAAATTTCCCTGTATCTCTCTTACCTCATCAAAACTTATCTGTCCTGTGTGTGTTCTATTCCTACGAGCCTCTCTGCACTAATTATCTGATAAGCTAATGCATAATAAAGTATTACAGATAATAATGACTGCAGGTGTCTTCCTTTCCAAATAATATTTTTCCAGGTACCTTCAGTCATAAAATTATTGAGTCCTAGAATTAGAAGGTATTTGAGAAATCATGCAGTCAAATTCCTTATCCATTACATGCATTCCCTTTGCAACATCTCTGACAAATGAGGTCATCCAGACCCTACTTGAACATTTCTAGGAATAAGGAATTCCTCTCACAAGGTATCTCCAATCATTAGGTAGTTCTTTCTTATATTAAGGCAAAATCTATTTCCCTAATGCCCATCCATGGTACTACTTCTCTCTTCTATAGCTATGAAGAAGTCTATTCTCCCTTCTACAATTAATTAATCAATCAACAAATATTTACTAAGGGCCTACATAGTGCTAGGGTTGTGATACAAAGACCAAAATGAAACAGTCTCCACTCTTAAGGAGCTTTCTACATTCTGTTGGATCTAAGTTAGCCTTTCAAGTATCTGATGACAACTATCTGCTTAACTAAATGGAGTAACAAACACATCAATTCTGATACCATGGTATGACCAGTGTTTGGGAGTATGGGCTTATTTCAGGCTTCTCAATTCTCACCAAAGAGGTGCAGTAGTTGCTTCTGTATTTATAGGATGACCCTACATTTATCATTGTTCCAGTCCCATGGACATTCCTTGTAGTTTAATTGATGACCTACCTCCTTTACACTCTATATCCTCCCCTTCTGGCAAATGCTAAGACGGCCAAATCCTCAAAACAATCTTATGCCTTATTCAACCATGCTACTATATAAATAAAGCCACTCTAGTCTCTGCAGCAAGAGAAGGAGCTGAGGAAACAAGGCAGGGACATTCTGACACTCTGGAGCCACTTATCTGTTGCTGCTATCTAAGTACCTCAAAACACAGTAAGGTCAGAGGAAAACACAATTTTAATGCTGTCAACAAGAAAACATTACTTCCCCTTTCTTCCTGGTCAAGGCAGCAGGATGGGATCCTGCCCTAACTTTAAGTCAAGTGTATCTCTTTTTCTAATTAATATTTTTATTTGTTTCATTAAATATTTCCCAATTATACATTTTTAAAAATGTTGAGTTCCAAATTATCTCCTTTCCTTCTTCCCACCCCTTGAGAAAGCAAGCAATATGATATTGATTATAAATGTGCTCATGCAAAACATGTTTCCACACTAGCCATTTTGCAAAAGAAACTAGACACACACACGTCAAATAAGAAAAATAAAGAAAGGGGGGAAGACATATGCTTCAATCTACACTTAGAGTTCAGCAGTTCTCTTTCTGCAGAGGGATAGCATTTTTTAATCATGGTTCCTTTGGAATTGTCTTGGATCATCGTTTTTAGGTGAGCACATCTGGAACAAGTGACATGTTGAGTCAAGAGTACATTGGCCAGGGAACTTGGGTTTGAACCCTGGCTCTGATAGTTCCTAGTTTTGTGAGAGTGGGCAAGTCACTTCACATATGCTGCATCTAAATTACCTCATCTGTAAAGTAGGGATAATGATACTTGTATTTCCTAGGAAATAAGGGAATAAGCATTTATAAGTACCTACTATGTGCTAGACACTGTACTAAACACTTCACAAATATTATGTCATCATATCCTCACAACAGCCCAGGGAGGTAGGTGCTACTATAATCCCCATATTATAGCTGAGAAAACTGAGGCAGACAGAGGTTAAGCCAGAGACACACAACTATTGTTGGAGGTTGAGTTTGAACTTGGGTCTTCCTAACTTCAGGTCCAGTGTTCTATGAACTATGGCACCACCTAGCTGCCTCCCTATGTCAAGATTATAGACTTTGAGTGAGAAGGCCCTCTATCTCATGGAACCCAGTCATTTGACAGAGTACTGAGCCCCAGAGAAGAGAGCTTCCTCCCCCAAAGTCACTCAGGTAGTAAGGAACAGCACTCTTTCCGCTGCACCCTGCTACCTCAGAGCCCTATAGTGAGCCCATCACTCAGAAAGGATTAATTAAATACTTACAATGTCCCAGGCACTATGTTAAGCACTGAAAATACAAAAAGAGGCAAAAGACATGGTTCTTTCCCTCAAAGATCCCAAATTGTAATCAATGGTAGCATTATGTAAATTTTAAACTTCCACAGAAATAGGAGTTTGTAGGTTTCTCAATTTAGAACTGAAAGGCTATCTTGACCATAGCTTCTTAACTAGGGGCCCATGAACTTCTAAATACATAGATACATTTATACAAATGTATATGTGTATGTTGATAGATATTTCAATATTAATTGGTCCCTTTGTAATCCTACAGCCCTCTCATTTTGTAGGAAAGAACTGAATCCCAGAAAAATTAAGGGAAATGCCCAAGATTAGGCAGGAAGTGAGAAGCAGAGGCAAAATTTGAACCAAGGTCCTACAAGCCCCCAAATCCAGGACTCTTTCCACTGTTCTAGGTGACCAGTTGTGGTGAGAATTTATTTTGACTGGGAGTGGGGGAGAGGGGAGAGAGGAGATATGTTTCTGAGTCTTTGATCACTCAATTTATAAACATTCTAAGTTTCTATGATGTGCCAGGCCTTTTGCTAAGCTCAAGTTCAGTCCTGATTGTCATAGGTTCTGCTTCTCTAGCACAATCCAGTTGAGTAGGGAATGATTTAAAAAGAAAAGAAGGATGAGAAGAGAAAAACACATCATTGCAGCTGTGGAAATAGTTACTAACCACTCACCTAGAAGAGCGTGCCATATGAGTAGGAACAAATGCTGGTTTTACTTGTTTTCTGACCTGGGGATCTACTGGGGTTGGAAAAGGGGAAGTGAGCTAAGAAAGGAAAGAGGGAACAGGAGAGAAGGGAGGGGATGAACCACCCCTCCCTTTGGACCAGTAAGATTTCCTGGCCCATTGGCAAGGTGTGCAAGGTGACCTTCTTCCCTCTGGCTCCCTTAGTCAGGTGAAGGGAGCGTGAAGAAGAGAGTCACTGGCTTCCAGAGTTCACTCTTGTTTACCCATTTGGGGATGGAGAGATTGAGAGCTTTCCTTGCTACTCGTTTTTCACTTTCTCTACCTCATCCCTCTTCCCTCTCTGCCCTCTCCTACCCCTTTACGCTTATTTTCCCCCTTGCATGTTTTTTTTGGCTTCAGGGAACTTTCAATCCTGACTTCAAACGAAACCTATAATGAAGTCTGGATGATGGTTAACAGACCCTGACACTGCAGGGCCCCAGCTGAGCTGTTCCCTTGGCCCAGCCGCCAGCAGAGATGGGTGAGTGAAGAGGCAAGCTAATCCTGAGAAAGCAGGTACTGGTAGGGCCTCACAGGCAGCAAACTTCTCCACCTGCTCCCTTTTCCATCACACACACACAGACAGATACACACACCCTTGTCAGTCTCCTAGGGGAATGTCCCGCTTTGAACACACAGCTGCAGAGACTTTAACTGTCTCTTACCTGTCTGCTTCTAAGCAGAAAATCTGGGCTCCTGCAGCGGATAGCAAGCCCTTTCTCTCAAATTACTGCCTCTAATACATCCAGCCCACCCCAACTCGGAACACTGGCGAGAGGAGGCAGACCACGAAGGGGATGCAGGAGGGACTCAAAGAGACAGGCCATGAGTCACTCTGACACACACAGAGACAGAGGCCCCAACACATAATTCTAGAAAACAAATGCACCCGACACCCATTGCCTGCCTCACGGCTTGGACTGAGATAGAGTGATTGATGGCCCAGTTAAGCCTTGCTTAGTCACTTGTTTTTATTTTATGATGTTTCCCCCCATTATAATGAAGAGGACAGAGGCACAAAAGCCAACAAGGAAAGGCAAACATCAAATAGCAAATCTGGTCCCTCCTGACTTCAGACAAGGAAGAGCAGAGGAAGGCAAAAGAAGTAGGGTCTACAGCAGAGAGACCCTGGTCTCTCTGTTATTATTTTAAGGGAAAGAATAGGACTGCCTGGGAGGAATCTGAAACCCAGAAAAGTTCTGAGAGGAACGCTCATTTTCCTTAAGGAGCCAAAGATTCTCCTTGTTCAGCTCCCAGAACTGACTTGGTCAGGGTCTTGGATTCTGTGATTCCATTTCCCAAAAGTGTCCTACTCTCTTGTCCCTGGCCCATGGTGGAACCTCCCAGGGTGGAGTTGCATAGCACCTACCACCACCCCCACCACCATCACCACCCCCACCACCATCACCACCCCTACCACCCCCACTCAGTAACTAGCAACTTTGGCAGCTTGATGTAATTCTTCACAATTGGCCAGGTAGTCTGTCCATAATTCACATCTCCTGCGTGGCCTGATAAATATTAGCCCCCTGACAGCATGCCCATCTGGATTACAGATGTTTGATGTATTCTTTAGCTTATCTCATCCTCTTAGTTGCTTCCGGGACAGGAATTTTTGTGAAATCAATTTCTCTTTTGGCTCGTTAGGACCTTTGAGGAGAACTTGAGGGTGGAAGGGTAGAGGATGAGGAGGACTATTGAATGTTATCTGTCCTCAATACTATGAAAATGTATATATACATATATTTGGGAGGTGGGGATGGCAAACATGGGAATTAGTTTTTCTTAACCATGTATATTTATCACAAGGGGAGATGTGGTGGGATGGAGAGAAAATGCATTTCTGTTCATTGAAATAAATTAAATTAGATATAAATAGGTCCTTAAACAGGATTATTTCTTAAAAATTGATCTACAAGACATGTAAATGTTATTATGAAATGTACCCATGTATTAATCAATTAAGTATTAAGTGCCTACTATGTGCCAGGCAGTGTTCTAAGTGCTAGGGATACAAGTACAAAAAAAAGCAAACTCCCTCCCTATGAAAATTGACATTCTAGTGAGGTATTCAACTTATAAAAGTACGTTTACATCCATATAAAGGGAATAAATACAAATATATACAAGGTAACTAAATACAAGGTTGTTTGGGGAGAGAGTTCACTTCACTAGATCCGGAGGGAATTTAGTCCAATCCCTACTAAAATAAGAATCTTTTTTGCTTAAAGATATCTACTCAGGGAGCCCTCAGTATTTCCTGAGGCAATTTATTCCACTTTCAGATTGTTCTTGATTATTATGAAGTCTTTCCTTACAACTGTGCTTACAGCATTCACCATTGCTCCTAGTTTTACCTTCCAGGGTGGGGCAAACAGAACCAACATAATCCCAATTCCTCTTGCCAGCCTTCAGGTTATTGAAGAGAGCTATCAGGATCCCCTAAATCTTCCCTCCTCTGGTCTAAATCCCTAATTCCTTCAACTGATCCTCATTGTTTAGAGGCCCTTCAGACTCTGGTTTTTCTCCTCTGGTCTCCAGTTTATCATGTTTATTCCTAAAATGAGACACACAAAAGTGAGTACAGTGCTCCAGATGCAGGTTGAACAGAGCAGAGTAAAATGCTATTGGAGACTCTATCTCTCTCAAGTCAGTCCAATATCACATCGGATTTTTTGGCTCTCATAGCAAACTGGTGACTCATCGTAACCTTAAAGTTCACTAAAACCCCAAGGTCATTTTCAGATCAACTACTGATTAGTAGTCTCCCTTATATTTTTCACTTGTGATGCTGACCTTTTAAACCCAATTGTTTTCTATTATTTGAGAAAAGTTAAATTAAATTAGAAACTAATAAACCCTTAAAAGAGGTTATTTCTTTAAAATCAATATGCATGCCATGTAAATTTACCAATGTGTCATCAAATGTATCTATGTATCAATAAGTATTAATTTATCCCTTCTAAATTTCATCTTCTTAACATTCAGTCAATTCATCCTTCCCAGACATTAAGTATAAAAGCTAGCAGTTATATAACACCTTAAACTTTGAAAAGTATTCTGCAAATATTATCTCAACTCATCCTAATGTTAACCTAGGCAGGTAGATGTGTTGTTAGCCTCATTTTATAGATAAAGAAACAAAGGCACACAGAGATCAAGTGACTCGCCCAAGATCACACCATCTGTAATGACTTAGACTGAGTTAGAACTCGGGTCTTCCTGACTCAGTCCAACACTCTGTCAACTTCAACACTTACCTGCCTATTTATGAATCTCAACTGTCATTATTGTCGGCTATTCCTCTTTGTTCTCTCATTTGAGAAGTGTGCCACCTATGTCTTTACCCAAAACAAAAATGTTCAACAGCATAGTGTCAAGCATGTACCCAAGGTACTCCAAGCTGAGATCAAAGCATTATTTTCTACTCTATAGCTCCAACTCTACCCATTCAGAAGCCAGATAACTATTATTATCTAGTCAATGTCTCTCCATCTTTCCTACAAGAATCAGATAAGCACTCATTGGGTACTTTTCCAAACTCTAGGCAAACTACATCTGCAACATGGTTTAATGACCCTCCAAAAAAGGAAATTAGGTTGCAGAAGTCTGACTTTTTATTTGTTCATTTATTTTGTTTTGTTTTTCTTGCTGATGATGGGCTAGCATTTTGTGACCATTTCTTCCTTTCGGAGGTGTTCAGAAGATCACAGATTTAGGGCTGAAGAGAACTTAAATGTTATTTTCTCCAACCAACTCATTTAACAAATAAGGCAGAGAAATTAAGTCACTTCCCAAAATGAATGCAAGCAGTAAGTGACAAGACCAGGATTTAACATCTGGTCCTGGGATTTCAAATCTAGCACCTCCTGCACTGTACCAAACTGTCTTCAACATCTCTTTAATAACACATTGTAGAGTCTTGCCAAGATACAAGGTGCATCTCACTGGCCTGTAGTTTGCAGATTCCATTTTTTTCCCATTTCTGAAAGATGGGACTATGTATGCCATTTTCCTATCCCATGACACCTCTCCTATTCCCCATGATTTTTCAGACAGTTGTGGTTCAGTAAATTCCTTCAGTATCTCAGGATGTATTTTATGTGGTCCTGGTAAATCTGAGCTCATCAAGGACAGCTAAGAGCTCCCTAATTATACTCTATCTTTCTTAAGTTATCAACTGCCTATTAATGTGTTTGGCTTATCATTCCAATCCAATGACCATTCTCCTTTGCAGAGAAACATCAGTCCATTAAGGGGCTTTGATTCTGTAAGTGTGTGGGAAATGCTAACACCAACAGAGATTACAAGCCATCAATAAGGAGAGTTTCATGCCAATGGATTTTGGGATTCAGATTACATAAAGCTTAGTAAATAAGTCTTAGAATGTTGCCTAAGGAGAGTTTGCTTGTGGTTATGAAGCTAGTCTAGTATCAGAGATGAAATTAGAAGGCTAGGTTTCCTTAATCTATATTTGGTGTTCTCTCTACCTCTTGCTGCCACCTATTTTTGGCAGAGAAAATAAAAGCAAAGTTATGCAGTGCTTCTTTCTTTCTGTTGGTAGTTATCATTATCCTACCCCTCCCCACAAACAATAGCCCCATTCTTTAGCTCTTAATACTTGGGAAAAGTCAGTATAACTAAAACCCCTTTTAATCACCATGGCTAACTCTCAGAACTATTCTTACAAGACTATGCCAATCGTTTACATTCACCCTCCATTAACTCTCCCTGCTTCCAACTTTCATCCACATCTTTTTAAAATCCCAGTTGGTCAATTTGAAGTTTGTCTTGTAACTGGAATTTTAGGTAAATGGAAAGCTCTTAACCAGGAGGATAAGTGGTTGAATAACACAATATGTTCACTCATCCCACAAGTTATGAATCATTTTCTGCCCCAAACTGTGAGATCCCTATGGGTTGAAAGTATGAACAGTACATCTAGTGCAAGAATTCTTAACTTTTTGTTTGTTTCATAGGCCCCTTTGGCAGACTGGTGAAGTCTATGTATCCCTTCTCAGAATAATGTTGTTAAGAGCAAAAAAATAAAATGCATAGGATTACAAAGGAAACCAATTATTTTGAAATATTGTCCATATATCTTACAAAAATAAAATTCACAGACCCCAAGAAATCTATCCATAGATCCCCTTTAAGAGCCATAAACTTCAGGTTAAGAACCCTCAATTTGTGTCATAATCTAATATCTTAGCCTGTCCTTCATTTCTGCTTCAAGTACCCACTGATATTTGGGTTCAATAGACTAAATTCCTATCAGAGTTAGGTTTCACTTTTAATTATAGATTGTTCCGATTAAGAACAAAAAAAAGTGATCCATATCTTTATAATAAAGACAGAGCTACACAGAGAAGGAGGGTAGGGGAAAGTGAAAAAGAGTCAAACCAACCTCTGAGCCAGAAATAAAACTATGAAAGAGGGAGAAAAGGTCACCTGCTCTGTGCCATTATATTTCTCTCCCTTCAACCTCATTGTGGGGATAAGTTGAAGGTCCACAAAGGAGGGAGAATGCATGGAAGGAGGCTTTTCTTACTAAATTAAAAACATAAGATGAATCACTCTCTGAGCTCATAGCAGCTACTAACTAAAATAATCTGCTCTTGTGTCTTCTTTTGCTGGGAGGCAGAGATGGAGGGAAAGCCATAATAGACGTTATGGGGATTTGGGAATGGAAGTATGACATTTTCAGTACCAAAGAAGAAAGAGGCTGCCTTTCTTTGACAAGGGAGCTAAATAAATGGGTGAGCTTTGGCCTTATCTTCCCCAGAACCAACCCTTCAGTTCCTTCCTGATCATCTCTACCTCACACTACCTTATTGTTATCGTTCAGTTATGTCCAACTTTTTGTGATCCCATTTGGGGTTTTCTTGGCAAAGATACTGGAGTAGTTTGCCATTTCATTCTCCAGCTCATTTTACAGATGAGGAAACTGAGGCAAACAGAGTTAAATGACTTGCCCAGCTCACAGTTAATAGGTATTTGAGGCATCATCTTTCAATCTATCATCTATCATCTGTCTATAATTTATCATCTATTATCTATTATCTGTCACCTATCTATTTATCTATCATTTCTCAATCTATCATCTATTTGTCTACATACCTTACTAGGGCACATAATGTCCAAATGAGGGAAGTGGCAACTGGAGACCAAGGAAATATTGTAGAGTCAGGGCTTTGGAAATAAAGTCATGAAAACTGGGGTCTCAAACTACCCTCATACATTTACTAGCTTTGTTAGCCTAGGCAAGGCACTTCAGTGTTCTCATCCTCAGTTTCTCATTGTAAAATGAGGTTAATAGTAACAATTGTAGTACTTACTTCAGAGTTTAGTTGGGAGGTTCATATGGGATCACCTACAGAAAGGCCTTTGGCAAATCTTAAAGTATGCTATGATGATGCTCATAGTATCTAGAACTGGAAGGGACCTTAGCAGCCATGAGTAAACCATTCCCTCAAGGTCACAGAGACAGCAGGCTGTAGTGTCAGGATTTAAGCCAAGATCTCTGATTCCAAATTCACCATAGTGTCTCCATATTGGTGATAATGATGATAGCATTGATATGACACCTGAATGATCTCAAGAAACCTTCTCAGTAGATGTGGTTTCTTGAAGGGGCAATTGCCTTAGTGTGTGTAGAAGAGTGGAAATGGCAAGGGATGGAAAAGAAGATAGAGAAACAGTGACCAAGTCAGGAATCTTCATCTCTCTCCTGGGAATCCTACAGTGGGTCCAAAGTGAGGCTTACCCATAGTAACATGGGAATCTTTGCTGTGATAATAATAAATACAGGCACATTACAAGCAATATTTATGCAAGAAAGGCTTTCTTTGGATTTTGTTTTCATATTTTGATACCATCAAGCATCTGATAACATTAATCCATGGTGCTATTAAGGCTTATTGATTCTAGAAGTGGCTTCCTGTCATAGGCATCCACATGACTCACTTCCTTCTACCTATCGCCTAGAATATAGATAATAATGATACCTGACATTTATATAGATCTTTCAGGTTCACAGAGCCCTTTACAAATATTACCTCATTTTATCATCATGACAACCCTGCTAGGTATGTCCTATTATTATCCCCATTTTCAAGATAAATAAACTGAGCAGAGCTAAAATGGCGGAAAGGAAGCAGTAGCTTTTCCAAGCTCCTCCAAGACTTCTGTCGCTAAAAGCTAAAAAGTGAATTTGAACAGATTTAAGAATGACAGAACGCACTGGGAGACAGAGCGTGGCAGATTCCCAGCCCAGAAAAGTACTTACTCAGGTCGGGGCAGGAAGAACTCTGAGCACACAGGAGCTGCACCAGCACAGATCTGAGAGCAGAGTACAGCAGACTGAGAAGAAGCCCCAGCCAGCCAGCAGACTCACCCAGAGAGAGGGGTTTGCAGGCATCTCACCACAGAACAGATCATTGGAACCAGGCAGGAAAAAACTCAGGGCCCACAGCAGGGTCAGCAGCTTTTCCTAGGTCTAACAGCCCACAGCCTGGGTGTTTAAAATTATATACCCAAACTTCCAGAAGTCAAGATGGAGGAATAAAATTTAGTTGCTCTGATCCTCCCTCCCTGACCCAGAAAAGTCTGGAGATAAATGCCCCACCCAGAGTAAAATCTTGAATTAGTAGAAACAGCCTCAAGCTTGGGTGTCACTGAAGAAAGGGGAAGGGAGACAGTACAGAGTTTAAGCCCAAAAGGGTGAAGCCAGCAAGCCCTGGTGTGCTTTAGCACCACCTGGCCAATCAGCAAACCACAGCCCTGCCCTTCTGCTGACTTTCTGCTACAGTGACCCTGAACTGCAGCCCACAGACACAGAGGTAGAAACCTGAAGGAGCTAGACCACCCTGCCTGCATAGGTTACTCTGTAAGCCTCAGGGTAACTCAGGGGAAACATTGAGAGTCCTGGCCCTGGCCTCAGTCTACACACTCAGAGGCTATAGCTCACGAAGTTAACAACCAAACCCCTACCTCCCAAGCCTGAGAAGCTCATTACTTCTGCACCCCAGAAGCAGATATCCACTCTAAAAATCCAGGACATAGGCAACCACAATGGGGAAGAAGGAAACTTCAAAGGCTAGGATCATCAAATCCTTTTATACTGAGCAAGAACAACTAAACTCAGAAGACAACATGGACTCTTTACACACATTGGAGATCACAGAAGGAAACGTGAATTGGTCTCAAGCCCAATTCTTGGAGGATCTCAAGAGAGATTTTTAAAATGAAATTAGGGAGGTAGGAGATAAATTTAAATCTAGAGTGACCAAATTAGAAAAAAATTTCACTGAAGAAAGCAAAGCTTTAAAAAGTAAAATTGGAGAATTAGGACAGGAGGTCAAAAATCTAACGGGAGAAAATACCTCCCTAAAAATGAAAACTGAACGTATGGAAAAGGAACTCCAAAAACTAATTGAGGAAAACAATTCACTAAAAATTAGAATCAGTCAAATTGAAGCCAAGGACTCTATGATGCAACAAGAGTCAGTCAAACAAAACATAAAGATTGAAAAATTAGAAGAAAGTGCAAAATATCTCACTGGAAAAACAATTGACCTGGAAAACAGATCCAGGAGAGATAACCTAAGAATTATAGGCCAGCTAGAAAGCCATGATGAAAAAAGCAGCGTGGACAGCATCCTCCAAGAGACTGTCAAAGAAAACTGTGTTGAGGTCTTAGAATCAGAAGGGGAAAGAGTTATTGAAAGAATTCACCGATCTCCTCCTGAAAGAGATTCCAAATTGAAAACTCCAAGAAATATAGTAGCCAAATTCCAGAGCTACAAGGTCAAGGAGAAAATTCTGAATGCAGCCAAAAAGAAACAAGTCAAATATCGTGGAACTACAGTCAGGATTACACAGGATTTAGCAGCTGCTACATTAAAAGATCAGAGGGATTGGAATGTGATATTTCATAAGGCAAAAGATCTAGGACTGCAACCAAGGATCAACTACCC
>CM053586.1:308384978-308414549 GCA_028646515.1 Pseudochirops corinnae | reverse complement strand
CCAACATGGAAAAATAATAATTGGAACTTATGAAACTTTTCTCAGTATGCGAATAGTTGAAGGGATTACAAATATATTTATATACGTATACATATACATATATCTATATAGGAGGGTGTATATGCATATGAATACATATGTGAGTGGGTGTATATATGCGTACATAGAGGGCACAGAATCAATTGAATAGGAAGGGATTATTTTGAAAAGGTAAAATTGAGAGGTGAGAGAGGAATGTAATGAGAGGAGACAGGGAGAGACACAATGGCATCAATTATCTCATATAGAGGAGGCAAGGGACAACTGTTACAATGGAGGCGAAGAATGGGAAGGCAAAAGGGAATGGGTTAACCTTACTCTCATTGAATTTGGTTTAGGGAGGGAATGACACACACTAAATAGGGCAGCAGTTCTCAACCTGTGGGTTGCGACCCCTTTGGGGCTTGAATGACCCTTTCACAGGAGTTACAGGGGTTGCCTAAGACCATCAGAAAACACATATTTCCGATGGTCTTAGGAACCAAGACACTGCTCCTCTATCCATCTCCAGGCGAGTCTGCCCACATGCAGATATGCCCACATACGAGTATTAAAGGGTCATGGCATTAGGAAGGTTGAGAACCACTGAAATAGGATATCTCGCCCTACAGGAGAGTAGGGGGAAGGGAGTGAGAGTGGGGATGATGGAGAGGAGGGCGGGGAGGGGGAAGGGTTGTGGGAAGCACACACTTTTGTGAAGGGACAGGGACAAAGTAGAGATTAGAACAAGTGGGGGGGCAGGATAGGATGGAGGGAAGTATAGTCAGTCTTTCACAATATATCCAGTATGGAGATGTTTTGCATAACTGCACATGTATGGCCTGTATTGAATTGCTTGTCTTCCCAGTGGGGGTGGATGACAAGGGAGGAAAGGAAAGAATCTGGAATTTAAAGTTTTAAAATCAAATGTTTAAACATCTATCTATCTATCTATCTATCTATCTATCTATCTAATTATTATTATTATTTACATGCAACTGGGAAATAAGATATATGGGCACTGGGGTAGGGAGATAGGGAGATCCATCTTGCTCTACTGGAAAGTCAGAGGGATGATGGGGGAGGATATAGGAGAGAGCAGATTGGGGGAGGGGGTATACAGTGGGATTGCTGTTTTGAGGTGGTGGGTAAGGGAAAGCTGGGGAGAAAATTTGTAACTCAAAATCTTGTGGAAATTAATGATGTAAACTAAAAATAAACAAAAGTTAATTTTAAAAAACCCAATAGTCTGGGCAGTGAGAGGTTAAGTGATTTTTACATGGTCACACAGCCAATGTGAAGAAAGTAGGGAAAACCATCAGACAATAGGGGTATGACCTAAATACATCCCTTATGAATATGAACTGGAGGTGATGAATAGATTTAAGATACTAGATCTATAAATGGAGTGTCTGAAGAACTATGGATAGAGGTTCTCAATATTGTACAAGAGGCAGCAACAAAAAACATTCCAAAGATAAAGAAGAACAAGAGAGCAAAATGGCTGTCTTATAAGGCTTTATAAATAACCAAGGAAAGAAGGAAGGCAAAGGTAAAGGAGAAAGGGAAATATATACTGAAATGAATGCAGAATTCCAGAGAATAGCAAGGAGAGATAAGGAGGTTTTCTTAAGTGAGCAATGCAAAGAAATAGAAGAAAACGATAGAATGGGAAAGACAAGAGATCTCTTCAAGAAAATTAGAGATATCAAGGCAATGTTTCATGCAAAAATGGGTTTGATAACAGACAAAAATGGTAAGGATTTAACAGAAGTAGAAAAGGTGGCAAGAATGTACAAAAGAATTATATTACAATACACAAAGAACTATAACATCATCAGTAACCACGATGGTGTAGTTACTTATTTAGAGCCAGATATTCTGGAGAATGAAGTCAAATGGGCCTTAGGCAGCATTGCTAACAACACAACTAGTGAAGATGGTAGAATTCCAACTGAGCTATTTAAAACTCTGTTAAAGTGCTGCATCGAATATGCCAGCAAATTTGGGAAACAAGGCAATGGTCACTGTTTTGGGAAAGAGAAGCTTAAATTCCAGTCCTGAAGAAGGGCAATGCTGAGGAATGTTCAAATTACCAAACAACTGTGTTCATTTCATATATTAGCAAGGTTATGCTTAAGATTCTGTGAGGTAGGTTTCAGCAATATTTGATCCTAGCATTACTGGAAGAGTAGCCTGGTTTTCAAAGAGTCAAAGGAACTAGAGACCAAATTGCCAATATTCACTGGATTATGGAGGGAAAAAAAGAGTTCCAGAAAAAACATCTACTTCTGCTTGGTTGACTACACTAAAGACTCTGACTATGTGGATCACAACAAAATGTGGTAAGTCCTCAAAGAGATGGAAATACCAGATCATCTTACTTGTCTCCTAAGGAACCTGTAATAGGCCAGAAGCAACAGTAAGAACCAAACATGGAACAACTGATTGGTTTAAGATTGGAAAAGAAGTATGACAAGGCTATATATTGTCACCTTATTTATTTAACTTATATGCAGAGTAAATCATGCAAAATACCTGGCTAGATGAATCAAAAGCTGGAATTCAGGTTACTGGGAGAAATATCAACAATGTAAGATATGCTGATGATACCACTCTGATGGCAGAAAGTGTAGAAGCCTCTTGATGGAAGAGGAGAACGCAAAAATTAGTTTGAAACTTAACAAAAAATGAAACAAACATAAGATCTTGGCAACTGGTCCCATCACTTCTTGGCAAATAGAGGGAGAAGAAATGGAAACAGTGCCCGATTTTATATTCTTGGGTTGAAAGACCACTGCAGATGGTGACTGCAGTCATGAAAATAAAAGACACTTGCTCCTTGGAAGGAAAGCTATGGCAAATCTGGACAGTATACTAAGAAACAGAAGCATTACCTTGCTGATAGAAGTCAGTATAGTCAAAGTCATGATATTTTTTAGCTTCCTACACCACTATGCCACCATTTGTATTTTTGGTCCCACCCTCTTTCTCCTCCTTTACCTTCCCTTATTAGAATATGAACCCCTTGAAGGCAGGGATAGACCAGCACTTAGTGTAGTGCCTTGAACATGTTGAGTAAATAATACATTTTTTTCCACTCATTTATTCATTCAGATTTTATACAAAGTCACATCCTTAAAACATTTCTACATTGTTTTATGTCTTCAGCTAAATCTGAATGTAGATGACTGAAGGAAAGTTTGAGGCTTCACCCCATTAGAAACTCAGAAAGACTGGTTCCCGTTGTGAAAGATGGAAGGACATGTTGAGTGATGATAAATCTGGTAAATCTGTATTGAGCAATCTCTTTCCATCATCTGCTTCATAGAATTCTTTGTGTTCCACACCATTGTTTTAGACTGACTCTTTGCTTCAGGGGGCTGAGGCCTCCATGGTGACAGTTTGGATAAGAATGTTATGTACAAATTACTTAATCTCAGCTGAGGTAAATGCAGACCTAGTGTTAGAGACAATAGGGTGTGGTAATCGATGCATTCCAATAACTGGCACAGAGCTGTAATTATTGCAACAGAGACTTGAAATAAAACTAATAGTACTGCAAGCCATTTTGAGGTTGACTATGGCAGTAAGGAAAACTCCCCAATTCCCCAGTCCCAAGTGATTCTGCAAAATCAAATCAATCTTGATCCAAGTCTCCTTGCTCACCGCCCACGGAAAAGTAGGCGCCTTTGATTGGTCATGCCAACTTATCTGGCATGTGCTTTGCTCCCTTACAGTCTTTTCAATACCATAATCAATTCCAGGCTGCTAGTTGTAGCTTCTCTCCAAAGCTTTCATGAGAACAATTCCCGGATGTGCTGCAAGATATTTTGGCTGTGGCTAAGGTAGAGTGACAATCACCTTCTGGAACAATGATGCAATTTTCCTATAAAGGCATTAGTTTTATGAGTAGATAACTTGTGTTTATGACATCTGAAATAGCTTGAATTCCTCAGATGTTTTCTCTTTTTGGATATCCATATCTAGTTCATCTTTCCCCTAAGATGTGGGAAATCTGATAAGCCTGAAAATGTAAGGCACAGAGATCTTCTCACGTTAAAACCTTCCCATCAAAGTGCCCCATTCTTTGGGCTCTGTTCTGGGAAATGGCCCAGAGCATCAGTACTTGATATTACTCTTAGAAGCATGTCATCATAAGCTTTGAGCAGATGGATCACACTCTGAAAAGGTGGTAAGTTAGAGGTAGAGACTCAGAATAGAACTTGTGATTAAAGGAGGCAGTTGTCATGCTTCTTAATGAAAATTCAAAAGCTTCTTGTGGATAATAGTGTTCTATATGCAATATCATTCTTGAATAGAAAACATTTAATTCCAAAAGATGATGTGTAATTCTGTGGCCCCAGTACTACATGATAGTACATCAGAAGTTGGGCCTTGTGTTCATTGCAATGTTAGCACAGGCTTGGAAGTTGATATTAATCAGTCAACCAACCAACCAAAAAGCATTTGTAAAGTGTCTGTTATACTCCAGGCAGTATGCAAGGTACTAGGACAAAAAAAGAAATAAAATTTTCACTTTTCCCAAGGAAAGACCAACTAGAGATTTGAAAATATATTTAAAATAAATAGAAGATAATTTGGTAAATGCGAGAAACGTTCATAGCTGCTTGGAATCCCCCTAAAAGTACCCTTGATGTGGATAACAGAGGTGCTGTGAAGATAGAAATGATGAGATTTGGCAACTGTGGCAAGGAAAATATTTCATAGGCCTTGTAGCCTTGTATGCCCTTAGGTGACTAGAAAGCTCAGGCTCTCAGACATCTAAGAGAGAAAGATAATCCCTTATTCAACTGGCAGATAGCCTCTGTCTTGACATTCTGGCCTTTCTTATATGCCTTATATAATACAGGCTGTCTCTTGGTTTTCCTCCTATCTGTGAGGCCTTTCCTTCTTAGTCTTTGCTGGATTATTATCCAGGTTTCATCGGTTTATACCAGGGCTTTGTCCTGAATTATCATCATCATCATCATCTTCTTCTTCTTTCTTCCTTCTTTCTTCTTCTTCTCCTTCTCCTTCTCCTTCTCCCCCCCCCCCCCCCCCACTTTTATTGGACTCATCAACTACCATGGGTTTAGGTTTCATCTTTATTCAGGCACTTCCCAGTGTATATATTTTGCCCTAGGAAATTTCTTCTAAGCTCCTGTCTCTCATCTTCAACAGCCTATTAGATTCTTTACAGTGGGCACCTCATATACTACATGTTCAAAATAGAACTCAGTATCTTTCCTACTACTAAACACTCTTCTTCTGAACTTCCATATCTTTATCGAATATACAATCATCATTCCAGTCAGTTAGCTTCTCAACATCAGTGTCTTAATAGTCTTCCTTCCCCCCACTCCCTCAGTTTCAAGTCTTGATCATTCCATCTCCACTATTTCCACTATTTAATCTCTCCACTGACCTCTCTCCTGAAATATGGCAATATTTTTACTAGTGGATGGTCTGCCTCTTGTCCTTTCCTCTGGACATATCAAGCACAACATAACGTCATTAAAAATAAAATCAGTTATGTATTAGCAGCCATGTAATGATTACTTATCAGTGTGGTAATCATTTTTCACGTAACTGTCTTCATATAGTTAACACATCGACTTAGTAGTGAAAATAATAATACTAGCTAATAATAGCTAACATTTCTATAATTTTCAAGGTTTGTAAAGTGCTTTACATGTTCAATAAGTTAATCAATACAAACTTAAAAGAATAAGAAAAAATATTGAATTTAATCATCTCAATCTTTACCTATTTAAATGAGATATTGATATTGAAGACCAAAAACAGTTAAAAGAATTGATATTGAAAGAAAATATATCCATTTCCCCAGTATAACCAATGCAAATTAATCAATGAATAGGTCAAAAGTTTCTAGAAACTGCATTGGAAATGAACAAATCCTCTCTTTTCTAAGTGAAGTGATACGGCATGCAAAGGCAAAACCCATTTGTAATATAAACCCATTTGTAAAATGTTTTAGAAATATTTCTTTGGGAGAAGCAGCATAGTTTCATAGTAAAATCACTGGAGTGAGGAGAAACTTGACTTTCTTTCCCATCTGTCACTAGTTCTATGGACTAGGCAAGTTACTTCACCTATCTGTGTCACAAGTTCTTCATCTGTAAAATGGGTATAATTCTCATCATCTGTACCTCAAAGGGTTGTCATGAAGATCAAATGAGATAATTTGTATAGAGCACAGTATTGATATCAAAGATTAATTGCTATGGATTCTTGAAAATTGGTCCCTTAAGATGGTGTTGCCCCTTTTTTAATTTTTTGCTTTTTTGTAGGACAGTTGGGGTTAAGTGACTTGCTCAGGGTCACACAGCTACTAAGTGTTAACTGTCTGAGAACTCAGGTCCTCCCGACTTCAGGGCCAGTGGTCTATTCACTGCACCACCTAGCTACCCCTGGTGTTGCCTCTAGCACATATTTTTTCCACTTCCCAGAACTCATCTTAAATACTATTGACAGTTCCTCACATCTACCGGACGTTAGGTACTGAATTGGTGGAATCTAGTTATGGTGGTTTCCCCATTGTTACTGGTGAGAATACATATCTCTAGAAATGCCGGCAAAGCTGTTTTATGTCATGTTTAGATTATGTCTTCAATTGATTTTTATTGTTTTATGAGGTGATGTTGTTCACAATTTTCTTTTGTCCTCTTTCATAATGTTTTGCAAATGTTCTTATATTCTCAACTAGTGCTGTCCTTGACTCTCATATTGCCTCTTAGCAAGAAAGATTTGTTTTTTGCTTGATGTGGTGGTTTCATCATTTCTCTAGCTGTTTTGCATTGATTAAACCTTTTTGAAGAACTTAGTCTTTAAAAAGTCATAGTAGTCAGAATTAATGTCTTTATTTGTGTCCATTTCCCATTTCTCAGAGTTGATAGCCTGCTTTAAAAGGTTATATTGGAGATGTAATTGCATACAGTGTCTTCTTATCTTTTTTAGTTTACTTCTAATTTGACTTTTACTTGACCTTTCCTCTAACCATTTAATAACACAAGTAAATATACATAAAGGTTCCTGAGATTGTTCCTATGTCTGTAATCCATCATTGGATTATGGGATCATAGACTGATAACTGGAAGGTAAGTCAGAAGCCATCTAATCTGATTTTATTATTTTTCAGATGTGGAAACTGAAGCCCATAAAAGTTAGATGATTTGTCCAAAGTTGCAAAGCTAGTACATAATTGAAACTATTAATATATGATCAATTTCATTTCTATGTTGTGATTTGGTATTTGTCAGATTTAGTTTCTTTTAATTATACTCTATTTAAAAGTTTCTGACTAAACTGAAGAAAGGTAGAACATTGGAGTGATGTTAAATTTTGAATCAGAGGCACTTAGTTTGAATCCTAGTTCTTGCACTTGTGTAGTCTTGAACAGGTTATTAACATTTCAGAGGCTTCATTTCCTTATCTATAAAATGAGTAGGATTGTCTATATGATCTCTGAGAACTCTTCCAGCTCTGTCTTTGATTCTGTCACGTAGAAACAATGTGATACAATAAACAGCACTGGATTTTGGTTCAGAGGAGCTGAGTTTGAATCCTAGTTCTGGAATTTACTGACATTGGTCTGACATTGGTCAATTCATTTAATTTCTATGACTCTCAGTTTCCTCATCTATAAAAAAGAGGGGTTTGGACTACAGATTTTCTGCAATTCTTTTTGGCTTTAAATCTATGCTTCTTAACTCTCTTGATTTCTTGGTCCTAACCATATTTTTTAGTAGAGTTTTGACTATTCTTTCCTCTGTCTACTATTGCACTAATGTTACTTATCATTATATGTTAGTTTGAAGGACCTTGTCTAGTTCTTTATAAATTCTGCTCCTCTTTGCAATAAGTATTGGCAATAAGCAGCTATGATTAAGCTGCAATTATCTATCATGGAGGTCTGTTCCTTTACAATCATCATAAACACTGTAAGAGAAAAATGAATGAGTCTCCCATTACATAACGCACCTTTTTGCCTTTGTACTTACAAGGAAACTGACTTAGCTAATTCCTTCACTTGCCTTTCTGAAGATATTCTAGAAACTATCCTTTTTTCCTTTGTGATTTATTTATATCTTCTGATTTTATTTGCAATGAGAATGTCAATATGGATATGGTTCAGTTCCTTTTAACACTGTATCATTTAATTTGCTCTTGGACAGAGATCACCCAGGAAGCAAATTAACAGTTAATGTTTACAGGCAATATTAAGAACTGTGCATTTGTTTGTATGCTGGTTTGTGTGTGTGTGTTTTGTTTTTGTTTTTGTTTTTTTCAGCATACTCTGTGGTCTTTTTTTGTATTTGCCACAGAAGTGGGGCAGAGAGAGTTGAAGGACATTTTATGTTTCCATCTGCTTTTTGAGTTGAAATGGCCAACCTTATTCTGGCCATGAACCTCTCCACTGGTTCTTGGCAGTAGGTAAGGTCAGCAGACCCCTAGAAATAACTTTTCAATTCATCTATTATTATTTTTTATAAAATAAAGCAAAGATCTGTTGAGATTTGGGGTTTAGGGGTTCTTGAGACCCCCCCAAATACCAACACACTGGATCCTGCCAAATGAATTTTACTCAAGTATTCTCTCAAAGTAAAACAAAGTTTACTAAAGATTTGTCATAATGGGTAGACTCTTAAGGAGCCTAAGTATTTGTCACCCTTGTGCTGGCAACCAGGCCAGAACAATATGACACAGGCTGAGTCTGTGCAAGATTGAATCTCAGCACCTTCATGGAGGTAAGAGGGATCTTATATACAGAAGGACTGTGGGAGAGGTCTAGGGGTGGTTTAGCAGTCTGAGGTGATGGGAGAAGCAGTCTAGAGAGGATCTTGATGGGATGGAGGTCAGACTCCAGGAGTGGGATTAAGAGTGGGAAATAGCTGAAGACTACTGGAGATGACAGACAATGGAGGGCTAGGCTAGTTTAAGGATAACAGATTTGGGTATAGATATTTTGATAGGATCAAGGGTAGGAAAGAGTTGGACAGTGGAGGGCTAGGCTAGGTTAAGGGTAACAGAGATTTTGGCCTAAAGATAATGAAAGGTTTATGACCTCAGGCAAATGCCTCATCAAGTGGGAAGATTCAAGGAGAGTTCAAGGGGGTTCCCAGAGCTTGTACCTTATCGTGTGTGTGTGTGTGTGTGTGTGTGTGTGACCTCATCAATTCCCATAAATTCAGTGGTGATTTCTCTGCACATAACTCTTAAATCAATATATCTAGCTGTACTCTCTCTCTTTAGCTCCATTTCTCTGTTTTTTAATGCCTGTTGAAATTATCTAGACATCTCAAACTTGTATATCCAAAATGGAATCCCTTATTGTCTTCCCTAAACTTGCTCCTCCAACTTAGCTACTTCTGTTTAGGGCAGAAACTTGCCATTTTTCTAGTCACATCTAGGTGTCCAGAGACACCTTCCCTGTTCTTTCTATCTCGTCCCGCTCCTGGCCTCCAGAGAACTGACAAAATACTCTTCCTAAAGCACGTCTGACCATGTCACTCCCTTGTGTAAGGAATTTAAGTAGCTGTCTGCTGTCTTTAGGATAAAATGCAAACCCCTTAGTTTGGCATTTAAAGCCCTTCACAGTCTGGCTCCATCCTCTGTTTTCAGTCTTATTGCTTATTTATTCCCTTTTATACACTGCATTCTAGACAAACTGACCTGTTTGCTACTGTTCGGCCTTAACCCTCAAACTCTCCTCCCTCTGCTTTTGGATAATCTATTCACCATGACTGTAATGTACTCCTTCCTTATCTTTGCCTCTGAGAATCCTTCTTAGCCCCCTTAAACACTCAGCTCATTTGAAAGGCTTTTCTGATCTCCTTCATAAATAAAGCTGTCTCCTTCCTCAAAAGACCACATATATACTTAACAATTTACAAGGTATGTCCCCTCTCCCAGTAGAGGATATGAAGCTTTTATTTTTTTCTCTGCCCCTAGCACAAGATCTTGCACATATTAAGAGCTTAATAAAGGTGTATGGATTGGATCTCATTTAGAGTGTAAACTTTGAGTGGAGAGATGACTTCTTAAAGTTGTAATTATATGTGATATCTAGAAATATGTAAATATTTGGCCTTAAAATCAGGAAAACCTTTCTTTGAGTCTCACCTCTGACACAGATTTGTTATATGACCCTGGATAAGTCATTTAGCTTTTCAACGTCCTAGGCAGTTCTCTAAGATTGCAAATTAAGGGTGTCTGCTACTGATTTACAATATTGTAGAGCGGGAAGGAAAGAGAGTTACCAGGATTTCCCTACAAAAAGGAAATTACAGGTCCTGACCTCTTCCTTCATGCATAATTAAAAGATCATTTGGACACAAATGCCTAAAAAAATCAATGAAAAAGGCATTTATTTTTCATATACCACGTGCCCAAACTATGCTAGGTATCATGAGGGATACAAAATGATAATAGATGGTACATGTCCTCAAAAAATGTATAATCTAATTAGCTTATAAAAAGCAAAATAATGTAAAAGAGGAAAAGAGAGCTTTGGGAAGGTACTTCAGGAATCCCTTGTCTGAATGTTGAATATGTACATCTAAGAACATAGGGCTTTCTGTTTTATCATTACACATAGGGTTTTCTGACTACCTAGGAAGCCTTAGTGGCTTTGGGACAATAGTAATCAATCAATCAATGAACATTTGTTGAGTACCTACTATGTGCCAGGCCCTGTGTAACCTCTGTAGTTCTCTGTGGTTTGGAATGATTTTTTAAAAAAATTGTAAGGAGGCTTATACCTGCCTTTCTACTTTGTCCATCGTTTATCTGAACTTGAAGTTGCCTTTCCACTATGAATTGTGAATTGTACTCCCTTCATTTTAAGAAGTCTGCTCAGAAAACATTTAATTTTCCTATCTCATCCAGCTATTCTGAAGATATATTGCATTTGACATGTCTTTTATGTTAAAAGCTGAATCTGGGATTCTGGCTGCAGTTATGATTTATGCTTCCCATAAAACTTAAGGCCATCACTGGCAACTGAAAAGCAGTCATGTACTGATGCAAACAGATCAACCTGACCCTCATCTGTTGTGGTTTATGGTCTTTCCCAGGGAGCGATGTTTGCTTCTCACTCTGACTGGTGCCAAAAAAAGGTTAGCCACAAGGTCTCATTGTAATCTGTTTTATGAGTAAGCAGAGTGAGGTGGCCATCTATGTAGTGTGATTAAAGGGGCACCAGGAAAGGGCTCATGCCCCCTCAAAATCCCTTTCATCTTCAGCACCCACCCCACTTGGAATTCTAAAATTTAGTTTTGTTTCTTGGCTTTAAGCTAAATAGGACATCATTCTCATTAAAATATAAAAATAGTCTTCAGAGAGAGAGAGGTGACTCATTGAGCCTTATCAATCATTTATACCTCTATGTGAATGAGTTTTTCTACTTCCCCCAACAGAAAAATCTGAGAGGGATAAAACAGAGAGCCTGAAAGCCTCCAGAGGAATATATAGAAGGTGCCAGGAAATAGGAAAAATTGAAAAATGAAAGATAAAAGCAAACAAAAAGGCAAATAGCTGATGTGGGGGCAGGGGAGGATAGAGCATTGGAGTCAGGAAGATCTGATTTTAGTTCCTACCTTAGACACAAACCATTTGATCTTGAACAAGCCACTCAATCTCTGCTTGCCTAGCTAATTCATTAACAAGGTGGGGATAATAGTTGACCAACCTCACAGCATTATTGTGATGGTTAAATATTTAGCATGGTGCCTGGCACTTAGAAGTTGCTATATGAATCTTTATTGCAATCACCATCATCATCATCATCAGTATGCCCTTACTTGGTGGTGGTGAGATTAGAAAGAAAAAGTCAGATGTAAGATATCATGGGAAAACTTAACATGATTTTGTGATTAATCTTATATGGGGCTTAAGAGAGAGGAGTTGGAGATAATTCTGAGATTTCAATTTGGGGTAAATGGAAGATGATTAATAAAAACAAAGATGCCAGTAGGAGATACTGGTGTGTGTGTGTAAGTGTGTATGGGGGTATAAAATGATATATTTAAATTTAGACATGAAATTGAAGTGATTGTGGGCTGTCTCAATCATCACTCACTTCTACTAACAGTCTTCATGGTTTCAAAGAATAAGAATTCTCACACTGGAAAGGCATCCTACATGTTATTTAGTTTAAGTTCCTCATTTTACACATGAGCGAACCATGAGACCCAGTTAAGCAATTTGCTCAAGATAACACTAATTTGTGGTAGAACTTCTGTTAGAGAAGATTCCTCCAGGCTCTTAATCCATTGCTCTTCAAGTTCAAATGGTCAGCAGACATCTGGAGATGAATAACTGACACTTGAAAAAGGGTCAGAAGTTTAAGATAGAGATATCTGTGTCACCTACTTAAAGGTTATCATTGAATCTTTGTGAATTGAGGTGATTTCTGAGAGAGAGAGATTCTGAGAGGTGATTTAGAGAGAGCAGAAAAGATTGTCAAGTACCTGAACGTGGGGGCTCAGCATTATGTTGTGGGGACATGGAAGAAGAGGAAGCACTTAAGGAGAAAGAAGTTGGCAGAGAAGTAAAAACCTATGGTAGTCATATGCTTCAGTTCCTATCCTCAAGTGTCCAGATTGAATTGCATAAGCTGAATCCTGGGTCCTCAGGATCAGTGTCCCCTCACTTTGATCAATTGGCTGGAATATGAAATACTGGAATATGGAGAATATCTGAATATTTCACCTTCTGTCATCAGGAAAGGTTGCTAGAAATGATGACACTGACTCCATTCTTTAGGCCCAGTCTCTGTCTGTCTGTCTCTGTCTCTCTTTCCCAATATTCATTTTCTCTTTTCTTAATATCCTGTTTTCCATTTAATTTTCATTAGTCCCTTTGGTTTAGGAATTAATTCTTCCTGGGTTTGTACTTTTTTATTGTATTTTTCTCTTGGTTTGTTTTTCCTCTAAATGAATTAAAGTAATTTTAGGACTGATCTTTCTGTGTCATTTCTAATCTTCCCTAGTGACTACTGGATGCCTGAATATATTGTACCACATGAGGAGAACAAATAGTTCGGTATGTGGTATATCGTATTCATTAAAAAATAATTTAATTATAAAGCAAATGAAATTGCAAAACTGATGTTACTAATGGCACCTCTTACCATTGAGTCCAACTGTCCTGATTTTTACCCAAAATAAGTCTTAGCCAGAAAACATGGATCCAGAAACACCCAAAGAGTTCTACCATCAATCCTAAAACCAGGGAATCCAAGTAGGCAAAATTAGACAAAGCTGTGTTCCATTCTTTCTTTGTTAACTTGTAGCACTGAAAAAAAAAAGCCAGATTTCTATTGACTGACTATTCTTTAACATATAATACACATACTTTCAACAAAGATTAATTAATCAATTGCCATAGATTTCTGAAGCAATTACAGGTACTGTGCTAATGCTGGGTGTAAAAAGAAGAGTCCCTGTCCTAATGGAGCTTATATTTTGAAGGGGAAGATTATATATCTACAAATAGATACATGCAAGATTCATACAAAATAAATATAAGATAAATAAAGGGAAAGACAATAGCATCTGGGAGGATTCAGAAAAGCCTCCTGAAGAAAGTGTTATTTGAATTGAGACCTGAAGAAAGTCAAGGATTCTAAGAGACAGAAGTAAGGAAGGAGAGCTTTCTACACAAGGACAGCCAACTACAAAGGTGCGGAGATGGGAGAAGTGTTATATATGAGGAATGCCAGATAAATTTATGGATGGGCTATAGATTGAATGCTGGGGAGTAACATGTAAGAACATGGGAAAAATAGAAAGGGCCTAGATGATGAAGAACATAAATGTTAAGTAGAGGAATATAATAGGGAGCCACTGAAGTTTATGGAGTAGGGAGCTGGCAAGGTTATACTTGCACTTTAGGAAAATCACTCTGGTAGCTTTGTGGTTGTTGGGGAGAGATTCAGTACAGGGAGACCAATTACGAAGCTATTACAGTAGTCTAAGGGAGGTGATGAGGGTCTGACGTAGGATGGCACCTGTGAGAGTGGAGAGCAGGGCCATAGGTACCTAAAGGTATTTTGGCAAGAGAAATAATGATTTGGTACCATATGTGGTAGTGGTTGTTGTTTGTCCTTCTTTCTCAAAGAGGACCGATGACATCTGGAGAATAATGTCTTGATTTATAAGTGAATTGGATATAAATGAGGCAGGGTTGTGCAAAATCCTCAGCCTCATTCTCTTCTATAGAGTCATCAAAGTCCAGTGGCGAGACAGGTCAGGATGACTGGCAATTGCTCAAGGTGCAATGAGAGCTTGGCCTTTTTAAGCTAAAGTCTTTTCTTGGTCCCAGTTTGTCTGAGGCAACACCCATTCAGTAGTTATAGGTAAGGTAAGAATTAAGGTAAAAGATGACCTATTTTGCCTTCATAAAAGCTTCCATTAGGAGGGGAAGATGCTTTGAGTTTCTGGACAGAACAGAAATGATTGCTATTTACATTCACTCTTAGCCATAAAAACTCAAACAATGAGTAAATGAGGCTTGGTCTGAAGCTCGTTATTGACCAATCAGCGATAGCCAGAGTGATTTGGGTTTAAAGACATAGTCAGGTAGTGCCATTTGTCTCCCAGTGGGCTTGATTTGGGTTTAAAGACATAGTCAGGTAGTGCCATTTGTCTCCCAGTGGGCTTTATCAAATTCTAGTTTTCTAGAGCTTTATTTCAAGAAATCATAAATGAAAACTACAGGAGAAAATTGCCCCAGTTTTTAAAAAATCGAATAAATAAGTGGAGTGAAAAAAAAATCTAGCCCCCAACCCCAATACCTTGTGAAGTATAAGTGATAAAAGTTTATATTCTTTTGGACAGAGCACCCACATATAAGGGTATGACTCCCCACATGGACAGAGGAAGAGGAAGAATAGAAGGAAAAGGAAGAGACAGAGGAAAAGAAGGGAGGAAATAGCAGCATTGCTCAACTGGATCTGGCCTGTTATTATCCCACAGGAGGGCAACTACTACTACTCACAGATTGTTGTTCATCTTTCATTCTTGAAGAGGACCTATGACATCAGGAGGGTGATATCTTGACTTGCAAGTGAATTAGATTTAAAAGAGGCAGAACTGTGCAAAGTCATCAGCCCCACTCTCTCCTCCATAGTCAATGGAGTCCAGGGGCAAATTTTGACCTTTTAAAGCTAAGGTCTTTCCCAGATCTCAGTTTGTCTGAGTCAATACCCATTCAGTAATTACAGGTGAGGTAAGAATTGGAATAAAAGATGGTTTACTTTGCCCTCACAAAAGAATCCACCATATGTGTTATGAGTCAGAATGAAGAGTTGAGGGTAATATCAAGCTTATAAACCTAGGTGAAAAAGAGGATGGTTATGTCCTCATCAATAACAGGCAGTGGTACTTCATTCCTATACTGTCTCAGACAAATCTTCTGAACTAAAGAAAGTTTTCTTCATTTTTGGTTATGAAAATCAAGGTATTGGGTGAGTTTCCTATAAATTATCATTTATAAAGAATGACTTGGCATCTGGGTAAAAATAAGTTTTCATTTGGGTTCAGGGAAAAGGGGAAAATGGGTTAGTCTTTCAGACAGATGATGAGTTACATGGGGTGTGTCCAATACTCTAGTTAGGGGGTTCTATGGAATATTAGCACATTTATTAAACTCTTCTACATTTTGATGGAATTCCTCCTTATCTTGTCTTTCCACGTTACCATGACAAATATTTTGGTGTTGAGTACCTTTTAATGGGCAGTTACACTGTTTTAGGGGAAAACTAAAATGTAGGAATGCTTCTGCTTCCTGGAAGTTTTATATTTAATGATGCTATTTTCTTCCTTCTATACCAGCGGTTCTCAACCTGTGGGTTATGTTCAATTTGTAACAATGAAAATACATCCTGCATATCAGATGTTTACATTACAATTCATAACAGTAGCAAAATTACAGTTATGAAGTAGCAACGAAAATAATTTTATGGTTTGGGGTCGCCACAACATGAGGAACTGTATTAAAGGGTCACAGCATTAGGAAGGTTGAGAACCACTGTCCTAGACCCTAGTAGATCGGCCTTGATCATAGACCCTAGTAGATGGGCCAGGTGTTGGCTATTAAAAAGGTCCCTGTGTATCAGCTGACACCAAAATTTACTTGGTTCTTCGAAGTATTCCTCAATTCCTAGCCTTCTTTAACAGTAGCTGACTTCAGAGAAGCAGCTAGCATACCTTACAATAACAGTTTACATTTTTAGCATGACAATAATTTTATTTTTTCATAACAACATTGTCAGGTAGTTAGCAAATCAAATTCCAGTCCTTCTAATAAGATGATGAACTACTGAGTCTTACCATATTCCTTGCTATTGCTCCCCAAAGTCCACTGGATCTTACCTTCTGTTCTCCTCGATACTCTCCAGACCTTCAGGAATTTCCATCTGACCTGCTGTCACACTGTAAGAAAAGTCATATTCTTGGGCTTTGTCATATGCATACCTGCTCTACCTTCAGAATCATGGCATGTGTGTATCTTCTTTGAAGCAGAAGTATCCTGTACAGTATTTATTTTCTCCACTTACTCTAATTTGAACTGCTTGAAAACAGGGTTTATCTTCTGTTGTGTTGATATCATCCCAGGTTTTTTTTGTTATTTGTTCTTGTTTCTTGTTCAGTTGTTTTTGGTTGTGTCTGACTCTTTATGCTCCATTTAGGGTTTTCTTGGCAAAGATAACTAGCGTGGTTTGCCATTTATTTCTCCAACTCATTTTACAGATGAGGAAATTCAGGCAAACGGAGTTAAGTGAGTTGCTCAGGGTCACACATGTACTAAGCGTCTGAGGACAGATTTGAAGTCAGGAAAAGGAGTCTTCCTGACTCCAGGCCTGGTGTTCTATCCACTGGGCAACCTAACTGCGCGATCTCCACATTTACCAAGTAATTTGAACATAATAAGTACTCAATTCCTGTTTTTACATTCTATTCCATTTTGTCAATGAGGGGACTGAGGCTCAGAAGAGCTGAATTACTTGCCGATGGTTGCATAACTAATATTGTAAACCTTGGACCCCTCCTGATTCCAAGTCTAGTGCCTTTTCTACTACACCGGGCTGCCTAATCTTAAACATTGCACTCAAATGACTATCTATCCCTCTAGAAAGAGTAGGTATGGTCAGGTTTTGCCTGAGTTGGAAGGAGTATTAGTAATCATCTAGTATAATCCCTTCATTTTACACATGGGGAAACAGAGACTCAGAGTGGTCAAGTCACTTATCCAAGGTCATGCAGGTAGTGAGAGACAGAAGTGAGACTGAACGATAATGCCTGCTTACAAAACAGGGTTGTTGCAAAGATCAATTGAAATAATGCACATAAAATACTTTTCAAACATTCCAGGTCTCCTATACAAATGCCAATCAGTTATTACTACATCGGTTAATAAACCTAGAAGCTTAAGTCAGAAGACAGGGTTAAATCAAGTTGGCTGTTTAAATGTGTCTTACAGATGGGGAGGTGGTAGAATTAGTGGTTTAGATTCCACCAAGGCTGAAACTAAAAGTCTTGAGAACTTCAAATACTGATTCATGTACTCCACCCTTTTTCCCCCTACAAAATATTTTGGGGTTGTTTATATGCAACTTGAATATGGATTAAAAAAGCATGGAATCAAGAGACATGGTTTCTTTTCCTAGATTCCCCCTTGAATCACTGCATAACTAACACTGACTTCCTGTTCCGTGATTCAGTTTCTGTCTCTATAAAAATGTGAATAGCAACATTTCCTACTACTTCCCTGACTTAATAGATCAAAAACCCAGGATGATGAATTAGGTGGAGCTTGTATAGCTCTCTAAGCCTTAAGATTCAGGGTACTCCATAAATCATCTTTGTTTTCCCAGGGCCTAGCATAGCACCTTGTGCTTAGCAGGTGTGTGTGTGTGTGTATACATGTATATATGTGTGTGTGTGTGTATATACACACACATATACACATATATATACATACATGTATAAATACATGCATCTGTGTATGTATACACATGTGTCTATTGAATTGAATTTTTGAATTGAATAAAAAGTGGCATTTCTATGGGGCTTTAAGACAGATTAGAAGACCTCATGCTTAAAATGGGGATCATGTTTGATCTGGAATCTTGAAAGGGATTCTTCTTACATATTGGCATGCCAACAGTTAACATTTAAACTGGAATAATAATTGGGAGATATGGGAAGAGATGATTTAACCTTGGTAGTTGAGAGGTACAGTGCCATCATGAAAAGGTATGGGCACCCCCTAAGAGATGGGGGGTAATCTAGGCTACTTCAATTTAGCAACATGATATAGTAAAAAGATGGAGAAGGAAACCACAAACCAGTCCAGTATCTTCATTTTTTGTTTTTTAATTTTTATTTGTTTAAAATCAGAATTTATTTATTTATTTTTAGTTTGCAGCATTCATTTCCACAAGATTTTTGAGTTCCAAATTTTCTCCCCATTTCGCCACTACCCGTCACCCCAAGATGACACGCATCCTGATTACCCCTTCTCCCAATCTGTCCTCCCTCCTATCGTCCCCCTCCCTCTTATCCCCTTCCCCTTTACTTTCTTGTAGGGCAAGATAGATTTCTATAGCTCATTGACTGTATATCTTATTATCCAGTTGCATTTAAAAATTTTTTTGACATGTTTTTAAAAAATTTGAGTTCCATATTCTCTCCCTTCATCCCTCCCAACACACTCCCATTGAGAAGACAAAACAATTCATTCTAGGTTATACATGTATAGTTATGCAAAATATTTCTATAATAGTCATATTGTGAAAGACTAACTATATTTCCCTCTATCCTATCTCCCCCTATCCCCCACTTATTCTATTTTCTATTTTCTCCTTTGACTCTGTCCCTTTTCAAAAGTGGTTGCTTCTTACTACTCCCTCTCCTAATCTGTCCTTCCTTCTATAATCCCCCCCCCCATACCCTTCCCTCTACTTGACTGTAGGGTAAGATACCCAATTGAGTGTGTTTGTTATTCCCTCCTAAAGCCAAATCCAATGAGAGTAAGGTTGACTCATTCCCTTTCATGTCCCCCCTCTTCCCCTCTATGGTAATGTTTTTTCTTCTCTTTGATATGAGATAATTTACTCATTTCTATCTCTCCCTTTCTCCTTCTCCCATATATTCCTCTTTTACCCCTTAATTTTATTTTTAGATATCATCCCTTCATGTTCAACTAATCCTGTACCTTCTGTGCATATATATATAACTGCATATATACATGCATGAATACACACACACACATATATTCCCTTCAACTACCCTAATACTGAGAAAAATCTCACGAGTTACAAATATCATCTTTCCAAGTATGAATGTAAACAGTTCAACTTTAATAAGTCCATTATGATTTTCTCTTTCCTGTTTACCTTTTCATGCTTCTCTTGATTCTTGTATTTGAAACTAAAATTTTCTGTTCAGCTCTGGTCTTTTCATCAGGAATTCTTGAAAGTCCTCTATTTCATTGAATGTCCATATTTTCTCCTGAAGTATCATACTCAGTTTTGCTGGGAAGGTGATTTTTGGTTTTAATCCTCACTCCTCTGACCTTTGGAATATCATATTCCAAGCCCTCTGATTCCTTAGTGTAGAAGCTGCTAGATTTTGTGTTATCTTGATTGTGTTTGTACAATACTCAAATTGTTTCTTTCTGACCACTTGCAATATTTTCTCCTTCACCTGGGAACTCTGGAATTTGGCTACAGTATTCTTAGGAATTTTCTGTTTCACCTTTTTCAAGAGTTGATGGGTGGATTCTTTCAATTTCTATTTTACTCTCTGGTTCTAGAATATCAGAGAAGTTTTACCTGGTAATTTCTAGAAAGGTGATGTCTTGGTTCTTTTTTTGATCATGGCTTTCAGATAGTCCTTCAGGTAGTTTAAAATTATTTCTCCTTGATCTATTTTCCAAGTCAGTGGTTTTCCCATGAGATATTTCACATTGTCTTCTATTTCTTTATTCTTTTGATTCTGTTTCATAATTTCTTGATTTCTCATAAAGTCTTTAGCTTCCATTTGCTCCATTATAATTTTTAAGGAATTATTTTCTTCAGTGAACTTTTGGATTTCCATTTCCATTTGTCCAATTCTGCTTTTTAAAGCATTCTTCTACTGAGTGGCTTTTTGGACCTCTTTTGCATTTGGGTTAGTCTATTTTTTAAGGTCTTATTTTCTTCAGAATTTTTTTTTTGGGGGGGGATGTCTTTAGCAAGCTGTTGTCTTGTTTTTCATGATTTTCTTGCACCATTCTCATTTCTCTTTTCAACTTTTCCTCTACTTTTCTTACTTGATTTTCAAAATCCTTTTTGAGCTCCTTCATGATCTGTGACCAATTCATATTTTTCTTGGAGGCTTTGAATATAGGAGCTTTGACTTTGTTGCCTTCTTCTGGTTGTATGTTTTGATCTTCCTTGTCACCAAAGTAAGATTCTATAGTCTTAATTTTTCAAAAATGCTGCTTATTCATATTCCCAGTTAATTACTTGGCTTTTGAGCTCTTTGTCAAGGTAGGACTCTGCTTTCAGAGTGGAGAGTACTCTGTCCTAATTTTCAGGAGCAGCTGTTGTCAGAGCTACTTCTAGGCACCTGTAAATTTTCAGTTCTTCTAAGGTGGTTTGATTAAAGAAGAGGTTTTTATTCCTCTCTTGACTTGTGCTGTGGTATGTGGGTGACTACAAGCACTTTTTTCTGCCTTGGAACTGTGAGGAAGGCTCCCTCTCCATAGCCACCACAAACTCTGCTATGCCAGCACTCCTCTTCATCCCAGGATTACCATACTGTGACCCAGGTCCAAGCAAGGCAAAGCAAGAGAATCCTGCCTTAGCACCAACAAAGAGATCCCTGCAATTGCTCTGTCTCGTCAGTTGCTTGATTCCCTCCACCATCTGTGAGTCTGGATCTCAGCAAGCAGCTGCCACTGCTGCTGTTGCTGCTGCCGCCACCACCTTTGCTGCCGGGGATGGGGTTAGACCACTCTGTTCTCTTACCTAGGTCCAAGAGGGTTTCCTCACTGACCCTACTTTGTATTTGGTGTTTGTGGGTTGAGAAGTCTGGAAACTGGCACAACTCTGGCCTGGTCTGTGCTGGCATGGGCCATGCTGGACTGTGTTCCACTCTCAACCTGTTGTGATAAACCCTTCTTGTCAACCTTCCAGACTGCCTTGGGCTGGAAATGGGTTTCATTTTATCATTTTGTCCTAGAGTTTGTTTAGAGTTATTTTTTACAGAAATTTGGAGGGGCTTAGGGAAGAGCTCATGCAAGTCCCTGCTTTTGCTCCACCATCTTGGCTCCACCCCACTCCAGGATCTTTGCCAAGAAGACCCCAAAATGGGGTCATGGAGAGTCAGACATGATTGAAGCAATTCCACAATAGCATAATGAAAAAAATACTGACTTTGAAATTGCAGGACTTGGATTCAAAGTCTGTTTCTGTCCATTAGTACCTGTGTGGCATTGGGTAAGTCTTTACACCTGTTGGGGCTCAGTTTTTTTCATCTGTAAAATGAAGGAATTGGCTTTGAAAGTCCTTTCTAGATTTAAATATATGATCCTATGCTCTTATGAATGGGAAAGGATATGGGCTAGGCATATTTTGAGAGTGGGGTTGATTAGAGAGAAGGTAATGGGTAGGCAATCCACACATCTTATTGACTTCCATGTGTTGTGAAGAGAACATAAGGAAATCCTTTAACGCATTGGGTGGATTCTCTATGGTGGATTTATAGGAGGATGACATGAACAAGGGTCTCTCGGACAGTAAGGGAAGGCATTGATGGATTGCAATCAGCATTGTTGGAGGGAATTCTAGGTCAGTCCTGCTAGGGATGCTTTAGAATCTTGGAGTCAGGAAGTGGCAAAACATGCAGATCTTATTCAGATTGTTAGTTCCAGTAGTCACTTGTTTTCCTAGAAATGACTGACCATTCCTTTTTTACCCCCAAATAAGGAACTTATAATAGAAATGCCATTGGATTGCTCCTGATGTAGTTCCCAATGGCTGCTCTATTATGGCACAATACCTGTACCTCTCTTTTCTATTTCTAGCTTCTTAACCCTTGTCCCATCATTTTCTCCACTTCTCACTTTAAAATTCCATTCCTTTTCTTTTTTTGCTTCCTCACCAGTTCATGTCTAAAATCTACTAATGATAGTATTTATGGGAACTGCTAAGCTCACTGATGACATTTATGGCTAAAGAGGTCATTAACTACTCTCTGTTTTTCATTCCTTCTGTAACTGCTTCTGACTAGTGAAGGTCCACATTGCCCTACTTCTTGAGAGGAAGTCATGCCAACATGTTCTTGAATGCAGGGACCCTATCTTCAAACCTCAACTGTCTTTAGTAACTAATGCAAAATATGATATATGGAAAAGTCTTTAGTAAATAATAAATCTTTAGCAATATCCTAGACAATTCTTTGTAAGATGAGAACATTTCTTGGATGTTTCACACACTCCTCTATGGATAGGCCAAAAAAAGAAAAAAAAATGAGTGGCAGAAGCAAGGAGGAGGTAGAAGGAGATTTGGTGGGTTTTATTTTGCTCCAGTAGAAGGCCTCTCTGGAATTATTTAGCCAACATTTTCATTGGCAGGATTCAACAAAGCCATTAGAACTATTAAGTGAATGTATTGTTTTGAGTTTTCTTTGGCTCAACCATCCCTATTATTTAGGGAAACAGAATTGCATATTTGCAGAGAAGAGGGTAGATGGAATGCCAACAGGCCCGAACCCTCTAGTATGGGTATATTGTGGACAAATAAGACTAAAGGCTGAGAGAGGAGCAGAGAATTCCTAGCCTCCTTATATATTCATTTGTGCCAAGTGCAATATTGGAGCTGATCAAATCCTGGTATTTTTCTCTTTCTTTTTGGTTAAAAAGCAATAAGAGCTTTGCAAAAACTCCCCCAATAAATTATTCACTGGCCTTTTTATATCTGGCAAAGGAACATTTTTAGAATGTTGGCCCAGGAGCAGAGGGCTTCGATCTGGAAAAACCAATCTTTCTGGACTTTAGGGTCTAAAAATAAACCTGGATTTGAAAAATCTTTTTTAAACTAAATAAGAAATATTGAATAGTAAAAAGTGCTTTTCTGATAGATCCTGGATTTGGAAATTATGATTTCTTTTGAAAACAGAATATAACATTGGGCAAAAATTTGTCACCTTTATTGTCAAAGGATTGAATTGAGAACCATGCAGAGTGAAACTGTCTATAAAACAGTCGATCATTTCTTCTCTTCACTATCTCTGTGGTCTAGCGTAAGACATTTTTACTTAAAGGGACCCAGTTTCCTCTTCTGTAAAATGGCAGGAAGTTAAGACAGAAGAGATTCAACTACATTTTCTCTACCACTTCTGTCAATGGTTCATTGATTGGTCTTTTTAAAATTCTATTTTTATTTTTTAGTGTCTTCAGGTATTAATGGCTAAGACATCCCTGGGGTTTGTACTTTGTAGTTGAGTTTGAGTTCTAAGAATTGAAGATACCCCAACAGGTCATTTAGTTTTTTCCCCTTGCATAGGATGACTTGTGTGTTGTTACTGGCTCTATGTGTGTATCATTCAGCCTGATGGCTGCTTGCATTCAGTCTGTGGGTATGGGTAGTTACATGGCCAAGTGGATTTTCATTGGTTTGCCTAGGTAGATGGCCTGATATGGGATAAATATTCCAGAGAGCAATCTTGCTTCCCCTCATCCTTGAAGACAAGTCTAGTTCTGAGTTCGGAGTACATCACGTTCATGGTATCCCTGCTACTTTGGGTGACAGAAACAGTTGTTAGGTTGCTCAAGGTGCTAGAATATTCACCAGGGTGGAGGGGCTTGGGTCAGTTCCTGTGGTAAATCCAAGACTAGGCCAAAGTGAGTTCAAATACCCAGATCATCCTTGTAACTATTCCCATCTCCCCCAGATACCATTTAAGACAGCAGTTCTCAACCTGTGGGTTATGTTCAATTTGCAACAATGAAAATACATCTTGCATATCAGATATTTACATAAAGATTCATAACAGTAGCAAAATTACAGTTATGAAGTAACAACGAAAATAATTTTATGGTTGGGGGTCACCACAACATGAGGAACTGTATTAAAGGGTTGCAGCATTAGAAAGCTTGAGAACCACTGAGAAAAGACATTGGCAAAATTGCAAAGTAGCAAATGTTTATTTTTCAGTGTCCATGTTCCTCCCACTTCCCTTGTCCCCCAAATATATCTTATTAAAAGCAATCTTTCAGAAATAGTTTTAGAAGGTAAACTTCTTGAGGTCAGTTTTTTTTTTGTTGTTTTGGTCTTTTGCTTTCCTAGTGCCCAGCACAGTGCCTAGCACATAGTAATAAATAGCTTCCTCCAAGTCTCAGATAAAGTCATACATTCTACAAGAAAACTTTATTAGTCCTCTGAGACAACTTTTAATCTATCCTGTCTATATCTTATTTGAACAGAGTTGTTTGAATGTTGTCTCTGCCAATAGTGTGAATTCCTTGAGGGCAGGAACTGTCTTTTGCCTTTCTTTTTATCCCCAGTTCCTACCATAGTATTTTGCACATAGTAGGCATTTAAAAAAAGCTGGTTAACTGATTTAATAAATGCTTGTTAATTGACTGGCTGGCAGATGAAGTTTAATGTATTGATTTTCTCAAATACAAGTTTATCAAAGTCACAAGCCACATGAATCTTTTTTCTAATTTTGTTAGTGTAGATGGCAACCAAGGAGGAACAGATATTTACTTGGCCTAAAAATAAAATAAAAATAAAAATAAATCCACCCCC
Source organism: Pseudochirops corinnae (assembly GCA_028646515.1). Classification (NCBI taxonomy): domain Eukaryota; kingdom Metazoa; phylum Chordata; class Mammalia; order Diprotodontia; family Pseudocheiridae; genus Pseudochirops; species Pseudochirops corinnae. The sequence continues at coordinate 308,389,702 of CM053586.1, read as the reverse complement.
TTCCCCACAAAAAACAACAACTGGTAGACCAGCTGCCTACTTTGCCTATGCAGAAACCTGACCAGGTTGTTATCCTTTGGCCTAGGGGTCAGGTCCAAGTCTCCCAGTAATCATTAGAGATTTTCTAGTCCTACTCTGATTTGTTTTTTCATCATCATCTGAACTAGATCAGAATTAGTTATGGGAGTGGCAAGTTGGGTTAGAAAGAGAAGATGGAGGACTCACCCTGAAGCAGTTTATGATTATAATTCTTATGGGTTTGATTCTTTCTTGAAAATGTCTCTGAGAAGTGATCATCCAGCTTCTTCCTGAAGACCCCTAAGGGAGGAATAAGCTGTTACCTCCAAAGGCAGCCCATTTCCGTTTGGGACACTTCTGATTCTTAGACAGTTTATATTTCATCAAGCCTAAACATGAATTCCAGGTGGCTACTAATTATCTTCTTATTGTCAAATCCCGTGTCCTTTTCTCAGTCCTTATCCTGGACAATTCCAACATTGGACACTCTTGACTCTCTTCTTCATTGCTGCTTCTTCCCATGTTACCTACTACTTAGCATCCTGTTTCTTCCTTACCGCTCTCACCATTCCTTCTCTGTTTCTCTTGGTTCCTTATCTTCCTTTTCCCTTCCTGCTAAACTTTTGTACCTCCTGAGACTCTCCCCTTGACCCACTTCTCTTCTTTTTCTACAGTCTTTCCTTTGATAGTCTCATTTACTCCTACTTTATTCACTGCCTCTATGTGGATACCCCTTAAATCTATATCTCCACTCAAATGAGACATTTGTAAAGCACTTAGCAGAGTGCCTGGCACATAGTAGGTGCTATAGAAACGTTTATTCTTTTCCTCCCCCTCTCTAGTATCTCCCCAGAATTATAGTCTCAATATTTTCAGCTAGTTTCTGAGTATTTCCACCTACGTATCCTACTCGAACTTTCAATTTATTCCAAGAGAGTTCTAAATTTACTGCCCCAAACCCCTCATAAATTGCCCCCCAACCTTTCTAGTCTTCCTATACGTACACCTTCCGTGGAGTCTCTTTTGATCTGTGACATTTGCCTCCTTGTTGTCCCTTGAACAAGATATTCAGTCTCTCACTTGTAGGTTTTGTTTTTGTTTTTGCTGCCTGTTCCCCATTCATTGAATGTTTTCTCTCCTTATCTCAGCCTCGTGCCTTCCTTGGCTTTTTAAAAGTTCCAGATAAAAAGAAGATTTTCGGAATTCTCCTTAGTTTTAGTGCTTTCCTTCTTCTGATTCATTCTAATTTATCCTGTAATAACTTGTTTGTATGTTGTCTCCCTCCATGAGACATTGAGCTCCTCAAAGGCAGGGGCTGATTCTGCTTTCTTTGCATCACCAGTGTCTGCACCATGGTAGGCACTTGATAAATGTTTATTGACAGACTGACAAATTATAAGGAGTTATGGCCTTGGGGAATTTCTTAGGATTTACATAGGAAAAGGAAAGGAAAGAGACATTGATATGTTGTGATGACCTTTCCAATTTTTCATCTATGGCTTATATCCATAAGATATGATGTGTCCAGATATGATGACCTTTCTGATTTCACCTCTTACTGTTTTTTTGCGGTTACGTTATTTCGTTCATGTCCAATTCTTTGTGACCCCATTTGTAGCTTTCTTGGCAAAAGTACTGGAGTGGTTTGCTATTTCCTTTTCCAGATCATTTTACTGATGAGGAAAACTGATTCAAGTTAAGTGTTAAGAGTTAAGTGAATTGCCCTGAGTCACACAGCTAGTAAGTATCTGAGGCTAGATTTGAGCTCAGGAAGATTAATCTTCCTGACTCCAGGCCCACTGCTCCATTCACTGCACCACCCAGCTGTCCTTTCCCTCTTAGTACTCTGTGCAAATTCACTTGTCTCTATTTTGAGGAGGGAGAATCCAGGCCCAAAACAATGAAGAGATGTCAAATTATTTTCTCTTCTTTGGCAAATAGTCTGCTGCTCTTGGGTGGGAGCTTGCCCTAAGTGAGCATATTTGGTATATTGCATCTTATTGAAGATCTTAGGATCTTCTATAGAGTACCCTGAGTAAATGTGGATGCTACAGCATGTCTATAGCAAAGTGGAGAGAGATGAGTCTCTCTGGTGTGCTGAGGCCTACTGTAGAGTGGGAAACCCATGTTGGGATGGAATGTTCATGGTAAACACTGTTAAGACCTCAAGGATCTGACTCATCTCTAGGCCATACTAGGAGCACTTGGCTCAGTAATACTTCTCAGATTTGGTTTTAGAACAGAAAGATCAGGATGGGGCTGAAAGGAGAAGTCAAGAGAAGGAGGTAGCTTACAAAGGTCATTGTAGTAAAATTAATTCACCAGCTGTCACTTTATCCCCAGAGGGTAGGGTGTGTGTGTGTGTGTGTGTGTGTGTGTGTGTGTTTTCTTGCACATGTGTGTAGAATTCCCTATCCTCAGCTATCACAACACATAGAACTGTCAGATGGAGGAATATGGGCTGGCCTCCTCCTAGAAAAGTATCCAAGTTTATAAACAATTATGTAAAAAGCCAACAGAAGTGTCCTTTCAAAAGCCTGGTGGTTCCAGCAGCAGACTTTTGCATGAATATCTGCATGTGGTTTGTGGGTGGGTGCATCTGGGCTTGTGTGTTAAGGACTTATCAAGGTGGAAGGGTGAAACTTGGAGCCTTCTAATCCTAAAGGCATGATGTTAATAGGATTCTGGCAAGATGTTCTCTGAGATGTATTGGACAGCTGTGTGCACCACTGGAAGCTCTTAGATGCACATGATGCATCTGGATTTCCCTGCCTGTATTTTCTTAATCATTAATGGAATTTCCCTGGGTGAAGATTATTCAGCTATTGCTATATTTATTATCATGCTATCTTTATTGTTTATTCTGTTCCATCAGAAAGGATGTCCTAAATATCACAACCTCATGAAGTCTACAGTGGAGTCTTTAACAATATGAATTTAGCATTCATAAAACTGAGAGCATAAGTCATTGTCAGGCTCAAGTAGAAAGGTATTTATAAATTTCTCCATTTTTGGTCCAGGAACTCAAGGATATTCAATGTATACACCTAAAATTAGGTTAGGCAAATTACAGTGTGAACCAAAATTCTTAGTGAATTTTAAAGTTTTATAAGCATAAAGATTTCTGATATACCTTATATGTATTATGAAGGATGGCTTTGGGGTAGGTGAAAGGAGGAAGAAAGGATATAGGGGGAAATCTAAATGATATAAAAACAGAAGATATCAATACATCTCTATTAAACCTAGGTAATGTTTAATACCAGTTTATTTCAACACCAGGAATAATTCAACAAGATTCATGATAGGATGGATATTGAGATAAAAGTACCAATTCTTTTTTTGGAGGAAGGAAGGCAAAGCAATTGGGGTTAAGTGACTTTCCCAAGGTAGCACAGCTTGTAAGTATGTCAAGTGTCTGAGGCCAAATTTGAACAAAGGTCCTTCTGACTCCAATGCCCCACTCACTATGCCACCTAGTTGCCTCCAAAAGTACCAATTCTCATACACCTATCCTAGAAAGCTCTCACTTTCCTTCAGGGTTACTGGTATTTATCTTAAAGAAGTCTCTTGGTGCATTGAATTTCTAAACACTAGAATAGGAAAATGCCTTGTCAATGGATTAATTGTATTTAACTTAAAATACATTGATTAAGCACTTATTGTGCCTAGAACAGTGTGCATGATATGGGGGAAAGGAAAATAAAAAACAATTTAGATAAGTTCCTATAGTTTGGAATTTTTGTTCTAATAAAGGAGAAAATTCAGACATAGGTAATTACAATATATAACAACAGTACAGGAAAAGGGTGTTAGAGAGGCCCAAAACAAAGAAACATGTGGGAGCCAGAGGGCAGAGCCAAGATGGTGGTGTAGAAGCAGGAAAACTCTGCAGCCCCCCCCATAACCACCTCAAACACCTATAAAATATGACTCTAAACAAATTTTAGAGCTCCAGAACCCACAAAAGTACTGAGAAACAAAGCTCCAATTGAAGTCAGCCTGGAAGGCGGGACAGGAAGGGCTTATCGCAGTGTGCTGGGAGCTGAAACCAGCCCATCCTGAAACTGCGGCTTGGCCCCCGGGTGGCCAGGACAAGACACGGCTGGAGCTTTTAGGAAAGCATATCACCAGCAATTGTGGCAGTTTCCAGAATTATCAACCCATAAGAAACAAGAACAAAGTGAAAGGTCAGTGGAATTTGGCTAAATTTGGAGGAAGAAAGGGAATCCAACCATCCGACCTGAGGGCAAGAAAGCAGCAGAAGCAGTGGCCCTGTGGCCACCTCTACATGGCTGCTTCAGAGCTCTCAGCCTGCAGATTGCAGGGGGGCCAAGTGATCATTCAGAGGCTAAGTGCTCTTGCCTTAAGCTGCCTGGATCGGGATTGTGGTCTTGCGTGGTGGTCCTGAGGTATGTGAGCAGTGAGCCAAAGCTGGTGGGGGCTGCAGAGATGGCAGCCTCCTAATATCTCCAGCAACTGTGAAAACCCCAGCAATTTGGGACAAAACTCTCCCCTCTGGAAGCAGAGTTCCACAGAGCTTGGCAACATGAGCAGGCAAAGGAAGCAAAATAAGAACAGCAAGCCAACTTTAGATTCCTTTTTTGGGGACAAAAAGGATCAAAGGCATGGATCAGGAAGAAGACAACACAGTGAGAACTCCTGCACCAAAAGCTTCCAAGAAAAATGTAAACTAGTTACAAGCC
>CM053586.1:308364912-308384478 GCA_028646515.1 Pseudochirops corinnae | reverse complement strand
CACACACACACACACACACACACACACACACACACACACTTTTCTGGCAGTGTCCTTTACATTTCCCAATTTCAACTCGTTAAGTATGTTTAAGCAAGGAACTGGAGGTGATTACTCAGGCACCTGTGAACCAGACCTTGACCTCCATTTTATGGACATAACACGTTCAACCTTAAAAGTTTTACAACAACATCACAGAACTATTTTAAAGTAACTTTAGCCAGTAGTCTCCCCTCAGTCTGTCCAAATATTCATGACAGGTGGATTCAGAAGTCAGGATTTGTCTTTTCTCCTCCCCCTCTCCCATTTCTGCTACTTTGGCATGCTTCTGAAATAACTGGGAAAGTGAGTTCTACTGCTAGTCATCTCTTTGGGAGTTCACCTCCCTGCTATGTAGAAGAATCAAGATCTCAACATCTTTTTCCCCCTCTTATCTCACATCATACAATTTTTTTTAAAAAATTGAGGAAGGAATCATGTTCTGACAGAGAGCTTACTTCCCTCCCCACTGATTTCCAACAATGCAAATGGTCAACTCCACAAAGGCTTCCAATGTTCCCACAAAAGTTCCAGACCCTTCCCACTCCTCTTGGGGTTGTAGATGGCAGTGAGGCTCCAAGGATACCTTTCTTTGACCACGGCATTTCCCAGGAAGAAAAGTAGGAACTGACAGAGCTGGATACAAGCAGAGCAAGGCGGCCCTATCAGGGTTTGGTTTGGTTTTGTTTTTTAAAGTTATAGGCATTAAGAAGCTAGAACCTATGGATGTTGCAAAATTATAAAGAACAAACTTGTACCCAAAGAAGCCATGTGAGAAGACACCTCCATCTACTTCTTTGTGGATGTGTGGGGCTAAGATAGTCCACAGGTGTGGAAGGCTGAATGGGGTATCAGATTTTTTTTTCAATGTATTAAGCAGCTGGGAACATTTTTTCTCTTCTTTTTCTTTTAAATGTTTGTTATAAAGGATATCCCCTCAGAAAGTAGAGAGAGGAATATAGGGGAGGAAATTCAGATGATTTTTTAAAGTATCAATAAAATCTATTTTTAAAAAGAAATGACACTTGGTAATGAAAATTTTTCAAGCTGGTAAACATTTGCCACCAATTCCTGGTGGGGAAAATATTAAGAGCCTAGGACGTTCCCAGGCTGGGAATGAAGCCGCCATGCGCAATGCTAGAGGAGACACTTACTCCACAGGTATCACTGCTACTGGACATAGCTGACAAAAATTTTATTCAGGATATTTTGGGGTGATTCAATATAGACTGGCTCCTGGCACACAGTAAGTGATGGGAAATGAGTGAGAACAGCCTTCATGCAGAGAAGATAGAGCCATCGAATGACAGCAGGAAAAACAATGGACGTGTTTTGAGAACTACATTAATTGGAGTGAAAAGGCTGTGTGAGAAAGGGAAAGAATACTACATGGCAAGAAAGCTGGAGAAGCCAAGAGACATGAGGATGTGACCCAATTATCTTGTCTAGAATCTCCTCTTCTTCAGGAGTTATTTATAGCACTCTACTCTGAAGCCAAACTGACCTTCTTATGGTTTCTTACCCATGATACTCTACCATCCATCTCTATGGCTTTCCACTGGTTACCTCATATGCCTGAAATGCACTCCTTCCCTATCTCCCCCTTTCAGAATCTCTAATTTTCTTTAGGATTCAGCTCAAGAGCTTTATGTGTGAGGCCTTTCCTGGTTGCTCAAGCTAATAGTATTCTCACCATCTCCCCACCTCCAATGTTGCCTTTTATCTATTTTATATATGCATGTACGGAAGTGTTATCTGTATACATGTGTGTATTTATATCATGTTATATAACACAGGTATAGTTCTATGTATGGGTGTATACAAAATAAACACACATTTTATTACATTTTTATGTGTTTTTATAGATATATATGTATACACATAACACATAGACATGTTATGTATGTGTCTGTGTACATACACACATAAACAGACATATTTTTATCATTGCATGCTGTCTCCCCTAATCAAATGTAAGCTTCTTCAGGACAGAGCTTCTTTCACTTCTGCCTTTAAATTCCTAGTGCCTCACACATATTGTTATGGCTTAGGCTTTTTCAGTAAATTGAGTCTTCATGATTCAATTTGGTTCTTTACTTGGGGGATTTTATTGTTTTTGGGGGGAAAAGATACTGGAATGGCTTGTCATTTCCTTCTCCAGCTCATTTTATAGATGAAGAAACCAAGACAAAAAGGATTAAGTACTAGCCCAGGTTATACAGTCTGTATGTCTGAAGTAAGGGTTGCATTCATGAAGATGAGTCTTCCTGACTCTAGACCCAGCAATCTATCCACTAACTGACCTAAGTGACCCATCTTGGCACACAGTGGGCACTTAATAAATAATCCATTAGATTATTATCTCCTTGAAGAAAGGAACTTTTTGCATGGTACCTGACATGTAGTAAGTGTTTAATAAATATTTATTGCACTGACTTGATTGTTGATTGACAGATGTCAAGAATGTCAGTGTTGGGGACTAGAGTTTTGCAAACTTTAAAGAATCATGACTTATTTAGCTAGAGAGCTCATGCACTCATCTTATACTAATGCAGGAAGAAATAAGGATGTCACTGTGACATCTGATGCAGCCTCCTACCACTTCTCCAAATTTTGTCAGCCCAGTCTGTTTCTAGTTCCAGGTATTAGAGACAAGAATCACCAACCAAAAAAAGGACTCTTCTCACAAATCACACTGATTCATTTGGTGGGGGTTGCTGTTCAGCATCTGGAACAGCAATTACAGTAGCTCAGGCTGACTCAGCAACAATACCCAGTGCTACTAATAGACTATTAGTAGAACTGAATTAGACCAATTATTCTGAAAAACAATTTCAAATTATGCTTTAAAAGTTGCTAAATTGTCCCTGACCTTTGAACCAGAGATCTTATTGCTAAGAACATCCTCCAAGAAAGTCAAAGACTGAAAGAAATTTCTACATATACAAAAATATTCATAGCAGCACTTTTTGTGTTAGCAAAGAACTGGAAACAAAGAATATGTCCATTGCTTAGTGGATTGCTAAACAAACTGAGCTTCATGAATGTTATGAGCTTTCAGTGCAGCTTAAGAAATAATGATTGGAAGATTTCAGAGAAGCATGGGAAGATATAGCAACTGATGCATAGTTAAGTAAGCAGAAACAGAAAAACTATACACAATGATTCCAACAATATAGACTGAAACATAAACATACACACACATCTAAACAGTGAAACTTAATGCAAATTCTATTACTTTGCATATGCTGTCATATATTTGATTAATTTAGTTTTTTTTCATCTCTTTCTTTATTCTGAGTTGCTAGGGAGAATTTACTGGGTAGAAGGGAGGAGAGAAGTATATTTAGAAATGAAGATTATATGAAATGGAAGAAAAGATGAAGAAAACAAGCATATATTAAGCACTATACCACATGCTTTACAAATATTTCATTTGATCCACACAACAACACTGCAATATAGGTCCTATGATATAATCCACATTTAACATTGAGGAAACTGAAGCAGATAGAATTTTGGGTTTTTTCCCAGGGTCACATGCTTAGCAAGTAAATGTCATAGTATCATTTCTTTTAAAGTACACCCTGGTAACACGATACTTAAAATCCCTACTATGTAAGACATTACCCTGCAACTTGTGGTAACAGCCCTGTCCATTTTTTGAGTATAGCTAAAAGAAACTTTAAACTTTCTAGGATCAGTGCCAGCTTGTCTCTTAGATGCAACCCCATGTCTTTTCATGGAATTAGGCCTGAGTAGTTTTCATAATTGGAAAATTGAGAGAGGTCAAGATTGGTAGGCATGGTCCATGATGGAAGACAGAGATCCTTTGCTAGGGCCCTATCAATATTTTGATATGAATTTCCATTTTATATTTAGGTATTCTCATAGGAAATAAGATGCTACAGTTTCAACCCTAAACATTGGCTAAGATTGCTAGATTACATGAATTTAGTTGTATCAGTTGAGAGGTATTTGGGACAGGAAGAAAGCATCTCTGATGTGGAATTTTAAAAAGAGATTGAGTAAGGAGGTTGAGAACTACTTGGCAGGCCACCTTGCTCTTGACAATCTATCATATATTAACAACACTGTCTAATTTTCTTCACCCATCATCTGTTATGAGTATAATCAAAGCTTTGGAGCTATAGAGACTGCGGAGATCATTTAGTCCAACACTATTTTACAGATGAGGACCCTGGGGTCCAGGGAGGTTAAATGATTTGCCTGTTACCACACAAGTAGTAAGTATTATGGCAGCACTGAAATATTAATCCAAGTTTTCTGGCTCCAAATCTTGAATTCTTTTCACTACACTGCCAAGTACGGATGCATATGGATTTTCAGAGAGACACTCTCTGTGTTCTTTTATCACAAATATATCATAGAGACACCACCCCGCTAGTGAACTTATATTGTTAGATTTTTTTTTCAATGTATTGATCAGTTTTGATAGGATTTTTTTCCCCTCTTCTTCCTTTGTTTGTTTAAAAAAAAAAACAGAGCAAGGATTCAAACTGAGGTCTTTTAACCCCAAAGCCAGGGGTGTTAGCACTATATCACATTGCCACCCTAGAGAAAGAAACATAGCTTCTTAATGTAGTACAAACTTACAAAACAAAAAAAAAAAAGTGTTGATTTAAGACTCAGAGGACCTGGGTATAAAATCCCAATTCTTCCACTTATTACTTGTAGGATCTGGGTCAAGTCATTTAACCTCTCTGGGCCTCTTTTTCTTCCTCCATAACAGTATGTCATAGAATGAGATGGTCTCTAAATTCTCTTCTGGTTCTAAAGATATGATTTTATCCTCTTCTGACTATGATCAGAGCAACGCTTGCTTAATGTTGGTTAAGGTGGTACTTTAAGGGAGCATGGAGGCCCTTTGTCTGCTTTGCTACCCGAGGCATAAAAGGCCCAGCCCAGGGAAAGTTAATGTCATAAGTTTTATGAGTGTTTCTACTAGCCTCTGGAGATGTGTGTGTGTATAGGAACATATGTGTTCATTTGTGTTTATATATACATATAGAATATGTAGTATATACATACATACATATATATAGTGTGTGTGTATACATCCATACACACACACACACACACACACACACACACACACAGTGTTTAGAATGTCCTTGGGAACAAGGATTGTCTTGCTTTTTTGTTTTTCCTATTTCAGACAGAGTGCCTAACACCTTATGGTCACTTAGTAAATAATTACTGATTGATGGCATTTTAGAAATTATAAAGTGCTATATAATTACTGCTATAATTATAATAAATAAAATAAGCATCTATATATGCTATAAATATATCATAAATACTATTCAGCAGCTATTTCTCTTGCAGAAATAATTTTTTTCTTTCCCCCATTGAATTATGCTTGTCTACATGTATGTTGTTCTTATCTTTGGTATATTTTGTACCAGTTTAATGACAATAAGACTAATTCCCAGGGTCTCTGGAGGGGCCTTCCTCTGTATAGTAGTCATATTGGCAACCTACCTTTCTCCTGGCATAGTAGTCATTTATAAATTGAGGCTGTGCATTTTGGCCAATGGTTTCACAATTTCACCATGCAAAGGTCTTTCAAAAATCTTGGATTGATGCCAACAATTCCAGTGGTTTATTTCCATCTCCTTTCTCAATTATGTCTAGAACACACTGTACATTTCCCCACTATTTATTCTAATACATCTGATTTATCTTCTGCAAAAGTCACTTTGAAAGTATAACACTCCCTTGAGTTAGTCTTAGAAAAGACCAAAGAGGGGGAATAAATCACTGAAGAATAAAAAACAACCACTGAATTAATTATTCATCCCTTTTTCCACATACATCCCTTCATAGCACTTCCTCTAATGTAATGGAACATGGAAGAGGACACCTTCAAGCTTAAATCAAGGTCTCTCTTGCTTTTCTCTATAGTACAATCCCTTGGATCTCACTCACCGAGGTGGCTGATGGCTTCCTTGTCCCAAGGCCAGGTGGCAGCACCTGCCAGATCCTCCCGTACTGAACTGGCAAAGTAGACACTGAGGAAGTGGCTGCTGTTCAGTTGCAAAGCTTCTTTCAGCTCCTTCACACTCATGTAAGCCCTGTAGGAATGGGAGAAGAGGAAAGAGCATATAAACAGGGGATCAGTACTGTGGAGAGCAAAATGGTCAGAACAGGTTTAGGTAAGGATCACATATTCTCTCTCCTCTAACTTCTAGCCCTGTTGCCTATATGGATCACAGCAAGGCAGGAAGCAGCCCAAACAATAAATAGAGATTAAACTGGGACTTTGATGTGGGGGAGAAGAGGAAGGAGAAATAAGGATAGTATTGTATAGGCAACTAAGTGTCACAGTGGAGGAAGCATCCAACTTCAAATCAGGTATTGAGTCAGAAAGACATGAATTCACATCCCATTTCAGGTGCTGACTAACTGTGTGATTCTGACCAAGTCATTAAACCACTGCCTCAGTTTCGTCATCTGTAAAATAGGAATAATAAAGCACTTATCTCCCAGGGTTATTATGGGGATCAAATGAGATAATAATTGTAAAGTACTTAGCACAATGCTTGTCATATAGTAGATACTGTAAGTTAGCTATTTATTATAATAATTAGTAAGAAATACTAGTTTTAGCTTAAGATATTACCCTCAATCATTCGTACCTAGATAATGGGAAACAAAACAAAAATCTTAGATATCTATATAATCTCACTTTCAAGAAGCTCAAAATAACTTCAGTGAGAAATATGTTGCACTTGGAGTCAGAAGAGGCCTGATTCTGAATCCTAGTTCTGTTATGTACTAACTAACATGACTACTAGAAAATCACTCACATTCTCCTAGCCTCCATCTTGTCATCTGAAATAGGGGCATAATAATGGGTATACTACCTACCCCACACAGAGCTATTCTGAAGGAAGTTCTATATAAATGTTAATTATTACTGTTATTGTTATTATTTTAACTCCCATATCCATACTGGAAGAGGATTTGCATTTTAGGTTCTCTCCAAACTATTGTGCCTCCTGGTTTCACAGTTTCTCATCACTTAGCCACCAACTAGCTCTGTAGTATTGGAGGTATGGGAGTCATCTGTATAGATGTGATCATTCAACCTATGGAAGATATGGAATCACCAAGAGAGAAAGTGTAGGGAGGAAAAAGAGAGGACCCAGGAAAGTCTTCAGGGAAATATTGACACAGAGAGAGTAGGCCCTGTATGACTCTTCAAAAGAGATAGATAGGTAGAAGAACAATGATATAGTAGTTTTTTGAAAACCCAGGGAGAAAAGGATATTCAGGAGGATTTTGTTTTGCTCTTCAGTCATTTCAATCATGACCACCTCATTTGATCTGACTTTGAGGTTTCTTGGCAAAGATACTAGAGTGGTTTGCCATTTCCTTCTCCAGTTCATTTTTACAGAGAAGAACTGAGGCAAACAGGATTAACTGACTTGAGCAGGGTCACAGAGCTAAGTGTCTGAGACCAGATTTGAACTCAGGAAGATGAGTCTTCCTGACTCCAGGCCTGGCACTCTATCCACTGTGCCACCTAGCTGTCCCATTAAGGAAGAGAGGAATAGTCAATAGTGTTAAATGCTGCAAAGAGATCAAGAAAAATATTGGCTAAGAATTAAAGCTATCTAAATCCAAATAAAAATGCTCTAAATCACTATTGATTAGGGAAATGCAAATTAAAACAATTCTAAGGTATCACCTCATACCTATCAGATTGGTTAATATGACAGAAAAAGAAAATGATAAATGTTGGAGAAGATGTGAGAAAATTGGAACACTAATGCATTGTTGACAGAATTGTGAACTGGAAGCAATTTAGAACTACGTCCAAAGGGCAATCAAGCTGTGTATACCCTTTGATCCAGTAATACCACTGCTAGTTCTGTATCCCAAAAAGATCATAAAAAAGGGAAAAGGATCCACATGTAGAAAAATATTTATAGAAGCTTTTTTGTGATGGAAAAGAATTGGAAATTGAGGGAATGCCCATCAATTGGGGAATGGGTGAACAAGTTGTGGTATACGAATGTAATGGAATACTTTTTATTATAAGAAATAATGAGTAGGCAGATTTCAGAAAAACCTGGAATGACTTACATTAACTGAGGATGAGTGAAGTGAACAGAACCAGGAGAATATAGTACACAAAAATAAGCAACACTGTGTGATGATTAACTATGATACATTTAGTTCTTCTCAGCAATACAATGATCCAAGGCAATTACAAAAATCTTATGATGGAAAATGCTATCCAAATCCAGAGAGAGAACTATGGAGACTGAAAGAAGATCGAAGCATACGATTTTCACCTTTTTTTGTTTTGTTTTTTCTCTTTTGTGGTTTTTCCCTTTTATTCTAATTCTTCTTTCACAACACAACTAATGTGGAAATATTTTAACATAATTGTACACATATAACCTGTATCAGATTGCTTGCTTTCTTGGAGGAGGAGAAGGGAGGGAGGGAGGGAGACAAATTTAGAATTAAAAATGTTATAAAAATGAGGGTTGAAAACTTTTCCCATGTAACTGGAAAAAAATAAAACATAAAATACTATTAATTGAGGAAAAATAGAACATTATATCTTAAACGACCTTAGAGATTTATAATCTAGACCCCTCAATTTATAGAGAAAGAAGGTAAAGTCCCCAAAGGTTTTAACTTGTTTATAGTCACATAACTAATAAGAGGTTAAATAAAATAGGAATAAAACAAAAATATACTGACAAAAAAAAGAATAGCTAAGAACAGATCATTAGATTTAGCAACAAATTATTGAAAATTTTTTTTTTTTTTTTTTTACTCTCTACAAAATTTTTTTACTCTCTACAAAATTTTGTAGAGAGTAGTTTCAGTGGAGGATTGGGACAGAAACCAGGGGTTTTAGAAATGATTGGAGTGAGATGAGAAAGCAGAGAAAAGGGGTATACACAACTTTTCTCTGAATTTGAAAGAAGGAAAGCTAGAAGAAAATAGCTTGATAGTCAAATGAAAGTTGTTTAAGGATTTGAGTGTAGGTAGCAAGGAAGTAGCCAGTCAACTGCTGAGAAGATTTTTTTCCTTTCTGGAGGCTATTCTATACCACTCGTCTGGAAGTTTAGTGATATTTATGTTTTACATCATACCTATTGGGTGATTAGTCATAGCTCTTTTGGTCTTATGACTCTGTACAGTTTAGGATCATATGATCATAAATATCAAGTTAGAATGAAATTCAGAAATTATCTGGTCCAACCTTTTCATTTTATAAATGAGGCAGAGAAATGAAGTCCTTTGCAAAGTCCCTTAACTAGCAAGTGACATAGCCAGGCTTTGAACCTAGGGAAGCTATATGTCATGGAGTCAGGAAGACTCATCTTTCTGATTTCAGATCTGGGCCCAGAAACTAGCTCTGTGACCCTGAGCAAGTCACTTAACCCTATTTGCCTCAGTTTCCTCATCTATAAAATAAGCTGGAGAAGGAAAGAGAAAAAAAAAAGATACTTCAATATCTTTGCCAAGAACACCCCAAAAGGGGTCTTGAAAAGTCAGACATGATGAAACGACTAAACAACAGTAACCTCTGACTCAAAATCCAACATTCATTCCATTGCATTATGCTGTCGCCTAACCCAGAAGCTCATTCACATTCAAGAAAATCTGCCAAATCTTTGCTTTGGGTATTACCCAAAGGAATAGTATAAGAATTCATGCTTTGTACCAGTGATCTGGAAGTCAAAAGAAAATCCAAAGAAAGAAATGTTTCTGCCTACCCTAATCAGTAGAACGTAAGTGTCTTCAAGAAGAGAGATTGCATGAATTTTGTCTTTGTATCACCAAGGCCTACAATAGTACCATATATGTATGTAGTAGATTCCTTGTTACATTTATATATCATATATGCATATAATATATTATGTGTATATATAAAATAATCTTATTTAATATGATTTTATTGATTGGAATGTTTGATTGAATCAAAGATATCATGGTCTCTTTCCTTTCTCTCTCTCTCTCTCTCTCTCTCTCTCTCTCTCTGTCCTTCCCTCCCTCTCCTTTTTCCCTCTTGATGATCTCCTCAGCTTCCAAGAAACCAACAGTCATCATTCTGATGAGGATGACTCCCAAATCTATACATCCAGCCCTCATCGCTCTATTGAAAAAAAGAAAAAGAAAAAGAAAAAAAACAGAAACTGAAGGAGTAGAAGGGTAGGTAGAAGCAAGTATATGACAGTTCTGCTCTGAAGCTTCCAGGAATCAAACTCATTGCTACATATAAATGAGGAAATAATTAAAGGTTCCCAATTCATGCTTGATCCTTGCTCTACCTCAACTTCAGTGATAGCATTAAGGCACAGCTATTGAAACAAAAAGACTCACAGCATGGTAAAAATGGTAGCACAAGATTTCAGCTCATGTCTACCTCATTAAGTCTTCATAAAGAAAGGAAAACCAGGGCTAGAGGTCACATAGAGAGATAGAAGTAGGAAAGCTAACAATGGGATCTGACCAGAAAAATCAATCGTTTAGCAAGTTATTCCATTCTCTATCTGAGGACCATCTCCAGTCCTGATCTATATCTGGCCATTGGACCCAGATGGTTCTAGAGGAGAAAGCAAGGATGATTACTTTGCACAACCTTTCCTCACTTGAATCCGATTCATTTGCAAGTCATGGCATCAACTTCCTAATGTCATGGTTCTCTTTGAGAATGAAGGACAAGCAACAACAACAACCATTCTCCATCCAGTTCCTTTTGGTATGAACTCCAAAGATGTCCCACCCCTCCAGGTTCTATTTGTGTCTTTTCTCCTCTCCTCCCCCATTAGACTGTAATTTCCTTGAGAGAAGACTGTGCTTAGCACAATACCTGGCACATAGTAGGTACTTAATAAATATTTATTGAATTGAACTGAAATAATAGGGAAGAAGTGGAAGGTGGGGAGACGTGTATGGATTAACATTGATTTTTGTTTCCATTTCAAATTCATAGAAAGATGGTCAACATACAATTTGGTATACATAGTACTCCATGTTCTATCTCCATGTCCTTGTATTGGCTAGCCACAATACCTGGATTATACTCCCTCTTCACCTATCCCTGCTTTCCTTCAAGACTCAGTTCAATAACCATCTTCTTCATGAATCTTTTCCTTGAACCACCCCCCTTCCCACCACCAGGTACCTGCTCATGTATTCTTTTCCAAAACTACCTTGTATTCATTTTGTATATACTGCACTTAAACACATATAATGTTCATATTAAATCCATCATTAGAATCTAAGACTCTTAAGGGCAGGGACTGTTTCATTTTTATCTTCATTTTCCTGTCACTTTTGTCAGTGTCTGGCACATGATAAGTACTTAATAAGTATTTGTTGATAAGTCTTAATATAACTACCACAATGACCACTGACTACTAAATATCTACTCTTTTCTAACAGTAGTAGTAGTAGTAGTAGTAGTAGTAGTAGTAGTAGTAAAATCGATCTCTAATGGTTGCAAAGTGTTTCACATTCATTATGTCACATCTTCATAACAATCTTGTGAGACAGATACTATGAGCATTATTACTTTCATTTTATAGATGGGGCATTAGAGGATTAGCAAGGATGAGTGACTTGCCCAGAGTCACACATCTTACAAAAGTATTCAATGAAATCTGAAAGCAGAACCTTCTGACTCTATCCCCAATGCCATGCTGCTTCTGACACAAATCAATGCTGCTAAGACTGCTACCATTACTGCTACTACTTTGTTAAACATCATAAAGGCATATTTCTCTGAAGACCTCAAAGCACAGCCAGCCTTTTGTCTGTTAATGTTATATTAATAATTTTAAAAGAACATTAAAAACATGTGACTCATAACCCAGAAGGGAGAATAACACATATGTGCCAATGCCCAAAGTGTGCAGGCCTTTACACATGGTAATAGTTAGCAATTATATAGCATTTGAAGGCTTGCAAAGCACTTTCCATGCATAATGTCATGTGGTCTGCACAAGAACCCTGCCTGGTAAGTGCTATTATTCTTCCCACTTTACACAAGAAGACACTGAAGCTGAGAGGAGCTGTGCCTGGCCCTACGTCACATAGGCAGTAAATATTGGAGGCAGATTTGAAAGAAGGTCTTCCCAACTTTTAAGTGCAGAGTTCTAGCCAACATGCTGCTTTGTAGGCATATGATAGACAATCAGTAAATGGTAGATGAAAGAATTAATCCATTATCCCTATAAACTCACATTTAGTAAGGGGTTTCCACTCAAAATGGATCCTTTAGATGGCACAAAACTTCAACCTGCTTTGAATCACCATGTCCAAGAGACAGAGGGCAAGCCTAAAGCTTATTGAATTCCCCAGCCCCCACAAGCAGCTTCCACAGTAGCCTGGGTCTTGTGCTTCAAAAGAGTAGAAAACATTGTTCCTACATCTTGCTGGTTAAGAAGCTTTCCTTACAAAAAGGTAAAAACTGCCTCCCCAAATAATACCTGGTTGTTGCTTTTCTCGTAGACAAGCTTCAGACAGCAAAGTCTCCCTATCCAGAAGCTAAACTTGGGGACAACATGACCCCCTTCCTCTATTGCCTATTCTGACTCCCCAACAATGCCAATGCTGTCTACTTAATTCATGTGAGGGGTGTGTTGGCAGAGAGGCCAAGAGAAATAAAAGACATCTCAGAGGAGATTTCTCTTTCATTACTTGGACCAGAATCAAAAAGAGAACTAAGAGGGTTAAAGAGATGGTGGAGGGCTGGGGGAGATCTCTCTTTCATACCAAAGATGTCTAGGAGACATAGGCTTTAAAAATAATGTCTCTTCCTGACCTATGATATCTTGGAAAAACAGCCCTCAGACCCAGAAGCCATCCAAATTCCATGAGGTGACGTCAGACACGATCAGAGGGAGATTCCTACTCCTTCTTTCTTGGAGACATGATGTTTTTTCTACTGTCGCCTGGTTTTCCCCTGACATTAACTACATTCCCTTTCCTCCCCATCCCTTTTATTATAAATAACTCCAATTTCCTCCACTGAAAGACTGTGGTGGTTTGAGGATATGGTGAGGTTAAGTGATTCCAACAAGGAGCTGCATCAATAGGGAAAAATTAAAAGGAACAGAGAGAATGGGGAACCAGCTCCCTCCTAGCAAGATACTAAAGGGAGATGCTTTATCCTGTGGCCACTTCTCATCCAAATGACCTACAGAGGGCCAATGTTATCCAAGACTTGACAGTTTTAAAGTTCTCCCTCTTTTCTTTGTCTCTCCTTCCCATCTCCATCCCCTCTCATCCCGTTCCCAGCATTCCTTGGCCCTTAGCATTCTTTGCTTGCATATTACTGGTGTCTCTGTCTGTCATTTACCAGTCTTGGCTGCCACAGTAATGTCTTCCCTCATCCCCAGAAGTTCCGCTATTTTCCCCTGAGTATCCTCAGAGAAGTCTCCTGCCCCACCACAAACCTAATTAGCAGTGTCTACTCATCTCATCTCCCCAGCCAATCCTTCCCTTACCCTCTTCCCTTCCCCTCCTCTTTAGCCAACATGATTTTTTCCTTCTAAAGTGTTTGTAACGCATTCATGGTGAGCTGGGCGTGGTGTGCTAAGATTCCTACATGCCAGTGAGATAGAGATGCATTATAATTTTTATTGTCTATGATAAGGAACAAAGACAGCAACCAGAAATAGTGAGGAAGTAGAAAAGCGGTGGAGCAAGAGTGAATCCACTAATTGGCTGGATGGAATAAAACTGTGGTTTATTTTAAGCATTGATGCTGAGACTGCTAAGCAAGGAAGGAATGAGTAGTGTCCACCTTAGGTCTGCTTACCCTTCTTGCGAAATCTCTAGAGCCCTCTCTCAGACCACATAGTTCTGTCAATCAAAACATAAACAATCAACATCCATTACCTGTTTATATAGAATTTGGAACTCAAATACAAGATGATTTCCCAGACTTGGGGGTGGTGATTAGGCACTAGCAGCTGGGGAGACATGGAAAGGTACTACAAGACGTGATGCTTGAGCCGGGCTTTGAAGGAAACTAGGAATTCTAAGGGGTGGACATAAGGAGAGAGTTCACTCCTGATACAGGGGTAACCTGTTCAAAGTAATGGAAGAGAAAAGGAATGCCATGTAGGGAGAACAGCAAGTATGCCAGTTTGGCTAGAATATAAAGTGTGTGAAGAGGAATAATGTGTAATAAGTCTAGAAAGGTAGACTGGAACCAGACTGTGATTGGCTTTTAAATGGGAAACATCAGAGTTGATATTTTTGTCCTAGACACAATAGGAGGTCACTGGAGTTCATTGAGTAGGGAAGTGACATGAAGAGACCTGTACCTTGAGAATGTCACTTTGAAAGCTTTGAGGAAGACAGATTGGAATAGAAGGTGACAGGGGGCAGGGACACCAATAAGGATATTATTGCTATAGTCCAAATGACAGTGATTGAAGTCCTCAAATAGGGTTGTGGCCATATGTATAGAAAGACGTGGATAAACCTGAGAGATATCATGGAAATAAAACTGAGAAGATTTGACAAATGACTAGATATCAGGTAGAGAGAGTAAGTAGAGGTTAACTTCTGGGTTGGGAAAGGCTAATGATGCCACAGACAGCAATAGGCAATTTAGGAAGAAGGGTGGGCAAGAATATAAACTAAAACAAATAAAACTTGACATTTTCTCTGACCAAAAGAGAAAATGGTCTATGGAAAGGTGTGGAAACATAATAGTACAAAGGACAGGGACTGATTTGTGAACCATGAGAAAATTAGGAAAAAGATATGCATTAATTAGCTAGCGCTTCTCAAGATTGGCCTTTATCCTCGCTTTCATACACCCTATCCTAGTCAGCTGGGTTCATTTACTGCTCCCTCTCTCATTTGCTGGATCTTCACCCAGCAACCTTATCCACCATTTGTGGGCTCTGTCCTATTTATCTCTCTACAGTTTTGTGTGGTGATCTCATTAGCTCTGATGGAATTAATGATCATTTCTATGCATATTATTCTCAGACCTTTTTGTCCAGTTAAAAATAATAATGATAGCTAGTACTTATATGGGGGCAGCTAGTGCACCTCCCTGGGAATCAGGGGACTTATCTTTTTTATCTGGCCTCAGACACTTACTATCTATGTGACCCTGCGCAAGTCACTTAACCCTGTTTGCCTCAGTTTCTCATCTGTAAAATAAGCTAAAGAAGGAAATAGCAAAACATGCTAATATCATTGCCAAGAAAACTCAAATGGAGTAACAAAGAGTCAAACATGGACCCACATGTACAAAAATATTTATAGCAGTTCTTTTTGTGGTGACCAAGAACTGGGAATCAAGGGGGTGCCTACCAATTCGGGAATGGCTGAACAAGTTGTGGTATATGAATGTAATGGAATAGTATTGTGTTATAAGAAATGATGAACAGGTGGACTTCGGAGAAATCTGGAAAGACTTATATGAACTGATGTTGAGTGAGGGGAGCAGAACCAGAAGAACACTGTACACAATAATAGCCATAGTGCATGAGGACTGATTTTGATAGACTTAGCCCTTCTCAGCAATGTAAGGACCCAAAACAATCCTAAAGAATACATGATGGAAAATGCCAGCCACATTCAGAGAGAGAACTGATAAATAGAAGTATATATAGAATGATTTTACATATATGCACATACATACATACATACATATTTGCATCTAATGTTAGCCATCTCTGGGGGAGTGGTGGGAGATGGAAGGAAAAAAAGGACAAAAAAGAAATTTACATGACAACTTTATTATATATTTATATATTATGTTACATATAATATATATTGTATTTATATAAATAAACTTATATATTTAAATATATTTAAAGGGAATAGCAAGTTGTACATAGTAGGTTTGCAATTCCCTGTGCAAACATCTTTTTTTTTGTTGTACTGTTTTGTAGAAGTGCATGTTTCATTCCATATATAAATAAATAATAAATAAATTTACATTTTGAAAAAGAAAATTTTTAAAAACCCAAGAGTCGGACATGACTGAACGACAATAAGAACTTGATAAACAAATTAAGGAGAATGGAAGGATATCATAACTATAGACAGAAGAGTTCATGACCTAGGTTATCACCCCTATACCCATTTCCACTTTTATTCGACTCACCCTTCAAGGCCCAAGTCAAAAGTCTTTCTGAATCCTCTCAGTTAGAAATAACTTTCTATTTCCCTGTAACTTTTCCCCTATAACTTTTCTTATCCTTTGTACATTTCTAACCCTCTTGCTATGTTCATTCTTCATTATAATTACCCAATTATTTGACACTATTACAAATTCATAAATGCCAAATATCATCTGTGTTAAGAATATGAGCTCCAAGAGGGAGCAACCTCCAGAATAATATAGTAGTAAAAACACTAAACTGAGTCTAAGTACCTGAGTTCTAATCCTGACTCATACCAATAATGTTTACACAAATCATTTGCCAGTCTATATCTTTATTTCCTGAATTTAATTCCAGCATTTCCAAGTGACTACTGGACATTTTAACCAGGTATCCTTCTGACTTCTTAAACTTAATGTGACAAATGCTGAATTCTTTATCCCTAGCCACTAAAAAAATAGAAATAAAACTTTTCCTTCCAACTTCCATATTTCTCATAATATAACTCTCTTTGTTAATAATAAGTCACAGCTATCTTTGATGTTTATCTTTCTTTCCTTCACTCTATATCCAGCTCTCAGGGGCTATCAAGTCGTTCTTCCCAATGTCTTTGCATCTGTCATTCTTTTATATTTTCACTATAAGCACCCAAATCTAGCCTCTTATTAACTCACTCCTAGGCTATTGTATTGGACTTCATTGGCATCTCTGTCATTCTTCTGATTTAATCTATATTAACAGCAGACAGATATTCCTAAAGTGCCAGTTTCATCACGTGATATCTTGCGGAAAAAAAAATTTATTACTATCTATACAATAAAATCCTAATTCCTTAACTTGCCATTCATTAAGACCCTCCACAATTTCCTTCTCTTCCACTTTCCAATCTTATCTCCCACTATACACCTTCATGGATCCACAGTCTTAGCCAAGCTGGTCTACACCCCAACTACACCCCAATACTGCATATTTAATTGTGAAAGAATTCTTTGTAATAATGAGTAAATGAATGGAGAAAGAGGTTTGAGTGATTATGCAGATTTGGCAGTTGGTGAGGTTTTGACGGCAAGAAGGGGAATATAGGATTGTACTGTTGGCCCTGACCAAAAGCTGCCTTTTCTTACAAGGACTAATACCACCTCTGAAAGGATTGAAGAGTAGGGATAAAATTCTATAAGGTGTAGTCTCTGATACGGTTGGGTCCCAAACACAATTTGTTATCTGAGTAGATTCTGTACGCTGGCCATCTTAAGACAAAGCAAGTCCTTGGCAAAACACCGTGATCTTGACTTCTGCAGACATGGGTAGGGATGGGTATGAAATTCCAAAAATATCACACTGGAATTTAAAAATAGGAGGCTTTTCCCTGGAGGCTGATCACAGTGCTGCGGAGAGCTCCCCGAGTGGCCCTGGTGGAGAACTGGAACAAGCACGATATGTTCCCCACTGATGGCAAAGGCACACGAAGTCACTGATTATTTTGGTCCTTTTCTCACGCTGTTCACATCATGCCATCTCCAGGAATTAATACTCTTCCATTGCTTAAGAATGAAAACACAAAAATTCCTTGAAATATAACTTTTTCCAACAGAGCTTTCTATAAATTATCTGAAGGTATAAGGCCAAAGAACAACCACACCCGATCAGCCCCCAAGTGTCCTCTTAGAGCTAATACAGGGTAATTGATAATTCAGAATCATTTACATTTGCCTATGGAACATAGCCAGAGGCAGACCCCCAAACATTTACCATGCCCCGTGCCTAGCGGGGAGTCCAAGACAACCCAGTTTGACCATCCAAGGGCCTAGGTATAAAGAATACTTGAAAGAGACATGGTGGAAGTCTTCAAATATTTTGAAGGACTAGCATTTGGAGAAAGGCTTGGACATGTTCTGCTCATCTCTGAAGAGGTTGTGGTTTCAGAAAGGCTAATAATTCAGCTTTTGTATAGGGGAAAGCACTGAATAACCATTAGAACTATCCCAAGGTGGGATAGACTGATCTGGGATTTAAAAATTCCTTCTCACTAGAGATCATAGAAGAATAACAATGACAACAATAACACCAATATCTAGCAATTACATAGCACTGAGGTTTGCAAAGTGTTTATCTCATTAATTCCATAATAGCCCCACACGATAGGTGTTATTAATTTCACTGTCTTACAGATGAGGAATCAGAAGCAGAGAGAAACTTGTAAGTGGCCCAGGGTTACATAATGAGGAAATGCTTGAGGTGGGATTTGATCATAGCTAGAAAGGACTTCAGAGGATATGGAGTACAAACTCCTTATTTTATAGATGAAGAAACTGAGGAAAGATTCAATTAAAGAATAATAAAGTTGGAATATATAGAGTGCTTCGAGATTTGCAAAGCACTTTACAAATATTGACCCATTCCCTTTTGCCTTCCTGTTCTTCCCCTCCATTGTAACACTTATCCCTGGCCTCTTCTATATGAGATGATTAACCCCATTCTGTCTCTCCCTGTCTCTTCTCATTCTATTCCTCTCCCACCTCTCAAACTCACCTTTTAAAATATCATCCATTTTTATTCAATTGATCCCGTGCCCTCTATGTACACATATATACAGACACTCACATATGTATTCATATGCATATATACCCTCCTATATACACATATGTATATGTATACATATATAAATACATTTATATTCTCTTCACCTATCCTCATACTGAGAAAAGTTTCATAAGTTACAATTATCACTTTTCCATGTTGGCATGTAGATAGTTCAACTTTGATAAGTTCTTTATGATTTCTTTTTCATGTTTACCTTCTCATGCTTCTTGTATATGAATGTCAAATTTTCTATTCAGTTCTGGTTTTTTCATCAAGAATGCTTGAAAGTCCTCCACCTCACTGAATGACCATATTTTTCCCTGAAAAATTATGCTCAATTTTGCTGGGTAGGTGATTCTTGTTTTAATCCTAGCTCCCTTGATCTCCAGAATATCATATTCCAGGCCCTTTGATCCCTTAATGTAGAAATTGCTAGATCCTGTGTCATCCTGTTTGTGTTTCCACAACATTCAAATAATTTCTTCTTGGCAGCTTGTAATATTTGCTCCTTGATCTGGG
Source organism: Pseudochirops corinnae (assembly GCA_028646515.1). Lineage (NCBI taxonomy): Eukaryota > Metazoa > Chordata > Mammalia > Diprotodontia > Pseudocheiridae > Pseudochirops > Pseudochirops corinnae. The sequence continues at coordinate 308,365,204 of CM053586.1, read as the reverse complement.
AACTCCAGAACCTGGCTATAACATTCCTAGGAGTTTTCTTTTTGGGATCTTTTTCAAGGGGTGATCGGTAAATTTTTTCAAGTTCTATTTTGCCCTCTGGTTCTAAAATAACAGGGCAATTTTCCTTGAGAATTTCTTGAAGGATGCTTTCTAGGTTCTTTTTCTGATCATGACTTTCAGGTAGTCCAGTAATTTTTAAATTGCCTCTCCTGGATCTATTTTCCAGATCAGCAATTTTTTCAAGGAGATATTTCACATTGCTTTCTATTTTTTCATTTGTTTGGATCTGTTT
>CM053586.1:308348361-308364412 GCA_028646515.1 Pseudochirops corinnae | reverse complement strand
GTGTGTGTGTGTGTGTGTGTGGGTGTGTGGGTGTGTGGGTGTGTGGGTGTGTGGGTGTGGGTGTGGGTGTGTGGGTGTGTGGGTGTGTGTGTGTGTGTGTGTGGGCGTGGGTGTGGGTGTGGGTGTGGGTGTGGGTGCATACAGGTGTTGTTTGGAGACTGGGATGGGAAACTGGCAATAAGCAGGGGACTGGTAAGGTAGTAAGGAAGGACAGAGAAAGAAAGAGGGAGGGATAACAGCAAAAAAGGGCATGAAGTGAGAAAAGTAAGGAAGTAAAGAAAGTAGCAAAACGTCAGTATGTCACCTATAATACAAATATTGTACTTCTTTTAATGAGTAGAGCGATGAGGCGCCCCAGTTCCTTTTTGTAAATACTGAAATAACATTTTCCTTTGTATTCCTGACACTCCTGGGTTCAAATCCTTTCTCTGACGTTTGCTTAACTACGTGGCTTTGTGTAGTTCACTTGTTCTCATTGGTAAAATGTGGAGATTTGCACTTCATAGGTTCTTGGACTCTCTGCTTTATTGGGCTGTAAGAAAAAAAAGACCCTCAGCAGGGTACATTGTTATTGTTCTGTACCTTTCCTCCTTCCCCTCCACTGCCTCCTAACATCCCATCTTCTTACCTCCACTCAGCAACTCCACTCCGGTTAAGTGGGAATGGTTTACTGGGGATGCAGTGGTCTCAGATGTGTGACTCCTGGACTCTCCCTTCTACTTTCCCCTTCCACCCACTCCTGACCCTTACTTCACCTCACCCAGAAAATCCCAAATGAAGACATTTTTGAAGAGCTGGGGGGGATTTCAATCCATGCTGAAAGACTTGCTCCAGGGCAGACACCAGGCCACACTCACCACAGAGCAAGAGTGTAAGACTGCCATGCTGTAAAATTACCAAAAAGCTCTGGGGTCCCAGGAATGCCTTGTCTTCTTGGGGAGCCTCAGCCAAGACTGGGCAGTTGGTGGCAAGACTGAGCCTGAGTAGCAAGGCCCAGTGCTCCCCTAAACTTACAGAGGCCTCCAGAGACTAAAAGGCCGTCCCACAGGGATGGCTGGGAAATGAATGAATTTCTAGTTGGGGCAAGAAGGGAGATGGAGAGGGCAGGAACAGATGAGAAGATGCTGTGTCTCCCCTGGACTTTGGGGTCTTGTCTTCTTCTATGAGACAATGTCCCCATGTCCTATTGTCTCCCACCATCCTGCCCCCAGAGCTTCGGGTCACCCAAGGGAAGCCTCACCTCTTTCTCTGGCTTGTGGAAATGTTTGATGATGCCATTGACAGCCTCATGGATGGACTGCCTGCTGGAGAAACTATATTATACACATGAAGGAGGGATGCATGTAAACACTTTCTCTAAAGATAAAAATTATTTGACAAATTAATGCATTCATACTCTATATCTGTGTACTGTTCCTCTAAATTATTTATGTCTACATGGGTTGTCTAAATGTGGCTTTCACCAAAGAGATGGGTGTTATGCAAATATTCCAGCCTTGAAGCCAGGATTACATGAGATTTGAGTTTAATTTATGTGGTACCTCCCCCTTCCAATCCATTTCACACACCTTACCCTTCAGCAGTATTTTCAGGGAAACAGTAAAGTAATGATTTATCAATGGTTGAATTTTAAGGAACAAATACATAGACTCATAGAACTAAAAACACCTTCTAGGTTTTAAAAAGCATTTTCTTTCTAAAGAATTACTTATATTATGATTGAATCATGGTGCTAGAAGGGATCTTGGAGATTATGTAGTCTGATCCACCCTCCTGTTGATGCATTAGTGTTTTCTGAATAGGGAAGATTAATGTAGCCAAGATTTCAGTTTCCCAGTCTATAAAATGGACATAATTGGGGGCAGCAAGGTGGCACAGTGAATCGAGTACCAGCTCTAGAGTCAGGAGGACCTGAGTTCAAATCCAGCCTCAGACACAACACACACACACACACAAACACACACACACACACACACACACACACAAAACTAGCCGTGTGACCTTGGTCAAGTCACTTAACCCCAATTGTCCTACCTTCCCCTCCAAAAAAGTAATAAAATAAAATAAAATGGACATAATGATGCTCCCTTTTACAATCATGGGATTTTAGGTTTGGAAGGAGAATAAAATAGTAGCATCCTTGATCTAGAGATAATGGTACTTAGACATCATTTAGCCCTGTCTCTCATTTTGTAGGTAAAGCAGCTAAGGTTCAGAGAAATTTCACCTTGTAGGATTCAAGTCCAGATCTCATGCTAACATGACAGAGAAATGATCCATTAAAGTAAATCTTCTTATATAGGTGAGAAGTTTATTGTGAAAAATCTCAAAGGACCCTCGTGATGACATGTCAGTCTTTATATTCTTTACTTAGTAATACTCACGCTCCTCATAATGACTGTTTCAAATGTTCTCCCCTACCCCCCACAAATAATAGATGGCACTCTATAGTATTACAGATTTAGAGGTGTAAGGACCCAAAGAGGTCATTTTACAAATGAGGCAACTCTGACTCATAGAAGTTAAGTGATTGCCTAGTTATACAAGAAGTAGCAGAATCAGCATTTGAACACAAGACCAGTGATTCCAAATCCAGTACTTTTCCCATTCTCCCATGTCCTTCTCTTTCTCTTTGTTGAATTCCTCACCTTGTACTTCACAGAAAGAAAAGAAGTAATAGGGTATCTGTCGCAAATTCCATCTTCTCCATAATTCTGCAATTCAAGTTACAGGATGTAGTTGGTTGAGACTAGTGACTTTAACTCATCAAGTCAGCTAGGTGCCATTGCACTATGGTGCCTCCATTGTAAACAGCTAAAAGGTGACTCAGTGTAACTTGTATTACCAAGGATGGCTAACCTGGAAGAATCCTACCACAATAATGATGATTACAGTTGTTTTTATTTGTTTGTTTGTTGTACATTGTTCTTGAGGAGGACCAAAATGACATCGTGTTGGAATCAAGTTATGGTGTTTCTGGCTGTGGATGCTCTACCATAAGTCAGTCACAAATAGTTCATGTAAACATTTGGGATGGAAATATCTAAATCTGTATATCTTACATGTCTTTTGTGCTACTGCAGTTCTGCTTTGTTCCTAGAGCACAGTGCCTTCTTTGAGGGCACACCATGCTGGGCAGTCTTTTGGTAGTAACTCCCATATCACCCAATCAAATCCAAAATTCTTTACAGAAACCTTGAAAGTAGCTTTGATTGCTTCTTCTGACCATCACCTATGTGACTTCCTTGCATGAGTTCTCTGACTTTTTGCAAGTGTACATTTAGCATTTGGACAATGTGGCCAGCCCATCTCAGTCCCTCCCCTGGCGCCCTCAGGAAGATTGGGTCACAACACCTCCTCCCAGAGTAGAAAGGAGCATGCTAAAAACCATAGTACACAAACTCTGCTCTCAAAGTTCATGTTTTTATGGTGAAAGCAAGCTAGTCCCTAGAGATACAAAAATAGACAAAAATAATCCCTTCCCCCAAGAAACTTACATTCTAATGGAGGAGACAACATGCAAACAACATGCAGATAGACAAGATATATGCAGACTAGATTAAAGAAATCTCAAAGGGGAGACACTAAGTTATCCTTGGTGCAGAGAGGAAAGGATTGTGATAAAACATTGTATGAAGGACAGTAGATATATGGTGAGTCTCTAAGGAGTACTTGGTATAAGGCAGTGGGTATGGGAAGTGGGCAGAACTTAGCAGAATTAGGAGGTTTGTGCTAGTGGTGAAATGATCTTAGATCTCCCCTAATTATTGCACTTCATTGTGGCATGTGATAGGGGTGGCATGAAGTATCCTTATGTTGCTGTCAGTGTGGGTCACATTTTGTGCTGCTCACCATCTCACATGTACATACCAAAGAATAAATGATGATCACAGGTAGTACTATCTAGTAATACCTGTCCTGCTTTTAGACAGGTTGACTTTTGGAACTCAAGTGTGAGACTTTGCATTTGTTCACACTACATTTCATTTTATTAGATTTGGCTCAAATTCTCCAGCTTGTTGAGATTTTTTTTTTTTTGGATCTTGACTATATCACCCAACCTGATAACTATCACTCAAATCTTTGTGTCAACTCTACAAGTCTCAGGATGGAAAGAGATATCTACATTCAGAGAAAGATCTAGAAAGAACAGAGTTTAAATGAGACTGAAACAATCTCCATGCTATCGTTCTTTTCCATGTTTGGTTTTCTTTCTTTTTTCCCATTGTTCGCTCCATTGGTTACAACCCTTCCATACAACCAGACTAATGTCCAGTGTGAAAGTATTTGCAGATCCTATACTTGATTGCTTGCTGCCATGGAGGAAGGGGGAGGGAGGGGAGAAAATTTGAAACTCAAGGGATGGTGGAACTGAATTTTGTAAACTAAAAGTAAATAAACAAATCAGTTTAAAAAAAATCTTTGTGTCATTTTGCATATTAGAAAAACATCCCTTCTGGTACTTTATTCAAGTGGCAGCATTAAAAAAATGTTAAATAGGATAGGTAAAGCCCAAACGGGTACTGGGTAATTTTGACTGTGCTTCACTGGTACAGAGAGTAGATGAGGAAAGATATTCTTCCCACTCTGCTGGAAGTGTAATTCTTAGCCCATGTCTCTATATACCTCATATTCAGCCATCCCACTAGCCATAGCCTTTGCCCAGCCTTGCTTTCCAGGCTATTATGCACTATATACCCAGGGTACCAACATCATCATTCCCTTTTTCCAGGCTGTCTTCCCATTGGCACCAACTTCCCCCTCCTATTGTCTTGATTTATCACCCATCCTGGGGATTCACAACACATAAGATATACAGGTAATGAGAGGATTAACTGAAGAAATCAGCAGTCATGGTGGCTTATCCCAACTATCCAGATTACTGACCACACTGATTCTTTCAATTGTTCTTCCATACTCTTTCCCAGTTGCTTCCCATTTGCCTTCCATTTCCATTGCATCCACTGAAATCTTTCTGTGTTGTGGTTCATTTCAAAGATAACTGGATTTAGAGTCTAAGAAACTTAGTCAGAATTCTCATTCTGCCACATGCTACCTTTGTAGTCCTGGACAAATCATTTCACTTCTCTGGGTCTTAGTTTCCTCATTGGTAAAGTGACAGGGTTGGAGTAGATGGCCTTTCTGGTCCTATATTGCTCTATATCTACCATCTTATAAAAGGCTTTTTCCATTGAAATAGAGATAGACTGTATCTACAGCATTTTCTTGGTCTACCAATTCAATGACCTTATCAAAAGAAATGGCATTATTTGGGTATGATGACTGAGCCATATTCATTTTAGTGATAACCACTTCCTTTGTGGGATGTTCATTAATAATTCCTTTGATAATATGTTCTCCATTTTTCCCAGGAATTAAAGTGAGGATCACTAGAGTAGGAATTTGGAGACTATAGCCTTCCTATTTTGCAGAGAAATAGACAAATCTATGCTTTTTCTGTTCTGTGGCACAACTTCCATTCTTCCTTATGTTTTGAAGATAGTTGACGGTTGCTCAGTGATGAACTCTTGTCAGATCTTTTAATACAGTGGCATGTAGTATAATTGGAATTGGTGATTTTAACTCATCAAGGGCAGTTTGGTGATTTCATATTTATATTGTGTATCAAGGAATCATTTCCTCATTTGAATTTCTATAACACCATTTTTAATCTCTCCCTGGTTCATGTCTCATACTATCAAATATATTTTTCCACTTATTCCTGTACACTATCTCCCCATAGAATTCTGTCAGTTCCAGGAGAGCAATGACTCTCATTCTTCTTTGTATTTCCCACAATGCTTAGCATTGATCTTTATGTATAGTTGTAATGCCAAGCAAAGGCAACTTCCAAGATTTGGAATACCAGCATAATAACTCTCCATTTATTCAGTGACAAATTAAGGTAAAACATTCACAAAAAAGAGAAAATCAAAATACAGCATTTACCATGTGTAATTCCATAACTTAGTAAGTCCTCAATTCAATCACAAAGTACTAAGGTCCAAGTACTACTCCACCCCTGGGCAGTACATTCATTTAGTCAAGCACAAAGTCTCTCTATTCAACTGGAGATGTTTCCAATCATAAACAAAGTACATTCATTTGGTAGTAAGTTCTCAATTCAATCACAAAGTATAAAGTCAAAATACCCCACCCCTGGCTACTACATTCATTTAGTCAATCACAAAGTCTCTCTTCTCAAATGGAGATTAGTTTCCAATTATAAACAAAGTACATTCATTTGGTCAGTCATAGAGCACAAAAAAGTCAAAAGTTCCCCACCCCTGGATCACAGCTGAATTACAATTATCATCAGTTAACACCAAGCACTTTCTCAAAAGGGTCAGTGGAGAGCACAGAAGGCCATCTACCCCTAAGTTATGACAAGTTAAGGTATAATCACAGCATTTAATACCCAAGGAAAGGTCTTTTCTTCATCTTGACATGAGGCAAGTTCTCAGCAATATCTGTTCCTGGGGAGACAAATCTTAACAAAGCCATGATATACATTGCCAGTGTCCTCATTGATTCATTCTCTGCCTGCAGAACAGTCCCAGAACCCCTGAAGAAAACATCAGCAAGACCCTCTTCCAGGGTTTCTGTAAACATATAAGAAAATCCTCCTTCAGAGCTTCTGAACCAACAGCAAGGTTCTAGGACCTCTGCAACAACAGCACTGTCCTTTACTAGCAGACTTATTTGGCAAAACAACATCAAAATAGACAGTCAAAATACCAGGATCACAGTAATGCCTCCGCAGTTGTTGACAGCTCCAGGTAGCAACTCTCAAAAGTCCTGTGCAGCTCCAACTGGCCCTCAGCAGTCCGGGCAACTTCAGCTGGCAGTTCTCTCTCTCTCTCTCTCTCTCTCTCTCTCTCTCTCTCTCTCTCTCTCTCTCTCTCTCTCTTTCTCTCTCTCTGTCAGCAACTCTGGCCCTGGAAATTCTCCTCTCTCTCAGCCTGCATGATGCTACTCCCTCAAAGTTCTTCTGCTTCTCTCTGCTTGGGCCTCTCTCTAAATACACGGCACCAACTCCTCCCAGTTCAGCCTTCTCTCTTCATGTCAACAAGTCCATCCTACAAGTGGGATTCACAAGCTCTGGGTTTCAACACTCAACCTGAAAACCAAGCCAATACAGGGGCATCTTTAAATTCCATTACAATTATAATAGTATATAGTTAAAAGATTTTTGAACTACTTAATAGTTTAAATATTATGCCTGTGCAAATGACTCCTAACCCAATATATTCAGCTCTAATCTTTTTTCTGAACTCTATACTGACAATTCCTCCTGCTTGCTGGACATCTCTACTTGATATCCTATTGGTAAATTAAACCCGATGTACGTGGACTCTCCCTTCTCCAAATTACCTATTTCAATTTAGGTCACCACAATCCTCCCAGTTACCTAGGCTCATAGGAATTATCCTTTATTCTTCCTTCTTTCTCCATATCCAGGCCTAATCAGTGTATAACTCTAATAGTTTCTACCTCCATAGCATTTCTTGAATTTGTTCCCTTTTCTTCACTAGTTCAGGCCCACATTACATCCCACTGGACTGTTAATGGCCTCCCCATTTGTCTTCTGGGATCATTTCCCTTCACTCTCATTCACTCCTCACATAGCTGTCAATGTAATGACATTAAGACAGACACCTGCACATGATACTTTCTTATTTAAAGAATTTCAGTGGCTCCCTATTTCCTCTTAAATAAAATATAAAATCCTTAGCTTGGCATTTAAGGTCTACCACATTCTGGCTCCCACATATTCTTTCCAACCTGATTTCATATTACTTCTCTTCATACATTTTAAATTATAACCACTATACTATAAATTTTCCATCTCCCACCTCCAGGAATTTGCATAAGCCTAGAGTACACTTTTCCTCATCTCAGACTTGCAGAATATTTATTTCATGTCAGATGATATGTCCTCCACAAAGTCTTTTCTGATTGGTCTATTTAGTATTCTTTCCATTTACAAAAATTCCAATTTCATTTCATTTTATCTTGACCTATTTCTCCCTTCACTACCTTGTATTTTATTTACATATTGCATTCCCCTAGTAGGATAGAATCTCATTGAATACAGGAACCATTCTACTTCTTTGTCTTTATATCCCTAGTTGCTAGCACAATGTTTGACTGATGCCTAACAACTTTTCTTCAATTTAGTTAAATTAACAAATACATTCACGAATAAATTAGACTCAGCCCTAACTGTATGGTTTGACAATGATTGTTATTCCAGAAGTAGCAGTGGGGAAGACCAAAATAATGTGATCTACTCAGTGCCCTTAAATTTGTTCACTTGTTTTAGCAGAAATCAATATACAACCAGCAGGATGCCAAGGCCCATTGAAAAGTTGAGGTCATTCAAGTCTACCTTAAGTAGAATGAAAGGATGTTAAATAGTAGAAGGTCTATACTGCACGCTACTTAAGAATAAGAACAATGTCTTTAGTGATGATGGTGGGTAAGTAAGAGTTTTATTGGTTGAATCTTTGATGTGAACAATGTGACTTTTTTGATGGGGCATCCCGAAGGAAGTAAGTAGAGTTTGACACATGTTCTTCCTAGCAGCTTTATCTCTTTGTTTCTGTAACTTTGCTCCTAGAATAGGAATTGCAGGTTCTTTCTTAAAGGTGGGAGTATTCCATTTCAGAATAACAGTAGCACAACTGAAATTAATTGGTTCATCAGATAGGATGGTGAGCAGAGTAAGCTTTTTCTGGGTTTTAATATTCATTTATTATTTATTATCATTGTTTGGAGATTTTTCATCCTTTCTTGTTTTTTAAGTTCTTGCACGCATTCCTCTTTTTAGTTTTTGGGCAACAAACCTTGGTGCCTCACTCAGACTTGTTTTTGGCTTGAGAAGACTGTTTTTTCAAACTTTGTTTTTATTATAACTTTAAAATTTTTCTGAGCTATGAATGTGCCTTTCCTGTCTTAGCCCTCCTTCTGTGCATATATGCTTTTGAGTGTGCTGTAGGATATTCATGGTTGACTGTGCATTCCTTCAGTGAAGAACTCACTACTTTTGAACAGTTCAGGTTTTATAAGTATAGGCACACAGAGAGAAGGGAGGTAGAGAGATTGTGGGAGAGATTAATGCTGACATCATTACAAAAGCAGATGAAAACGGATTTTTATTGATTTTGCTATGAGATCAAGAATGGGTTTTAAAAATTATATATATGTATATACACATAAAGATATATGTATGTATGTATGAAGGCATGTAAACATATATGCATATATTTATATACATACAGATAGACAGAACTATAAGTATCTATAAAGAGTGAGGGAAGGAAAGAAGGAGGGAGGGATGGAGGGAGATGGAGAGAGAGATAGAGGAAGAAGAAGGAGGAGGAGGAGGAGAAGGAGGAGAAGAAGAAGGAGGAGGAAAAGGAGAGGAGATAGTAAACATATGTAGGGGACCCTGTTGTGACACGTGGTTCTTTATTTACTTTCAGTTCTCATGCCTTTTTCTTGTTAATAGTTGTAGCTACAGAAACATTCACCAGTCATTTATTCCAGTGCTTAGGTCAGCTCATTAGAAGAAGGGGTAATTTTGGGTGGTTGAAAATCTACATTATCCTAACTTTTCTGCTTCTTGTTTTCCGTGGATCTTTGATAACAAAGAAATTTTTTGAGAAGGTCTTGGAATTCTTTCATAGGACGATATCCTTAGACTAGCAAATAACATATTTCCAACCCCAAACTATTGCTTTCAGAGGTTGACCAGAAGGCCAGTGCTCTAAGACTCCTCTATGCCAGCTTATTGTTTCCTTTTACCTTACTCTCTTTTTGTACTATCCCTTTACTTCTCTCTGGAATATCTTCTTTCCTGGTATATCGTCTGGTGATTACAAATCACATGCCTCTTTCCTGTACAAATGTCAGAGATTACCTAAGGGATTTTAGAGCTTGATTGGAAATAATCAAAGTTGAATTGTCCAGAGGGCAAGCTGTTTGCTGAGTGGCAGCGGAGAGAAGGCTGTTTGGTGCTAGATTTTTAGTCAGAGGTCTTGAGTTTACATCTCAGCTCCATTATTTACAAGTTGTACAACCTTGGGTAAATAACTTAGCATTTCTGGGCCTCATTGTTCTCATCTGTTTTAAGGAACAGTTGAGTTGATGACCCTTTCAGGTATAAATCAGTGATCCTGCAGTTTGTATGCTCTTTGCCTCCCTCCCTTCTGGGAAATGGGTGGGCCTTCTTTAAAGATGAAGAACCACTTGGCTTCCAGGTTTGCCCTGCTTCCTAATGACAGAGACAAGAGGCAGAGAGACAAGCAGACATATAGTGACACACGGCACTTAAAATAAGACTTGGGAAATGAAAGTTGGAGAGACGCATCTGGTTCCTGAATTTGGCTCTCCTAAGACACATTTTGAGATGGCTGTTTGAAATGCTGAACGTCTAATTGTTTGTGAAACATGATAATGATGATGACTGTGGTCGTGGTAGTAGAAAAAGGCAGTGATAAACACTCATGACATTGAGTGAAATTTTCTTGCTTTCAAGGAATTTCAATTCCATCTAGAGTATGATGATTTTTTTTAAATTTGGGAATTGATATGATAAGTTTATTTGTTGTTTAGTTGTTTTAGTTATATCTGACCGTTTATGATTTGAGGTTTTCTTGGCAAAGGTACAGGAGTGGTTTGCCATTTCTTTCTCCAGCTCATTTTTTTTTTTTCACTTTTTGGAGGGGGGAAGGCAGGGCAATTGGGGTTGACTTGCCGAAGGTCACACATCTAATAAGTGTTAAGTGTCTGAGGCTGGATTTGAAATCAGGGCCTCCTGTCTCCAGGGCTGGTGCTGTATTCACTGTGCCACCTAGCTGCCCCATCCAGCTCATTTTACAGATGAGAAAATTGAGGCAGAGTCAAGTGACTTGCCCAGGGTCACTCCAGATAGTACATGTCTAAGGCCAGATTTGAACTCAGGAAGAGGAGTCTTCCTTATTCTAGGCCCAGTACTCTATTTGCTATGCCACCCAAAAACAAGACTGAGACTGTGTGTATTCTTCCTAGGAGTGGTCAGAGTGGTGAATGAAGGAAGGAAGATAAGAATATCGAATGGATCTGAAAGAGTAAATGTTTAGGCATTGAGATGCTTGGGGTTCTTTGCTCTTCCTTCCCTGTGCTAACACTGGCACCATCATTTATTATTATTTTTTAAAATTATAAGTGGTCTTGGGGGCAGGAAGGTGGGCAGTAGGTCAAAGGATAATAGTTTTAAAGCTGGAAGGGACCTTAGGAACCATCAAATCCAACCCTTCATTTTACAGATTAGGAAACTGATTCACAGAGAGATTAAATGACTTGTCCAGGGTCACATAGGAAGGAAAGAAACAAGCATTCATTAAATACTTATTATGTGCCACACTAAGCATTTACAAATATGATCTCATTTGATCCTCAAACAACCCTGGGAGGTAGGAGCTATTATCATTCCCATTTTACAGAAGAGGCAACTGAGGCAGACAGAGGTTAAGTGACTTTCCCAAGGTCACAAGCTAGTGTCTCAGATTGGTTTTGAATTCAAGTGTCCTTGATTCTAGGTCCAACACTGTGTCCACTGCAATACCTAGCTGCTTACCCATCACTGTCACTAGGAGTCATAAAAAGTCTGATTATCTTTGTGGAGGTAAAAATTTAGCAGGTGAAATATATCAGGAAGTATTTTGTGCTGGGGTGGGGAGAGGAATGGTTGCTTGTTCTCTCAAGGATCTGTCTCATACCTTCTCTTGCAGGTGGTGTGGTCCTCAATCCAACCTATTATGGCATGCCTGGCCACACCAACATTATGATCCATGAAGTAGGACATATCTTGGGGCTGTATCATGTCTTCAAAGGGGTGAGTGAAAGGGAATCTTGTGATGATCCCTGCAGGGAGACTACACCAACCATGGACACAGGGGACCTGTGTGCTGATACAGCCCCCACACCCAAAAGTAAGCTGTGCCAGGACCCAGAACCTACTAATGACACCTGTGGCCAAAACCACTTTTCTGGGACACCATTCAACAACTACATGAGCTATACAGGTAATAGAAAATGACTAGTACATAATCATTTTTGTTTTGTCTCATAGACATACCCTTTGGAGGGACAGAGTGGGAGGTAGGAGGTAGAAATGATTTAGAAGCAGGAAGACAGGAACAGAGGGGTTGCTTTTATTTCATGTCTCCTGGAAGAACTTAAAAGACTATGAAGTGATGCAGGATTAATTTTGAGGGAAAAATTGGAACTTCTATCCTTGTGAATATTACAAAAGAGAATAGGTCCCTGTCTATATGAATTTGTTAGTCTAGGACCTCTTGAGGACTTCCCCACATTCTGGGATGCAATGATTCCATGGTCTTCAGTTGGTAATCACTTATTAACTTCCTGCTAGGCACAAAACACTGGATGTTGTTCGTTCTCTTTAGGCATCAAGTCTAAAACAAAGTCAGTTGGATTTAAAGGGGTTGGGGATCCTCCTTGTACTTACTGAATCTCAAATTCTGTTTGTCCTTTGCAGTTCACTAGATGAAGACTCTGAAGATCAAGACTTGAATGTCTTTAAATGCATTTTCACATTTTATTTTAATGTGCACCCATGTACCAAATGCAGATTTCCCAATAGTAACTTAAGACCCCCTTTTTCACCAAAAAACTGCCACCAGATCAAGAAGACTTGGAAGTCAGTTCAACCAGCCCCTGGTTTAGTCCTTAGTGAATACAAGATACTGTGCTAATGCTATGTGTACAAATGCAAAAAACATCATTCTGTGTCTTTGTGGAGGTTATACTCTAACCAAGGGGGCACTAAATGTACAGTGATAGATAAATGCAAGGTCGTTTGAGGAAGTAGAAAACACTAAAGAATCTGGACATGGGAGAATATTCTAAGAGAATGTGGCATCTGAAGTTAGCCTAATGGATTCAGAAAGACAGAAATAGGAAAGGAAGCTAATGTGTACACTGAGGATAGACTAATTCAAGTTCTTTTTGTTTCTTATAATTGGGACTGTATTTGGGTATTCCTGACTCTCAGGACAACTGTATTCTTTAGTTTCTCTCCAACCTAATCCCTGTTTCCACCTTTCAGCTTCAGTTCTGCCTTAATGACATAAGTCTTGTTGATGTTCAGTCATGTCTGAATGTTCCTGACCCTGTGGACCATACTGTCCATGGGGTTTTCTTGGCAAAGTTACTGGAGCAGTTTGTCATTTCCTTCTCCAGTGGATGAAGGCAAACATAGGTTAAGTGACTTGGCCAGGGTCATGCAGCTAGTAAGTGTCTGAGGCCAAATTTGAACTCAAGTCTTCCTGACTTCTATTCCTGATCTCTATCTACTGAGCCACTAACATAACTAACTAGGAATATTGTACTTCTCTTAGTATTCCTCTACTGCACACATAGTCTGAGGCTATGAACAGCCTTGAGGCATTCCTACTGATGGCCGTAGTCACTCTCATCTCTGGGGTAAAGGAGAATTTGCCTGGAAAGTCTTCTATTGAAGTAGGCAGAAGGAATAGTTCTTTCTTAAGGAACATCAAAACAAAACAAAACAAATACACAAACAACAACAAAAACAACAGGAATGCTTTTGCTGGCGTTTTTGTCGGCTCTTAATTTTTTTTTTCCTTTGAAAAATACTTTCCCAGACACTGGTGATGCCATTTATAATCAAGCAGTTCTGCAAAGAAAGCTGATAACCTGGTCACCTCTATGATCCTGCAATAATTTTCTCCTATAGTTCCATATTGCCCAACCATCCAGGTATACCTAGTTAATGAATCCCACCCCTACCCCCAACCAGCAAGTCTTGGCAGCTGCCAGAAGGAGGACAAAGTCATGGCTTAAACCTCTAGGGAAAAACTCAGGAAATTGATCTGTAGGTAGGGAAAAAGAAAGTTTTGAAGTAAAGGAAATGTTTCAATTGTAGTAACATTTCTCCTGAACTATAATAGGAGATTCTTCAAAAGTAAGCCACTTTCTTCTTCCATCAGTAGCACTGGGACTTATTTTTTGTCTCGATTTCTTGAGACATCTCTCGCCTTCCTTGTCAGAGTCTTTGGGCAGGAAACAGGGTTTCTTCAGCCTCACAACTGGTCACACATGGAAAAGCCACGTGCTGAAACACTGCCATCTTGTGGCCTCTTGCACATTTAGCAGTCCATTTTAGACCAATTTCTGAGCCTGGGGGTATTTGAATTTTACCTTCCTCTAGTGGAATAATTTGGAAATGATTACCCTACTTAACATTGTGTAGCAGCACTTTATCTTTCTCAGCTTGTTTCCTTGTCTTTTATATTTCATTCACAGATGATGACTGCACTGATCACTTCACCCCAAATCAAGTGGCCCGCATGCATTGCTATTTGGATCTGGTGTATCAGCAATGGAGTGAGAGCAAAAGACCCACCCCCATCCCAATTCCACCAATGGTCATTGGACAGACCCAAGATTCCCTCACCATTCACTGGCTGCCTCCCATTAGTGGGGTTCTGTATGAAAGGTGAGATCAATGCTTGGAGGTGGGGTAGAGAGAGCAGTTATAAGGGATAACAGACTTTTTCTTTTCTGAGAATGGTGGGGAGTAAAGGTTTCTTGTATGCCTGCACAGGGAAAACCCCAAACTGTACCATTGCAAAATTAATGAGTCACATAGTGAGCTCCAGGATACTCTCTTGACCCTTATTTTTGCTCTAGTCCCAGATCTGACCTCATTTAGTAAATGACTAGCCAGCTCATTACATGTGCTCATTTTTCTGGGAGGATGTCTGACAGGCATTTCTTTGGACACCCATATAGAAAATGTCACATCTGGCATGACAGCTGTGGTCGTCCAGCAGTTGAGGAAGGTGTTGAGGATGAACTGGCAGGCTTTGAGGTGTACTTGCCAATTGGCAGGCATTAGCCATTACCTTCTTAGTGAGGAGAGTGGCCAGCTACTACTCTAATGTCAGAGAGAGGAGAAAAATAGGGATCATTCCTCCTGGCTATGCTGGTGGGATGTGTGCATATTTTGCACAAAACATTCAAGGTAGTCCCTGACAAATGTTAAATGTTAGAGTGCAATACAGGGTCCAGTTCTGTGCAGAATTAGGAAGTAGGTGGTTTTCTTTGGTGTCCCCAAACTTTCTCTTCAGGATTTTGCTCCCTTTGGACATCATGGATGGTCCAAATTCCCACCAGGTACTTTGCTTGTAATATCCTTTTTACTCATCTCACTATGATCAAAGCCCACCCTAGGATCTTTTATTTGTATTGAGGTATTAATGATTAACAGTAGCATAAAGTATGATTCCTCCCAGAACTCTTGGCATCTTGGCAGTCTTCAAAGTCTTAAGATAAAACCCAGAAACCTGACTGAGGTTATTTGCGCAGGGGATTGGGCAAAATTGGAGGTCATGGGATGCTTTTTAGAACTCCCCTGAGCTACCACATCCTCCCCTAGGAGAAAAGATTGGCTTTGCTCTACTCCCTACTGTGCCTAAGACCAATCAAGGATATGATGTACCTGAACAGTATTCTGTAGTCAAATGCTATATGGGTTTGAATGAGAGGAAAGTCAGGGAGGAAGACAGCCACTGCGATGTAACCAAAAGTCCTA
Source organism: Pseudochirops corinnae (assembly GCA_028646515.1). Taxonomy (NCBI): domain Eukaryota; kingdom Metazoa; phylum Chordata; class Mammalia; order Diprotodontia; family Pseudocheiridae; genus Pseudochirops; species Pseudochirops corinnae. The sequence goes on along the minus strand of CM053586.1, from coordinate 308,348,784 downwards.
AAGGCATTTTCCCCAAGCTTTCTTGAGGTGACAGTCACTTTGACTTCACACTGATAGCTTCCATTTGATGCTGGGGCCTCATATTTTATTCTGTTTTTATATTTTTAAAGCACATTTTCCCCCACATCTCTGTCATTTGATACCCTTTACAGTCCTATGAGGTGGTCAGGGAATCTCTTTTTAGTCATTAAAATGTGTGCGTGTGTGTGTGTGTGTGTGTGTGTGTGTGTGTGTGTGTATACTAGACTTGGAGTTAGGAAGAGCTGGGCTTAAATTCCTCCTCAGGTACTTACTAGCGATGTGACCCTGTACAATTCACTTAGCTGCCTCAATTTCCTCATCAATAAAATGGGAATAATGATACTATTTACCTCACAGTGTTGTAAGAAAAAGTGACATATATATGTATACTTATATAATGAG
>CM053586.1:308321519-308347861 GCA_028646515.1 Pseudochirops corinnae | reverse complement strand
CATTCATTATGTACTTTATACTAAAAACTATAAATATATTTTCACCCCACATATTCCATTATATATATTTATATAACTATATAAACTACATCTCTATATAACTATATATATTCTATGTTTAGTATATGTAATGTATATAACATATGCTCTATAATGTACTGTGTATAGTATGTATAGTTATATGTATTTATTAAATTGCATATATATAATGCTTTGCAAACTTTAAAGTGTAATATAAATATCTGATACCTGTGAGCTATTATGTGTCTACCTCTATTTGTATTTTGTGTGTGTGTGTGTGTGCATGTGTAGATAGATAGACAGATAGATAAATATAGATATATACATACATAACACATATATATCTGTATTGGTATAGGCATATATGCAAGGATCAAATGAGATAATGCATACAAAACTTTATAACATTAAATTGCTATAGAAATGATACCTACTCTATACATACATGATATGTGTGTGTTAGAAAAATTCATCCGTAGATTAAGGTAAATTAAAATTAATTTTTGGGAGGGAATTTTTTTTTTGGATAATTTTATGATATCTCTATGGCAATCCTTGGAGGGAAGGAAAGAGTGATGGTTATAAAACTAGAAGGAAGAATCATTTCCTAACATTTTTCTGTATTAATATATGTGTACATTTACACATTGTCTAAACCCAGAGTTATTTAGCGTATGAACAATGAGGTTGTCACATGCCAGTTATATATGCATCTCTCTCATGTTATAGGGAGAGGGGTATCTTTCTGCACCTGTGATTTTGAGTAGCTTGGATTGGGCAGACTGAAGAGCAATCCCTGTGGGAATGCGCACAAACCAGAATTTTACATCCGTTTACATAGCACACATAAACAATTTAATCTTTCTATTTTCTCTCCGGTACAAACCTGACGACAAACCCGACATCAGCACTGGGTTGCCACAAACTGTTGGCTGAGAAGACAGCCATTTGCTTTCTTACGTTTCTCTAAGGGGTTGTAGTCTTGAGATCTCCTGATATGTTCATTGGTTATAGACTCACGTCACATCCCCAGGAGTTTACGTGGAGCAGGCTACTGTGTTTACCATCCCTAGTTGGTATTTGGAATTCTCATGTCATAAGGGGGCCCTGTCTACGCATACAAGCAAGAAGAAAGGCCAAATGTATCCAAGAAAACATGATGAGTTCGTGGCCATTGAAAATGAGTATCAAGGCCAGGAAAGTGAGGGGCCTATGGAAACCTTCACTAATTACAAAAAGAGTTGAATACCAGAACGTTAAACTGTGTATACCAGCATTCCAGCAGAGTGTCAGAAATCTTCCCTACAAGAGACGCTTCTCCAGAACACTGGGGAAGTGTTCTGATTTAATGCCTGTTTCCATCCCAGCTGCACTGTGTCTGGGGAAACTGTCCAGGTTTCAGGGAACAGCCCTCAAAAACTACTTTCCTGACCTTCGGCTACTGCTAGCCTCCCCTCTCTTGGTGGCCCAGAATATGGACTTGTTAATAGGTTATGCTACTTCATTCATTTTATTTGGTCGGTGTCATTAGTAGTTGGGAATATTTTAACACAGCAAGGGAATTCATTAAGTCTCTTAAGCTGTCTGTGATCCAGGAAGCTCTGTAAGGGGGGGGCAGGGATGGGGGATTGTTATATTCCTCAATAGAAAGAATTTTTCTCCCCCATAGTTCCCTATAACAATTAAATCATCACCTCCCACCTCCCCCCAAAATTTACAAAGCATGAGTGAGATGGTAAAGGAAGTACACTGACAAAGAATATTTGCTCCCTACCTACAGGAAGCTTACATTTAGGAAAATTAATTAAGGTTTATGAAAAGTAATATTATCATTATCAATTAAATCTTATTCTGAATTTTTTTAACATTGAGAGGAACACAAGAAAATTTTGGATTCTGCAACAGAGTAATAAGTGATGAAGAAAGCTTGCATTAGAAAGAAGGAAATAATAATTATTCATGTTTTAGTGAGATCATAATACTAACCCCTCCTTATCTCCTGACTGCTTGATTAGGACTGATTTCTATGTCTGTACTGATCATGCTGCGGGGAAGTCCAAACAGGGAGGAAATGAATTGGATAATAAATGGGTCTTCCCCTTGACACTCTCAGCTATGGGCTTTCATAATTGCCTCTTTCTTTGGTCTTCCAGTCTTTGAATGTCCTTTCCTCTTTCTCTCTCCTTAGGGATGCTGGCAGTCTGTGTGGAGTGTGCACAGAAGATGGGACTTTCCGTCAATATGTCCATTCTGCTTCTTCACGTCGCGTGTGTGACTCCTCGGGTTACTGGACTCCTGAGGAGGCAGTAGGTAAAACTGAGCAGCTTCTCACTTTTTGCCCTGCATCAGGGAATGGCAGAACCATACCACTCACTGGTCCTTGAGATGAGCAGGAGAGTAAGACAGTGGGTTGGAATTAGTCTTAATTTGGGACAAAATACTTCACCTCCTTGGCCTGCTTCTTCCTTTATGAATCTAAGTGATATAAGAATGAATAAATTATTGGGTGTCAGATAATTTTGGTAATTAAAATAAAATTGCAAGTGCTTTGAAAGACTGACTGTGGAGATTATTTTGATGTCCGAAGTGCCAGTGATAGAGGGGAAGAAGGGTTCCTTTCAGTGTCCAAGAAAGGCAATGAGGTAGGAGTCCACAAAAAGTAGTAACTTTAGGCTGGGCACATAGAATTGTGTATTCATAACTCTTGGCTAAACATTCTGTCATATTGTTATATTATTGTGATATTGTTACATGATATATTGTTAATGTTGTTATATTATATTTTATTTGTTCTATTGTACTTTAAGATATATAACATAAGACATTTTGACCTGGACTTGTAATTTCATCAGTTTAAGGAACTCCCAATGTGGAAACTCCCTCTGAACTGAGAGATTAAGTGATTTTCCTGGGACAATGCAGATAGCATATCTCAATGGTAGGACTTGAAACAAGGTTTTCCTGACTCCATGGCTTTCTCTCTATCCAATATGCAGCACTATAATATACTCATTACACGATATAATTGTTTAAATGAATGTAACTATATAATGTTTAACATAAATAATAAACATATCCATAAGACAGCCTGACCCACAAAACACTGAAGCCCTACTTCTTAGTCATTTGTCTCAGGATGGTAATGGAAAACACATAATGGGGGGATGCTCCCATGTTGAAGGGAGTCAATGGGGATGAACTAGGTGTTCCAAACTGTTCGTTCTGATCTATGGTATTTATGAGTCTATTAACTGGGAACTAGCTGTACTTGAGACATAACTTAAGCCAGGCTCCCTAAAGGCTGAAAATATTTTAGCCATTGCTTTTGTGATCCCCCTTCCTCACTTCACTCACATATATACTAGCACCCATTAGCTCACTTTATAAAGGGTATCTTTTTCTTTTTCCAAAGTAGAAAGACAAAAAGAAAGATTAATAAATTTTTTCTGAATCCTTCCCCTTAAAGGGAGATAATACTACTGGTCTTTTTATCACCACATCATCAGCATCATTACATCATCAGTATCAGTAGCAGAATTATCATCATTATTGTATTTTTATCATTCTTAAAGAACCACAGCACCATTTGCTACTGGAGACAACACTGGTAGAGATATAGTTCCCTCTTGGCAGGCATGTAATCTAAAATCAGATAGAGAAAAATTGAGGCTAATATGTTCCAAGAGATAAAAATGTTCCAAAAATTGTCACTTTTTATATGCAAGAGAAAAGAACCTTGAAGATGACCAGCAGAGGAAAAAAGCCTTGATTGACTATACACAATATCCTAAATCAGATTTTCTGGGAAGAATGGAAAAAGGAACATAAACTCTGCACTGGCACGGTATCTGAACAATTTAGATTGCCATTTCATGAAAGACTATTTTTCTGTAGCAAACAGTTTGTTCTGTGCTGGTGTTTTAGGACCTGTTTCATTCTCTGGCCCTTTATTTATCTTTGAATTCTTGGGAAAAAAAAATTCATAAATTCAAGATCTTCTGGGTCTACACACCAAGAGGTAAGAGTAAGGAAGAACTCTGAATTCTAATGCCTGCTGAGTGGTATAGGGCAAAGCCCTTTAGTTTCCTAGGCCTCTCTTTTAGTCTACAACATGTGCATGTATTAAGCACTTACTACATGTCAGACATAGTGCTAAACATTGGGGATAAAAATAAAAGCCAACAAGACACACACAAAGAACTACCCACAAGGAACTTATATTCTAAAAGAGAAAGACGAATCATAATGGGGAGATGGAAAGTAAGGGAGGGGGTACTCTCATGGGGCAAGGCTACTGCAAAGGAATGGAGAATTCTGGAAAGTGAATTGAGCTGGGGCCTCCTATGAAATGATAATCACAGCTAGAGATTCGTTCACCCAGTCAGGAAAGCAAGTTCCAGGGGAGAGGGATCTCCAGGTAATGTAAGTCTTCTGATATCTAAGAATGACCTGCCTCATAAATCTGGCTTCAGCTAAGTAAAGACCTAAGTACTATTCCCTAATTTGCCGGTCTCTAGACCATGACCTAGTACTTTTTAAAATGCCTTAAAACACTTTACCCACTTCTTTGAAAAGGTAGGTGAACTTTGGGTATGGAATACTATATTTATTGAATTATTGGTTAGTTTTGCTGAGCTTTTTAAAAAAAATATTGTCATAAAGGATGGCTGTCTGAGATGAGTAGGAAAGGAATATATTGGAAAATGTAGATAATGTAAGAACAAAAAATTATTAAAAATAATTATGGAAAAAGCACCTTAAAGTTGATGAAATATTGGCACATTCCATATTCAGCATCAAACTCATGGAAATATTTATAAATAACATCATAATTCATCCAGCTCCATTTAACAACCATTGATAGTCTACTAATGTGCTAGGTGCTATGGCAGGGACATGTTCTAAAAGGAATAGGGCACAGTTTCTGCCCACAGGAACTGTGGTAGGAGAGTTGCCAGGCATGGAGGTATATACCTGTAATTGCTGCTACTGGGGAGTCTGAGGCTGGGGAATCTCTTGAACTTGAGAGCTCTGAGCCCTAGTATATTAGACCATTTGGGTATCTACACTAATTTCAGTCTCACACCAATATGATGAACCCTCCCAGAACATAGTCTTCAGGATGCCAAAGGAGGGGTGAAATGTCTCAGATCAGGAAAAAAGCTCCTATGCCAATAAGTAGTGGAATCAGGTCTAAGAGTGGCTGCTAAACATACAACCTGGGTGAGATGGGAAGATCTAGTCAACACACACACACACACACACACACACACACACACACACACACTCACACGCAGAAAGGAGACACAGAGAAATGGAGACAGATGGAGAGACAGAGACAGAGAAGGGAGAGATAGAGAGGGAGGAAGAAGGGAGGGAAGAGAGGGAGAGATAAAGGAGGAGTGAGGGGGAGAGAGAGAGGGAGAAAGGGAGAAAGAGAAAGAGAGAGACAGAGAAAGAGAAGGGAGGGAGAGAGAGAGAGAAAGAGAGAGAGAGAGAGTGAGAGTGAGTGAAAGGAAGAAAGGGAGAGAGAGGGAGGGAGGTTAATACAAATCACTAGAATAGCAAGTAGAATGGCATGTATCATAATTTGTGTTAAATATCTAAGAGCGTGTTTGCAAGGTTTTGTGTTGCTTTTGAAATTTTGAATCCCTAATTGCTAAGGTCATATGCATTTGTGGAGTGGAAAATAAAACCACTACTGTGAATTATTCCTGCATATATGACCTCTTGAAATTTTATGATTTGTGTTCCTTTATAGATATTTGTGAGACAGTGTGGCATGATGGTCACAGCACTGGCCTTTGAGCCAAGAAGACTTATGTTTTAATTGTGCCTCTGACAAGTACTCATTGTGTGACCCTTGGCTAGTCACTTAATCTCTCAGTGTTTCAGACAATTCTCAAAAACAATAAGTTACTAGCTTGTCAATTGTTAATGTGTAGAGGGAGTTTCTACACTGAGGATTCCTTAAATATAGGTCTCACATCCCCACCCAAATATACTCATTTGCATATATAACTTGGCAACTGAATGTCTACTTTACTCTTATTCAATGATTCTTGTTTATTTCTCTTGCCCCTCAGCTTTCCCTGCACGGACACATACATATATGCTCAAAAGTAGCATGATGGCACAACAGTGAGAATTTAAAAAACAATTAAAAAAAAAGGGTATAGCAAAGACGGGTTATGAGCCAGTGTTCATGGATTGGTGGGATGCCAAGTTGGAATCCAAGGAACCAGAAAGAAACTTTGTGGAGAGGGGGAGAGACCCAGAAAACATTGTGTCTAATCTTTAGTTTAGAATTGATGTTGACACTGCTGTAGTCCAGAGCTGCTCTTCCTTCATCTGGTCCATAGCCTTACAGTGTGGATCTACCTCTCCATGGATTCCTCCCAAGCTCTCTTTGACATGGAGGTCTTAAAAGAAAACCATGAGTCTATTCACCTGGGACCCTTGGACACCTTCTGTGATAGTCCCCTCACTGTCAAACGCAATGTTGAATGGAAGGTCTCAGGAGTGAAAGTTTACACATTTGATGAGAGGATGGAAATTGGTGCAGCCCTCCCTACCTCTAGATTTAAAATCTATCAGTAAATATTTATGAAGTGTCTGCTATGTGTCAGGCACTGTGCTAAGTGCTAGGTATGCAAACATAGGCCAAAAAAAGCCCCTGTCCTTAAGGAATGCACAATCTAATGGGGGGGAGGGGGGAAGGAAGCAACATTTAAACAAATGTGCACAAGCAAGCTATACATAGGATAAATGGAAAATAATTAGTAGAGTGAAGGCTCTAGAATTAAGAGGGGTTGGGGAAGGCTTCCTGTTGAATGTGGGATTTCAGATGGGATTTCACATGTAAATAATCATTTGTATCCAAAAATTGTAATATACTAAAAGCAACTTCATTAATGTTGGATTCTATAAGGACATCTACTATGCAATACTTCGTTAGCCTAGCTTTTGAACTTAGAATTTGTGCTGATCCATTCCCATTCTTTTAAACTGTTCCCCTCCTCACTTTCAAGGTCACGTATTTAGATCTGATTGATTAGTTTGGACCTCAGCATATCCAGTGGATCTATTGACCTATTATGGGAAATTTGTAAGAAGACATGGATGAGGATCACTGAGGAATGTCAGGCATAGATGAGTAGTATTGTGATCTGTATAAGGGTAGGGACTAGTAATGTGGTCTACACAGGAAACTCTCAGATGAATAAACTCCCTCTAGCAATATAAGATAGCACCATTTATACAACATAAAGTCTCTTAGAGTTTCCTAGAGCCTTGGGCAGCTAGGTTGCTCAGTGGCTAAAGCACTGGCCCTGACTGCAGGAAGACCTGAGTTAAAATCTGGCCTCAGATCGTTACTTGCTGTGTGATCCTAGGCAAGTCACTTAACCTGTTTGCCTCAGTTTCCTCATCTGTAAAGTTAACAGGAGAAAGAAATGGCAAATCTCTTCAGTATCTTTGCCAAGAAAATCCCCAAAAGGGGTCACAAAGAGTTGGACATGACTTCAATGACTCAACAAGAACAATAAGAGCATTCGGAGGTTAAGTACTTTGCCCAGGGTCACACAACCAGTATATAAGATACTACTTGAACACCTTGAACCTTGATCATGGCTTGGGGTAGCTCTCCATTCACAGTACCTTGCCTGCCATGTATATGCCTGCCTAGGTAGAGGGATACTTACATTGACATACAGATCTATTAGAATAGTAGACTAGATTTAGGGTTATTAACTGGAGTCATAGAATGACCTCATATCCTTATCCTCATTAGCACTATGCTCTGACCAAACAAGGTGACCTGGCAGAGCAATGCTTAACACAAATGCAGAATTTTATTCTTTATTTTTTTTGTCACTGTCTTTTTTTGTCATTCCACCCTCTCACTGCCTATTCCTAGGACCCCCAGATGTGGACCAACCCTGTGAGCCAAGCTTGCAGGCCTGGAGTCCAGAGCTCCATCTGTACCATATGAATATGACTGTCCCCTGTCCTGCAGAAGGCTGTAGTCTGGAGCTGCTCTTCCTCCATCCAGTCCATGCAGACAGCCTTACACTGTGGATCACCTACCTCTCCATGGATTCCTCCCAAGCTCTCTTTGACATGGAGGTCTTAATGGAAAACCATGAGTCTATTCACCTGGGACCTTTGGACACCTTCTGTGATACTCCCCTCACTGTCAAACTCAATGTTGAATGGAAAGTCTCAGGAGTGAAAGTCTACACATTTGATGAGAGGATGGAAATTGATGCAGCTCTCCTTACCTCTAAGCCTCATAGCCCACTGTGTTCTGGCTGCAGGCCTGTGAAGTACCAGGTCCTTCGGGATCCCCCATTTAAAAGTAACTCCCCTGTCATGGTGGCAAACCGTTATCGGAAATTCACTGACAAGTGAGTTGGAAAACTGTCTTAGAGTTTTTCTAGTGTGTCTGATAAGATTATGGTATTCTTTCTTTAGGAATATTTAAACACTTAATATGTTCTAGGGGTCTATGGCAAGCACTGGTGAAACAAATATAGAAGTGTCTGCTTTGAAGGAGCATACAGTCAATTCAGTAGCAATTTAACAAGCACCTACTATGTTTTAAATGCTGGAGAAATAAAGTCAAGAGTAAACCAGTCAATGCTCTCAAGGAGCTTATGCTGAATTCAATGTGAATTTTTTAAGTATCTCCTATATGCTGAATTCTGAGGAACAAAAGACAGTCCCAGACCTTGCTCTATTGAGTGGGCCAAAAACAGTACATAGACAAAAAATAGGCTATCTAGACAATAAATGTGGAGTGGTTTCTGAAAGGAAGAATGCTAGCTTCCTTGGAGCAGATGACATGTGGACTGATTTTTGATGGAAGCTTGGGCTTCTAAGAGGAGGGAGAGCACTGTAGGTATAGTGGACAGCTTAGGCCAAGGCAAAGAAATAGGAGGTGAAAGGCCTTGTATCAGAAATAGCAAGTGGCTAAATTAGGCTGGAATATAGAATGCATAGAGGAGAATAATATTCTGTAAGACTTGAAAGGTAGATTGGGGTCACAATGGAAAGGGTTTTAAAAAAGAAAACAAAGAGAACAGTTTGGCTTTTATATTAAAGACAAAGGGCAACCTCCTTCTTGAGGAGTGAAGTGGCATGGTCCAATCTGTGCATTAGAAATATTGATTTGTCAGTTATGTGGAGGTGGTTTGGAGAGGAGAGAGACATGAGGCAGAGATCAATTAACAGGTTTTTGCAGGAGTCTAGGTAAAATTTGACAAAAGCTAGACTACTATTGTTTTCATGTGAGTGGAGAGAAGTGAATGGAAGCAAGATACATTTCCCAAACAAACTCAATGAAACATAACAATGCATCAGATGTGGAGAGTAAGGGAAAGTGAAAAATTAAGAATGACTCTGAGGTCGTGAAATTGGATAATTAGAAGTGTGGTGATCCCCTCCATGGAAATTAGGGGAGTTTGAAAGAGGGGATCATTTTGTGGAGGTAAATAAAGGTCTGTTTTGGACATGTTAAGATTAAGGTATCTATAGGCATTATCCACTTGGAGAAACCCAATATTTGTTTGGTTATATTAGGCTGTGTTAAGGAAAAAGAATAGGGCTGATTATATAGATATGGGAGTCATCTGAAAAGATATGTAATTAGACCCATGGTAGATCATGAGATGACTAAAATAGAGACTGGAGAGAAGATGTAACACAGAGCCTTGGAATACATTCATGCATAGAGTTGGAGAAAAGGATGATGATTCTGTAAATGACACTGAGAAGTATTGGCCAGATATATAGGTGAAAAAGCAAAGAGAGTGGGGTCATGAAAATTTGAGATGTTATAGGTTTCTATTTGAAGAAGGGGATTGGCAGTATCAAATTCTACAGAGAGTTTAAGAATATTAATTAAGCACTGAGGAAAAGCTATAGGATTTGGCAGTTACTAGATGATTGAGAGAGCAGTTTCAGTTGAATGCTGAGGAAGAAGCCAGAGTGTAGTGGGTCAAAAAGTGAGTGTTTTGGGAGTTCAGGCATGAAATGGAAAAGAGATTTAGGTCAGTAGTTTGAGGAGATAGTAGGATTAAATGAAGATTTTTGGTGTGTTTGTTTTCTACAACGCAATAGATTTGGGCATATTTGTAAGCAGTAGGGAATGAGTCTAAGGATACATTTGAAATTGAGGGGAAAAGGGTAAGACCAAAAATAATGGTTCCCAGGGATAAGCTTCCAGGGAAGCTGGAAGGGGATGACATCAAAGACACAAAGAAGGGTTGGTATTATCAGGAATAAGGACTATCTCTACCTCCTAGATTGTAGTAGAAGAAGACAGAGATGAATCATGACATTGAAGTGGCTTGAAGTATAGAGTTGAGGAGAAAAGGAAACTCGTGATAGATAACCTTGGTTTTTTTTTTTTTTAAACATAATACTTGGCTAATTCTTCTATTAGGGAAGACAACAGGAGGGTTGTGTAGGTAGTTTGAGGAGAAGAGAGAAAATTTGGAACAGATGTTTGGTAGAGTAGAATATAGAGTCAATTAGGGAAAATAGTAAAAGGATTGTTCAGGAATGTGACTTGTAGAGGATTGGGCTAACACGATTGTGCAGCTTTCTACATTTGCATTTAGCAGCATGGATGTAGGAATTGAGAAAGTGGATGGATGGTGGGCCCATTCATAAGTGATAATGAGATTAAAGATCTTCTTGAACTTTTTTATCCCTGTATGAAGCTGTAGTAGAGTTAAGGTCATGAACATAATAATGGTAATAATAACAATAATAACACGTAAGTACTTTAAGGCGTGCAAAGAGCTTTACATGTAGAGTCTCATTTGATCCTCACAGTGATCCTTTGAGGTGGGGACATAGCATCTGTTCAGATAAATAGAAAATAACCATAAGGTAAACACAAAACAATCTCACTTGAGAGTGGAGAAGAGCACTTCAGAAGGAGGATCAGGAAATGCCTTGTCTAGATGCTGATGCTTGAACTGGAGGAAGTTTGAAGACAGCCAGGGTTTTGAAGAAGCAGAGACAAGAATAAAGTGCATTTCAGTCACACAAAGGCATGGAGGTTAGAGAAGAAATATGGACTGGGAAAAGTTAGGTAGGTGACAATCACAAAGATTGTTGAGTGAGCAAAATTTGTTTAAGGAGCCACCAAATTTCCCTTCCTACAATTCATTCATCACATATGTGTCAGCTGCCTAATGCAGTAAGAATTCCTTCTGGCTATCAAAGTCTGCCTGAGGAAGGGTTGGGCTATGATCATTCACATTCAGGTTTAATAATGTTAAAAACAAAACAAAACATTTCAATAACCATTAATGAAAGGAGCTGCTGTGTACAAGTATCTTTGCTGAGGCTAAGGAAGATTCAGAGTTGAATAAAGTTCTGGATTTCCCTTGAGGAATTTGTAGTCTTATAGGAATGATACAGAAATGACTATGATATAAGGTTTATAACATAAATTTTTAAAGGTGTGAGAGATAAAAAGTGTGATTGAGGTTTATAATAAGGCTGTGATAAAGCTTAATATGTTCATTCTCAAGTACTGATGAATAAACAAAGGATAAAGAATAATTGTCTAGATGAAAACATTAGGCATCATAGAATATCTTTTAGAACACAGACTCCTAGAATATAGGGGAGTGGGACAGTAGGGCAAGCTAATGATCCTGAACACATACCTAGTACCATAATACAAAGAAGCTATCTTGCCTTTATAAGACTTTTCTTGGGAAATAGTCATCTGGGAAATAAAAAAGAACCCTCTGGTTGGCCTCATTGCCTCAAATATCTCAGCTCTAATCCATCTTCCAGGTGATATTCCTAAATTGCAGGTTGAATACATACCTTCTACTCAATAAACTCCAGTGGCTCCCTGTTACCTCTGGGATCAAAAGCAAAATCCTGTTTAGCTCTTAAAGCCCTTCATCATCTGGGCCCTTCACACCTTTTCATTTCTCTTACATTTTTCATGTCCCTCCATATACTCTGTCATCTAGCAACACTGTCCTCATTGCTGACCCTCACAAAGGATATGCCATCTCCCTATTACAGTCATTTTCACTCACTGCCCCATCCTCCCATGCCAGGAATTCTCTCCCTCTTTCTCTCCATCTTCTGGCTTCCCTTGCTTCCTTCAGATCTTAGTTATTATCTCCCCAATCCACTTCTGCAAGAAGCTTTTCCTTGAGGTCCTTAGATTTTTTTCTCTAAGTTATCTCCAATTTTCCTCTACGGTAATACTAGCTTTATGTACATAGTGTTTTACATGTTGTTTCCTTCACTAGAATGTGAGTTCCTTGAGAGGAGGGACTGTTTTTGGCCGCCTTTCTATCTCCAAAGCTTAGCAAAGCGCTTGGCATGCGGTAAATGATTAATAAATGCCTCTTGACTTTATTTGCCTTGAAAATAAAAGAAAGTTGGTTATTTGACCTGTTCAAAGAAGTACAAAGAAGAACAAAGTTAATCCCAAGTCCCATAGCTGCCATCATCCTGGTTGCTTCTAAGATCCCCCCAAATTAGTTCCTTTTCATTAGTGGTACAGTGGATAGACCACTGAGACTGGAATGTGGAAGAACTGAGTTCAAATTTGACCTTAGATGTTTATTAGCTCTGTGATCCTGGCAAGTGACTCAACCATTTTCAGCCTCAGCTTCCTCATCTGTATAATGGGGGTAACAATACTTTCATGCTTGTTATGAGGACAAAAGGAGATTACTAGCTATCATTATGACATATGTATGTGCTGTCTTAGTATTTCTCTATACTAAAATATTTGCAAAGGACAAAAGTGCATTCAATTCATTCACTCTTTTAACATTGACTTTGTACCTGTCATGTATATATGGGGTAGTCTTGGAGGGAGTAAGTAGAGAAGAGTGTAAATATGAATGACACAGTCCATAGTCCTAAAGAGCTTAATTCTACTAGAGGACACAAGACATGTACACAAATAGCCATGTTTGTTGTAATAAGTAAACATGACAAGTACCACAAAAGAGACACAAAGTTTCTATAAGGGTCGTGGGAGACCTTGAGAGTAAAGACAGTTTCATTCTTTGTTTCTCCAGCACCTGGCATTGTATCTGACATAGAGGAAGTCTTTAAAATTTGTTGATTAATTGCAGAGAAAAATCAGTTCTGTCTAGGGACTGGTGGGGTCAGTGGGGAGTACCAGGAAAATCTTCATGGAGAGGGTTGGATTTGATTTTAGCTTTAAAGGATGGATAGGATTTGGACAGACAGACATGGGGGTGGAGAAGATTTTTCCAAGTAGACAGAACAATGTGACCAAAGGCATGAAGGGGCAGGGGTCGGGGTTGGAGTGCATATTTGGGAAATGATGCTCTAGTCCAATTTGATTGGAACAGAGGGTACATTAAGAGGAAGAGTAGAAGTTCAGGTCTAATTACTATAACTATAACTATCAGGTTAAAGAATTAGTGATTTATTCAGTAATCATTGAATAATAAGAAACCATTGAATCTTTGGGGCTATTATCAGTCCCGTGTTTAATGAAGGTAACTTTAGCAGTGGTGTATAGGATGAGAAACTAGAAGGAGAGAGAGAGCGTGTCTCTGTACTATCCTATAGACTCCTTTCAGTGTTTCCCCTTTGGTTTTGACAGGGAAGTTACTCCTGGTCAAGTATATCAATACCAAATTCAAGCTGCAGCTGGCACAGAACTGGGAGAAGCTTCTCCTCCTCTGATCCATATCCATGGCACCCCCTACTGTGGGGATGGGCAGGTGACAGAGTGAGTACTTTTTCCAGTAGGAACCTATGAACAAAGATGGTTGTATTGTGAAGGACATTTCAGCCCAAAGTTTGGGTTTTGATGTATTGTGTGAAATTGGGATAGAGTAAGAAATGTCAACCTTTATAGTTAATCATAGATTCACAGAATCCAGAGCTTAAGTAGGAATCTTCAATGGGAATCACAGTCTACCTCCCTCTAGATTTTGGCAGTCGATCTGAGCTCCTCACTTTGTGGTAACTCCACCTTATTGGAATAAGTGGTTACTGCTCAGTGACTCAAAGAGGCACCTAAGTGGGAGAGAAGGAGATGAATTGTAAGCTTCTACTTAAACATGACCTGAGAAACAACATATTGGCAGAGTAGTATATTAGAAAGACCATCGAACTAGGTTCCAGGGTTGGCTCTGCCACTAACTAGCTGAGTTACCTAATAGCTAGTGAGAAACCCAGGGGAAGAGAGCGTACCATCACATTCCCTTAGAAATAGAAATATTTGTTCTTGTAAACTTCTCAATTCTATGTTATTGTATTTTGTTTTGTTTTACTTCTCCCATAGTTACTTAATAAAGCTCCTTTTGAAATGTCAAACTTATCTTTGTAAAACTGAAGGAGTAAGGATTTCTTTTTTCCATACTCAGACCTAGAGAAATAGGGTAATGGGATTACCCCTAGAGGCCAAGGTGTAGTGCTGATTCTTACAGAGGCCACATCAATCCTCAGACATTCTGGGAGTGGGACTTTCAGAAAGGTGAAAACTCATGATCAAGAACCTCTGGGTGGAATTGTGAGTGCTATTCCTCTCCTATCTAGGATATTTCCTAAAGTCATAAAGATGTCTTCTACCATAAAATGTCCTCGTGGAATTGGCTCAACCTCTGGGATCTATAGTGGCAAATGGCTCAATGTTTCCCTTTCAGACTTGTAAGAACAAAAGAATATCATAAGGACTTAATAGAAGGGTCTTACAAACAGTGAAATAATTAAAGCTTTGAAAGAGAATACTACAAAAGCCTTGTGATCAGAGCAGTTCATAAAGCTGTGGAACATCTTGGCAAAGGATTAACAGTGTCTTTGTCAAATTGTGTATCTTTATCTTCTATACAGAACGTTGTTATTGTCTAGAAAATGCTCATCCCTCAGGGTCATCAAGCATTCTGTGCTCCCATCATTATGTAGTGAAGTGTCAAGAAGTGTGTGGCTTTTGTGACTTGGTAATTCACTTGCACAGCCTAAACAGTCAGAGACTATCATAACTTTCTGGAAAACATCTAATACTCTAGAATGACATTTTCAGTGGGCAATGAAAAGTCAGTTACAATTTGCCTTTTGTGGCAAAAAAAAGAATGCAGAAATGTAATAGCCCTAGAGAAGCTTGAAATCCTAGCTTTCTTTTAGTAGTTGACCCATCATGGCTTGAATATTCCTTATTATTTGTGGAAGGAACATCAAGAGTACTAATGTAGTCACCTAATCAGGTGGCATTTCAAAGTCACTTAAAAAAAATTACTCCTTGGATTCCAGTTAAATTAAAAGAGGCAGAACTTTTTGAATTCTCTATGGATTTATCTTCTGCTAATTTCATGATCAAACTACCAATAGATAGCATAGTACCACATCTGGTATCCTCCAAAGCATTATTAAGTTCAATGAAGTATTGGGAAATATCAGGGGCCAAATAAACAGTGAGCTATGGTTATTGAAGTCAGAAATGCCATAAGGCTCTCCCCACTCTGATCTGTCTTCTGTTTGGCTAGGAAAGTCATTTTCCTAGAGCACAGTTATCTATTGGGTCACCTTCCCTACTCAATCAACTTCATAAGCTCCCTATTACCTTCAGGATCAAATATAAAGTACTCTGGCATTCAAAGCCCTTTATAACCCAGCTCCCTCCACCATGCACCTTTCCAGTCTCCTTTATGCCTTATCCTTCCCTCTTCTCATACTTGACAATTCAGTATCATTGACTTTCTTGTAGTTCCTGGAATAAGTCACTCCATCTCCTGACTCTGGGCATTTGTCTCCAATGTTGTAATTGTGTAAATGGCTCTGCTCACTTTGTTTTACAACAATTCATACTGGTCTCCCCAAGTTTCTCTAAAACTGTCCCTTTCATCATTACTTACAGGAAAAATATTATCCAATATAATTCATATACCGTAGTTTGTTCAGCTCTATCTCACTTGAGAATCACTTCCTCAGTTCTTAATTCTTTGCATACTCAAGAGTGTTGTTTTCACTTCTAAGATCAGAGTTTAGAAAGATATTGATAAACTAGAGAACATCCAGAGAATGGCAACCAGGATGGTAAAAGGCCTTGGCTCCATGTCATGTGAGGGAGGCTCATTTGAAGATATTTACCCTGGGGAAGAAAAGGTTAAAGGGAGAACATGATAGCATATTAAAGCATTTGAAGGACTGTCACACAGAGGATTGATTAGACTCATTTGTATGACCCATGAGGGAACAACCACAAGCACTGGGGGGAAAATTTAGCTTTGTTGTCTAGAAAGACTTCCTAATTATTAGAGCTTGCTCATAGTCATAGAACTTAGTGGTATGAACAAGCCTGACACCATGGTATTCTGATTTTTGCTTAACTTGTTTAAATACATCAGAGATTTTAAAAGTTTATAGAAGTTTTGTTAATTTCTATAATTTTAAGATATAGAGATAATAATTGTAAGTTATAGAACTGGATAAAATTATCATAACAGGACAAGTAACATATTTTAACTTGCTTCATCATAAAGACAAAGGGAAACTCACCATTTCTCACTCCTTTTCTCTTAGGAGTCTGGGAGAAGAATGTGATGATGGAGATTTGCTTGATGGAGATGGCTGCTCTAGAAAATGTAAGAAGGAAGAAGGCTTCAACTGTGTTGGTGAGTCTAGGACATTTTCCTTGGGGCTGTTTTTGGATCTGTTTCCTTTTATCAGTGAAAATGGATCATTTTTCCATTCTTGTTACTATTACTTAGCCATTTGTTGAGGAAGAGCACAATTGTTCATCCATGTTGTTTGTGGCAGCATTATTGTATTTGAGTATGATAAAAACTATAAAATGAGAAAGGGAGGTTGAATACAATTTTCATTTAGTATTAATTTACTTCATAGACATTAGACACTATGTTGTATATTGTACAGAAAATATGCCTGAAATGATCTCTTGATTTTAAAAGCTTACGTTCTTTGCTCATGGAGATATGAAACCTCAGAAAGGAAATCAGAGATCATCTACAAAACCTGTTGCACTGGATAGAGTGCTGGGCCTGGAGTCAGGAAGATTCATTTCCCTGAGTTCAGATCTGGTCTCAGATACTTACTGGCTGTGTGACCCAGGGCAAGCCACTTTGCCTCAGTTTTCTCATCTGTAAAATGAGCTGGAAAAGGAAATAGCAAACCACTCCAGTATCTTTGCCAAGAAAAGCCCAAACGGGGTCACAGAGAGTTGGACAGGACTAAATTGATACAACAATAACAACAACAATAACAGAAAGAGTAAGTCCAGTTTTCTATTTAGTGTGGGAATCCTCTCTGAAGATCTCTCGACAGGTAATTACCTGGGTGTTCAATTCATTTCTACAAGCATTTATTGTGTGACTGCTATGTGCCAGGAACTGAGCTAGGCACTGGGAATAGGAAGACAAAATGGAAGATTCCCTGCCTTTACAGAGTTCACAGCGTATTTGAGGGAAAACAGTATGGACATGGAGCAGTAAATGCAAAATATACCAAGTGAATACAAGTATTTGGAAATGGGAGAAACTAACAACTGGACAGATGAGAAAAGACCTCATGGAGTAGATGGCATTTTATGTCAGTGAGAACGGCTCATTAGAAGGAAGTCTGGATTCAGAGTCAGAGAACCTGGGTTTTGATCTCAGTCTTGCCACTTTCAGGTTACCTGCATGTCCTTACAAGTTCCTTAATTTCTCTGAGCCTCATTTCTTCATCTGTCAAATGAGAGGGTTAGATTAGATGTCCTCTAAGGTCCCTTACAGATCCAAATTTATGATCCTAAAATCCACTCCTGTGAGCTAAGCCTTGATTGGACCTGCAGAGTCTAAGTTACAGAGGTAAGGAGGGAGACCATTCTATGCATGGGGGACAGTTTATATGCAAAGGCATGTAGATAGAATGCCAGTGCAGGGATTAGTAAGTAAATCGGTTTATAATGATAAGTAAGTCTAGAAAGATAGACGGCACCATATTTTTGTGTTTTATCTTAGCTACGATAGAAATGTACTGAAGGAAGTTTATTGATCAGGGGATTCAGACTTATACTTTAGCAATATCAATTTAGCTGCTCTGTAGAAGATGATTTAGAGAAGAGAATGAAGGCAAAGAGACCATTTAGGGCACTATTGCAGTAGTTTACATGAGGGGTGATCAGGGGTTGAACTAGGGTGTAAGTGGAGAGGAGGTAAAAGATTCATGATACATTGTTAATTTTGATTCAACAAGACTTGTGAGAAGAATAATAAATATAATAACTAGAAGTTGCATAAATCTTTAAAGTTTGTAAAAAAATCCCCAATACAAAACAACTCCATGAACATTTTATCTTATCCCTAAGATAACCCTGGGAGGTAGGTGCTATCATTATCCCCACTTTACAGATGAGGAAACTGAAACAAACAGAGGCCAAGTGACTTGTCCAAGGTCATATATCTAGGAAGTATTTGAGGCAGGATTTACATTTGGGTCTTCCTGACTCTAGGTCCAGGACTCTATCCACTGTGCCACCTCACTGAGATTATAAGATTATAGATTTAGGTCTCAAAGGGACTTTAGTTCACCATTTCCAAAGATAATATGTTCCATTTTTTAATAGCTCAGATATGGGAAAATTCTTGCAGTGAACAGATGTGTGCTTCCCTTTGCCTCCACTGCTTTGTCCTTGTTCTGTTCTCTGGAACTATACAAAATAAGTGTAATTTGTTTCAAATAAAATGATTATTAATTATTGATAACAACAACTAACACTTATATGGTACTTGCTATGTATGTACCAGGCACTGTGCAAATTGATAGTCCTTCAGGTATTTGAAGGCAGCTAGTATGTTTCCCCTAAGTCTTCTTATCTTTTGGCTAGCTGGTCCTTCCCCTCCCTCCTTCCCCATCCCTCACACACAGGTCTTTCAGCTATTGTTCAGATGAAATGATTTTGAGTCTCTTCACCTTGACCTTGTCTTCAGATGCTCAAGTGCCCCCTATCATTCAGATATTGTGAAGAATTTGCTTTGAAAATATTAAAGAGTTATAATCCTGGATTATTGATGACTATTATTTGTCAATGTCCCTCTTAAACCTGTCTGCTACAACTGAAGCCGACACTCCTGAGGTGGACCGATCAAGTCCGAGGAGAGGTGGTATATCATTCCCTGGCTCTGACCTTTAGACTTCCATCCATTCAGCCTAGGCTCTCTTTAACTTTGAAGGCAGCCATATGTCACACTGTTCATCTGAGTGATCATTTTCATCAGGCCTTTTTAGATGATCTTTTTACATTTGTCATTTAGCCAAGTTTTGATTTTTGAATCTGAGTATAGCTTTACATTTGACTCTTATTACACTTCATTTGGTTAGTGTCCTAAATCTAAGAATAACTGGAACTAAATAATACTGTGTAAAGTCTTCCAGGGAAGCACATTCTGTAGCTTCTTAAAGTTATTTGTTACAATAAACAGTAAAGGTCACAGTCAAGTCTAATATGTTAAACAGAACTCAGCACACAGTCCCATTTTGTCCTATCTCAGCATACCAAGTATAGTGTAACAGAGTTAGAACTAGCATGAGGTGATCAGATTTATGCCCCAGGGCACTGAAAAGTTCTAGGGGTCCAACAGCAGTCATACTCCCTTAGCAAATAACATGGATTAAGCTGAGCACTTTTTTGAAATTTGTTTTGGCTTGTTTATACTGGACCTGTGATTTCATTGGCTAAGACAGTCATTGCCAAAAGCTTGAGCTTCCTGAAGGGCCACTGCTTGATCTGAATAGGTATATAATCAACTGATGTGGGGGTAGGGTAACGGGTCAAATCCCGCCTGCCTTGAGAACCAGTTGGAAGGCCTGTCACCCACATGGCATCTTTCCTCCACTTCATTCTCTCCACTCCTGTGCAAGCTTCCAGTCTTTCCCTTTCTACTCGCTCAGACCACTCAGAATGGTTATGACCTGGTTTCCACATGGGCGCCAACACCATCCGCTGCAAAAACTACACTGGGAAGATCCTCCAGCCTCCAGGGGGCCCCCAATATGCCCTCCCAATCATCTTGTGGCTATAGAAGGTGGCATTGACTGGGTTTGTACCCCAAGGCAGAGTTAGAGCCCCTTTGCACAGGGCTGTCCTGGAGCTAACTCTTACCTGCTAATAATTAAATTTTCAGTGTGAACGTTGACACCTTGAAAATGAGCAAATCGGGCCACACAACCAATGTATATCAGAGATGGGATTTGAGTTCTGGTCTTCTGGGTCAGCACTCTATCCATTTTGTCATACTTCATCTTTTTTTTAAGTCTTTATTTTTCTTTAATTTTGAACTTAAATACCAAATAAAATGAACATTCCCATATACAAAGTTCAACAAAGAAAGAGAACTTTACATACACAAGCTCTTATTTTTAGCTTCCTTTTTCCCTTTATGAATAGAATAAATTCAACATATAACTGTTTGCCTGTTTTTCTTCTGACTTTCTTCTGATTTCTTCTTTGTGTGTATAAAAAACATTCTCCTTTAAATAATCTTTCTACAACTCTCCTTCCCAATAACCCCCACCCCCCATTAAAGAGGAAAAAAAAAGAAAAAGAAATCTTTGTAATTAACATGCATATTTCATCTTTCAAAAATAAACAAAAAATGAAAACAAGCCGTGTGTATGCCGTGTGTATGTGTGTGTGTGTGTGTGTGTGTGTAACACTTTCCTCAGCTGAGGAATTATGCATCTACATCCCCTTAAAAACAGCCAAAAATACTGAATGTTAGTATAAAATATGGAAGGAGATGAGAAGGTACTTAAAGCAGTGAAGTGTGCTAAATTTGGACTTAGAAAGATCTGGGTTTGAAAAAGCCGTGTGACCATTGGGCAAGAGATTAATTCTTTCAGAGAGTTTCAGTGCCTCTTAGAAGCAGCTAAAAGGTGAAGTGGATAGAGCTCTAGGCCTGGAGTCAGGAAGATTTGAGTTCAAATCCAATCTCAGAAATAATTACCTGTGTGACCTTGGGTAAGTCCCTTAAACCTCTGTTTGCCTAAGTTTCCTCTAATGTAAAATGGAGATAATAATAGACTCTACCTCCCAGAGTTGTGAGGATAAAGTGAGATATTTGTAAAGTGCTTAGCATAGTGCCTACCACATAGTAGGTGTTATAAAAATGCCAGCTATCATTATTATTATTAATTATCCTCTCTGATTCTTAGTTTTCTCTTCTATAAAATGGGTTTACTGATAGCACTGACCTCATGGGATTGTTCTGAGCATCGAATTAGAGATTGTATGTTATATATTTTGTCTAAATATCAGTACTTATTTCTGTTACTTGATTAAATTGGTAGTCTGTGGGTTTCATGAGTTACATCTTCTTGACTCTCAGTTTTTCAGGAATCTGGTGGAAGAGTTATCGTCAATGGAATAATGACTCTTTACTCACAATAGTTAGGCTAAGAGTTTTAAAACATCTTGGTATTTTTTCTTTTTTTTTTCCTTTGAGTTCCAAAAGCAGTTGGATAAGCAATTCATCTGATGCCTAGTTTTTTTGTTCTTTTGTTTTTTTCCTGAGTGGAGCTTCTGTTGATAGCTCTGGGTGGTTCTCCAAGTTTTTTGATTCTATTTTATTCTATTAATCCCTAAGAAAAAGACAATGACTCTAATCAGGCACCAGGGCTAGGCTAACCTGCGCTCTAAGGGTTGGCCAAAGGATATTAGAATTTAACTTCAGGGTAGGCCTTGGTTATAATGATCTTATAACAACAAACTCATTTTGGTTGGGTCAATTGGGGTATAACTGCAAATATTTATAGAAAATCCATATCTGTATCTTTCAGCAATCTAATAAAAAAATACTTAGCTACTTAGCTTACTTGTATAAAAATAAGAATCATCACTATGTAAATTGTGAGTATGATGTCCAGGATGAATCAATGAATTGAAATTAATTTAATTCAATAGAAATTTATTAATCATCTCCAGGGCTTCTAACAGTAGCTACCATTCATATGACGCTTTACGGTTTGCAAAGTATTTTACAAATATTGCCCTGGCAACAACACTGGGAGGTAAGTGATATTATACCCATTTTATGGTTGAGAAAACTGAGACAGAGTTTAAGTCACATAACTAGACAGGTTTTGTAGTAGAGTCTCCCTGGTTCCAGGACACTCTATGACACTCTATGCACTGCATTATCTAAATGCCTCTGTCATCTTAACCTCTGTAAAGCTAATCTTGTAAAACCCTTTTAAGTGATGTTTGGCACCATACCAAAGTAGACCCTTTCTATGGTACTGGTTACCCATTTCCCAACTATTTGTCCTAGAGAGTGCTTATAAATTCTCTGCTTCCAATACCAAATATCTTGACAGGGGAGCCAAGCCTATGCTACATCTATGAGGGAGATGGGATATGTGAACCTTTTGAGAAGATGAACAGCATCCTAGACTGTGGCCTTTATACTCCCAAAGGATATTTGGATCAATGGGCCACTCAGGCTTATACATCTCATCAGGACAATAAGATGTGCCCTGTTTCCTTGGTGACTGGGGAACCTCTTTCCAAGGTAAGTCAAGTCCTATGAGCAAGGTGATATGTAAGTAAAATGGTAAATTAGTTGAATTGTATCTTTGATACTTTTATATCCATCTTCTTTCCTCTGGCTACCTTGGTTCCACTTATTCCTGTGTATACCTATGCTGCATCAGCTTCTCTAATAACCTACCATAATCCCTGAAAAAGTCTTAATTGATAAGATATTGTCCTTCCCTTAGGACATTTGTATCTTAAATTTAGTTGTTGAAAATCAACAAATCTTAAGGTGAAATCCAACACAGAGCTTGGGTTAAGATTTGGTCATTGCACTGAAGGCCATGTTTGAGGCCTTCCAAATCATCACACGCCTTCTTTATAAGGTCAGATCTGTTTGGGATTTGTCTGTCTTGCCTAAGAAAAAGAAGATTTTCTTCAGATGCTTAGACCAGGACATGCATTAGAAGAATCAATTATGAAAGCAGCTGTTGCATTTGATTTTGGTTCCATTTTAAGGGAAGCTGAAATCACTGCTCTCTCAGTTGCTAGGACAAACTATTGGGGCAAAGGATTTAAAAGAGAATTGCCAAGCCAGTCCTGTATTGACTTGATCATCATTCACTTTAGCCCTTTCAGAGCTTAGAGCATTTAATGGACTTGAAAGGCTAGTGCATGGAAGAGGAATTAGATTTGTCATGCTTGATCTTGGAGGCCAGAACCAGCAGCAATGGGTAGATGTTTCAAAGGGACAGATTTAGCCTCCATGTTTTTGAACAATTAGAGCCATCAGGAAATGGAATACCTCGAGGTAGGAAGCTCCTTTTTCTTAGAGGTTTAAGCAGATGCCGCTTGACAACTTGTTGGAGATTGTGTGTGTGTGTGTGTGTGTGCATGTGTGTGTAATTCTTGTCCAAATCAGTTGGACTAGATGGCCTCTGATGTCCCAACTATGAGATTCAGTTGCTGCTTCTGTGATAATGCTGCCTGGAAAACAGACTGGGAATGAATCCATTCTCTCACCTATCTACCCTTTCTCCGGGAAACATTTAATATAAAAGGATAGATTCAATTTTAGCCATGCAGAGCTCATGTCTAACTCTTGGGAAGGAATGGAAACTAATAATAATAATAGTGCTTTCCAAATGTTATTTCCTTTCTTCCACTTGGCAGCTCTGGGAGGTAGGTGGTATTATTCTCCCTATCTCCCATTTTACAGATGAGGAAACTGAAACAGGCAGAAATAAAAATGACTTGCCCAGAGTCAGACAGCTAGTAAGTATCTGAGATTAGATTTGAACTCAGGTCTTCCTGATGCCAGCTCCAGTGCTCTATGCCCTAGCTGCCTTGGTTACTTCTTATAGGTAGAGAACACTAAAGAAAATATTCACAATAATAATAGCTGGTACTTAAAAAGTGCTTTACAATTTACAGAGTGCTCTACATGTATATGAGTCTCCTACCAAGCCTAGGAGAGTGTAATGTTAATGGAATTTAAGATCTTACCTGCCCATTAATAGGCCTCAGGTGGAGCCCATCAAAGGAAGCTTGCTTAGGGGAGGCTTGCTTATAGGAAGGCTTTAACAAAAACCTTTGGTTAATTTCTAATTAGGCACTGAATCAGGAGGGTTGTGATGCTCTCTGGCTCTCAAAAAGGGACACACACACTCACACATACACACACACGTATGTATATGCTGAGGTTAATATTTTGCTTTGGGGCTCCCTCATTGGAAGAGTGGTCTTGTGATTGGACCAGATGGGACTCTGGGTAACTGTTAAGGGGCTACCTTGGCTTTGAAAAACACAGGTATTGGTATTTCTTTCTCTGATGACTATGTATATATTGCTTTGGTCAGACAGTTGGATCTCTCTGTTCATTTGTGCTAATTTCTCACAAAGTTAGAAGCCCTGTCTGTTGATCTTTATTTCTCTGCTTGTATTTTCTCTGTATTTTCTGCTTGTATTTTCTCTGAAGTTCAGGGTGCTGACTTTTCCCCTGAACTAATGAATGTAATTAAAAAGATTTTTGACCCCTTAAACAGCTCTTTTCTAGCAAAGCAGATCTAAGAACCTGTGCTAACAGCCATCCTGGGTATGCCACTGTGGTTGCTGCTACAGAAAAAACCACCAGAGCTATTATCATCATGCCCATTACAGTCTGACTTAGTGGATAAATGGTTCTACTTTGTCCCAAGTAGGATTTGGAGATGGAAGAGAAATCAAACATCCCACTGAAGGCAAACCATCACTAGTGGCTGGCCGCTGCCTTGGGGGCCACAGCAACAACAGTGCCCCACCCTGCTATCCATCCAGAAGGGCAGAAATTGGGCAGAGTATTACTTTCAATTCTTGTTGCCACATTTTATGGAAAGACAAATAAAACCAAACCAAAGTAAATGAAAAACACTGACAGAATGGAATATATTTCTAGGCAAAGGATAACCAGGATGGTGACAGAACTCAAAGCCATAGTATACAGAGATCAACTGAAGGAAGTAGAAACGGCTAACTGAAAGAACAGGGCAGCTAAGTGTCAGAATGGATAGAGTGCCAGGACTGGAGTCAAGAAGATTCATCTTCCTGGGTTCAAAGATAGCTTCAGACACATACTTGCTGTGTGACCCTGGGCAAGTTACTTAACCCTATTTGCCTCAGTTTCCTCATCTTCAAAATGAGCTGGAAAAGAAAATGGCAAACCACTCCAGTATCTTTGTCAAGAAAACCCCAGTTGGGATCAGGAAGAGTCAGACATGACTGGAAAACAACAGAACTGAACCTAAAGAGCAAAAAATGGGAACAGGAGGGGAGACAGAAATGGATATAAGAGAAGTTTTCAGCACTTGAAGGTTTCCTTCAGGCAACTTTTTCTCTGCCTGGTCCTAGGGCAAAGAACTAAGAACAGTGAGTAGAAGTAGCAGAGATGAAAATTTCAGAGCAAATTAAAGAAGAAAAAAAGAACTTGGTGACCCTTGCATTCTCCCCAAGTGGGATGGGCAATTTAAGATGGAAAAGTAACTTTCTGTCCTGGTTCCTTGTCCTAGGACACCTTCAAGAGGAGACTGGAAAACAATTTTTTTGAGGCATTCATAGGAATTGGAATAGATGCCTTCTGAGGTCCCTTCTACAGCTGACTGGGAGTAATTGATTTTTTAAGCTAATAGGCTCAATAACTCTTTGGTTTCAAACTGACAGACGGAAGGATTTAGAAGCTACTGAACATTTTGTTTTATTTTATTTCACTTTTTTTTGTATTCATTTATCCCCTGGTTCACATAATTTATTTCTAGTTGAAAATCTTTTCTTTCCTTTTTCTCTTTCAGGTTTGCAAATCCCACCATCCCAAGTCACCAGAGGACCGTTCTCTTGCTGGTTGGTTTCCCTGTATCACTAGTGAAGGACAGAGAAGGCAGCCTGAGCTAGACCTAGAGAGGGAAGAAAAGGTCTGGCTCAAGGTTAGTGACCTGAACGTCTTTTGTTTAGGCTGTTGGTATGTATGAATACATATGCATGTCTCTACTTTTCTCTGGAATGGTCCAGAGCAAGGAATTTCCTTCTTTTTCTTGACCTCTATATTTGGTTTCTAACTCATCCCTATCTATCCTGATTTATTTGATTGGTGATCTGGAATGCCTTTCAGGAGGCCTCTAACCTTTGTTCTCTGTGTTACCAGTTATCTGAGTAGTATATCCAGTAGACCTACTCAACTTTGTCCATTAATCAGGAAAATAAGTTTAGAATCAGTAAAAACACCAGAATCTTGGTTCTGGTGGTTCCAGAAATCTGGTCACGAAGGGTAAGTCATTTCTTTTTTTTT
>CM053586.1:308282732-308321019 GCA_028646515.1 Pseudochirops corinnae | reverse complement strand
CATGATCTTTCTTTTCCCCAAAGAAGGAATCTAGGGTTTGGTTGCTGTTCTTACTTTGCTTCTTATGCTTATTCTTACTCATGGTTGGTCAGTCCGTGATTTTTTTTTTTTAAATCTCTGTGGGGCTCTGCTTCCAGAAGGGAGAGCTGTGTCCCAAATCGCTGGGGTCCTCCCGGCTGCCATAGCTCTCAGGAAGGTGCTGGGTCCCTTTCCTACTTACTTCCGGCTCACTGGATAATGAAGAATCCAGGACCGAGGCCCACGACCGCGATCCGGATCCAGGCCGCTCAATGCAAGAGCACTTGGCCTCTGAAAAATTGCTTAGTCCCCCTGCTGTCTGCAGGCCGCAGACGCGGAAGCTGCAACACAGAGGCGGGTGCAAAACCTCTGTCTTTCACTTTCCAGGCCTGGAGGCCTTTTGGCCAGCCTGTTTTTCTCCCCCAATTTCACAAGCTCCGCTGACCTAGTTCTGAAGGCTGCTCGCAGCTGCCGCTAATCCGAGGCTCCGAGGCTCCTCAGCTCCTCTCCTCCTCCCCTCCAGCCACCCCTGGGGCTCAGCCAAGGCTTAAGGCCAGGCTGGTTTTTGGTTTGCAGTGTTGATATGGTTCCTCATAGCCGAGCTGACTTTAGTGGAAAGTATATTTGTGTGCGTTTTGGAGTTCTAGGATTAGTTTAGAGTCATATTTTATGGGTATTTTGGGGTGGCTATGTGAGAGCTGAGATGTGTTGCTGCTCCTACGCCACCATCTTGGCTCTGCCGCCCCAAGTGACTTTTCTTGATCCCTGTATTCTTTAGCGCTCTCTCTCTCTCTCTCTCTCTCTCTCTCTCTCTCTCAGTTATCTTGCATTCTAGGAAAAGAGGTAAATAATTTATTGAGTAGACAATAGGAACCACTGAAGGGTTTTGAATAGAGATATGATGTGACTGGAGCAATGAATTAGGAAAGTGACACCCAAGGCATTGTGAAGTATAGACTGGAGAGACTGAAGGTAGGAACACCAACTAGAAGGCTAGTGCAAGAATAAAAGTGAGAGTTAAGGAGGGCCAGAGGGCAACATGGTTCTAATGGGATTAGCATGGAGAGGGCAGATGGGAGAAAGATTATGGACCTAGACTGGGCAAGATTTGGAAAGTGATGGAATGTGGAAGTAGTAAGAAAGAGAAGAATACAAGATTACTCCTAGTTTGTTATTTGAGGGGAAGGTGATGCTGTCTACAGAAATATGGAAATTAGGAGCTAAGGGCAGATTATTAGGGGGAGGATAAGAAGTTCCATTTTGGGCCTGTTGAGTTTGAGATGAAAGAGGATATTAAAGGATATCCAAATTACGATTTCCAAAAGGCAGTTGGAAAATATGAGACTAGAGCACTAGCAAGAGCTTGGTACTGGAGGTAAAATTTAGGAAATGTGTCTGACTATAGAGTTTAGCCACAACAATGGATAAGATTGACAAATGATAGAATGAGGAGGGAAAAGATTAGAGGGCAAAGGAAAGGGTGCTGAAGGAGACCTAAGTTTAAGTGGTGGGTAGATAATGAAAGGAGGCAACTAGGTGGCTCATTGGATAGAGTCCTGAGCCTGGAATCAGGAAGATCTGAATTCAATTTGGTCCTCAGATACTTACTAGCTGTGTGACCCTGGGCAAGTCACTTAACCCCTATTTGCCTAGGAGGCAGCTGGGTAGAGCTCTGGTAGAGCTTCAGCAGATAGAGGTCTGGGCCTGAAGTCATGAAGTCTTGAGTTCAAATCTTCTCTCAGATACTTATTAGGTATGTGACTCTGGTAAGTCACTTAACCTCTGGAGAAGGAAATAGCAAACCAATCCAGTATCTTTGAAAGAAAATCTCATGGAGAATGTGATCCATGGGTCACAAAGAATTGGACACAAGTGAATGACTGAAAAACAAGAAGATAATGAAAAGCTCGTAGGTACAGTGAAGCCCAGACAGAACAAAACCATGATAAACTGCAAGTTAAAATTGTATCAGTTTAATGCCTTTCATGTTCTCAAGAACTGTTTCGATGAAAGATCCAAAGAATGCTTATGACATTAGAGATTTAGAGCTAAAGGGCTTCAGGATTCATCTAGTCCAGACCTCTCCTTTTACTTATAAAGAAAATAAGGCTTAGATAGGATAAGTCACTTGTCTGACATCATACAGGTTAGTAATAGAAGTTGGATTTGAATTCAGGTCCTCTCAATGCATATCCATAGCTTTCCCCACTAATTTTCTCTCTATCTGTCTTTTTCTGTCTCTCCTTCTCTCCCTCTGTCTTCTTTTTTGTTTCTTTGTCTCTGTCTCTCTCACACATACACACGAAGACAAAAAGAAAGTTGATTTGGAGGTCTCAGTAAAACCTTATGGTGCCAACATCCATTTCCAAGATCTCCTCCTTCAGGAATCAGACATAAAAACTGTAGTGTAGACTCAAGAGTCCCCAGGCCAGAAACAGATTAACATAGGACATTGAGGTGCAGAAACCAGGATAGACAAATCATTTGTTAATGTATTGTATATGCATATATGTGGGCTAGTCTGCATTTGACTACAGTAAAGTATTTTTTCACCTTCTTCCCCTCCATAAGAGTTCAAACTTCATGTGTTATAAGCAGATAAAACAATTTCTGCATGTATACAATGATCCATGTTGATACTATCTTGGGAAATTAGTTTGGGTTTTCTTTGTCCGATAGTTAACAGTCACAAGAAATGTGTTTGGATCTTGCAGTTGAGAGAGAACCAGTGTGGTATAATGAAAAAGGACCAGAATGGGAAGATAGGAAATCAGGGATCTCCTAGTTTTGTCTTTGAGAGAAGTTGGTTGCCGTACCTTGGGTAAATCAATTATTCTCCCTCTGAGTCAGTTTCCTTCTATGTAAGATGAAGGGGTGATAGAGAGGACCTGGGTTTGAATCCCAGCTCTGCCATGACAACCTACATAAACTTGGACAAGTTGTCTTGTAATCAGTCTGAGCTTCCTTTTCTTCATATGTAAAAAGCAGGGGGTAGCATTAGATGATCCCTGTAGTCTTTTCTGGCAGAAAATCTATG
This sequence comes from Pseudochirops corinnae, assembly GCA_028646515.1. Taxonomy (NCBI): domain Eukaryota; kingdom Metazoa; phylum Chordata; class Mammalia; order Diprotodontia; family Pseudocheiridae; genus Pseudochirops; species Pseudochirops corinnae. The sequence continues at coordinate 308,317,964 of CM053586.1, read as the reverse complement.
TTGCTAGGATGCTGACATACTGCCTGACTACAGTGCTTCTTGTTAATGCTTAATAAGCACTCCTTTCCTCCCTTCAAAGCTCAGAAGGACTTGAGTTTGAATCTAAGGTCTGCTATTTAACCATTCTGCCTAATTCCTCGTATATAAAATTAGGTGAAAGATTTAGGTCAAACCTCATCTCTGTCAGTTACTACCTAAGGTCATAATGACCTTGGACAAATCACGTAACTTTTCTGACCCTCTGTTTCCTTATGTGTAAAGGGAGAGTGTTGGGCCTCTCATGTTTGTTCCAGCTCTAAATATATGATCTTATCCCATTACCCTACTGGTGTTCTCTAAGATTGTAAGTAGATTTTGAATGAGTAGTGGGTTTGGAATCAGAGAACCTCGATTTTGTTCCCAGCTTTGCCGCGTACCAGCTGTGACCTTAGGCTAGTAGCATAGCCCCTCTGGGCCTGTTTCCTTATCTGGAATAATAAAGCAGCTAGATGAGATGGATTCTAAGGTCTCTTCCAGCTCTAAATCCTACAATTCTTCCAATTCAATTTTTTTAATGACTTTATGGGTGTGAAGTATAGAGTAGATGTTTCCCAAGATGTCAAGCTGAGTCCCCAAAAGGACCACGACCTTGTTCCACTGGGTCAACAGTGACAGTTGTGAGGAAGAGTGAAATCCAGCTGAAGGTCACAGTATATCACTAATCTCAGCCCCTCCCCTCCAATAATGTCCTTCAACTCTTTTCCACAGAATTATAGCAATAAAACATTTATGATAGTAAGCAGCTATAGCCTGAAAGAAATAGAAAACTAGCATTCCAGGCCATGCTTTCAATTTTTATTAACTTTCTTATTTGGCTGCCACAATTGGAGCTTAAAGGACAATGCTAACTGTCAAGATCATTAAGTACTGCAAATGACACTTCACTTAATCGAGAGGTCATTTTTCTGGCAACTTCAGCTTTTTAGAACATAGCCAAGAACTCCAAATAGCAATAAAAAGGCCTCTGGGTGGAAAAAACCCAAATGTTATAAGACCCATGCACTAAACTAATTCATTTTATTCACAGGAAAGTCTTCCAGGTTCTTATTTTGTTTTATTTTAATTTAATTTAATTTATTTTTTTTATTTTAGATCCCATTTATTCTAACTTTACATATAATTCTCATGAAGCTTGATTATCTGATTTTCTATGGCACACATTAAGGAGGAGGTAGGCAATTCTAGAAAGTGAGAATAAGTATCTTTTAAGAACCTGCAATGTTCTAGGAATATGCACTTTAAAGTATTGTCTCATTTGATCCTCACAACAAACCTGGGGAAGAGGTGCTGTTACTAATTCCATTAAGAAAACTGAGATGGGGTCAGCTAGGCGGCTTAGTGAATGGAGCACTGGCCCTGTAGTCAAGAGGATCTGAGTTCAAGTCTGGTGTCAGGCACTTAACACTTACTAGCTGTGTGACCTTGGGCAGTCACTTAACCCCAATTGCCCTGCCTTACCCCCTCCAAAAAGACCAAAAAAAAAAAAAAGAAAACTGAGATAGACCTCAGTTAAGTGACTTACCCAGGGTGATCCAGCTAGTAAGTGTCTGAGGCTGGAGGTCTTCTGACTACAGGCATAGAGCTTTATTCTTTGTACCACCAGTGACCCATAGCAGCAATCACCCAGGCAACTGCAAGAAGTAATACCTTACAACCCAACAACAATGGAGAGACTGTCCATTTTCCTTCTTATTGTCACATTTATGTCAAATTTTGCCATTTATACTGCCCTTTGTTCACAATAACCCTGTGATGAAGGAGGATAACCTTACAAAAATCAGATACACAAATTAGAAGTTCAGAATTCTGAGACTTTGTGTAGGGGCACAAACCAACATGTGTCCATAAATCCCAAGGTCATCCTTATTTGAGAACATTACTACTACCATCATCTGTATTTATGAGAATGACCTTAAATCATAAAGAAAAGGTTTATAGTTCAACAAGTTATGTTTAAAACTTGGAACTGAGAAGGCTTGAGTTCAGATCTTGTGTCAAGAGCTTATTAATAGCAGCTCTGTGGCACAGTAAATATAGCACTAGACCTAAAGTCAGCAGGGTCTACGTTCAAATGCATCCTCACATATTTACTATCCATATGACTTTGGGCAACTCACTTAACCTCTATTTGACTCAGTTTCCTCAACTGTAAAAAGAAGATAGTAATAACATCTACTTTGTAGGGTTATGGTGAGGATGAAATGAGATAATATTTATAAAAGCACTTAGCATCATCCCTGGCACGTAATAGGTGAGATATAGATATAATTATGTTATTATTACATATGGATGTATATATATATATCTATATACCCTCACATATATATGTGTGTATATATGTTTATATATAAATAATACACACACACACACACACACACGCACTTACTCCCTCCCTCCTACAGTGCCTTGCATATAGTAGGTGCTGCATAAATGCTAATTTTCTTTCTGCACTAGCCTGAGCAAATCACTTAAACTTTGAGCCTGTAAAATGAGGTTAAGCATAGCACCTGAATTGCTGGGTATTGGGATGATCAGAGGACAGAATATTTCTAAAGCACTTTGTGAACTTTAAAATGCTAACTATTATTATTTGGTAGGAAGTACATAATATAATTTAGAAAGATTTAGAGCCAAAAGTATTAAAATAATGAATTTAACAGAAAATATGGCCTTATAAGTGTCAATTTTAGTTATCTCTAATCTTAATTTATATAGAAGTCCCTCCCAAAGCTCATATTTAAATAGCACCTTAAGGTCTTAAGAATAGTTTGCTTATATTATGTCATCTGAGTCTCACAGCAACCCTGTGAAACAGATGTTATTATTATCCCCATTGTCCAAAGCAGAAACTGAAGCCTAGAAGGTTAAGTAACTTATCCAGTGTTATATATGTAGCAAGGATACAACTCAGGATTCACCTACACTTTGGGGTTTCTCTTTACTCCAAGTCGACCCTACCCACCATTGTCTCCACTGGATAAAAGGGAGACATTACTATAAAATTTCACCCTAAATTGCAGCCTGGAGGAATTCATTCATTTTACTTTTGTAGAACAATTTACACTCACATTGTGGTTTGTTTTCTATTTCCCATGTGATTGTTATTGATCTGTTCATTTTTAAAAATATTCTGGAGTCTTTTGTAGACCCTAAACATGCCTAGCAAACTTTGAAGAGTGTCCATAATTGTGTTTACTTCATCACACACACAACCGAAACTCACTCAGCTCTTTGGTGGAATGCAGGCACCTTTATGGAGTGCCTAGCACAGAGTAGGTATTGAAGAGATATTGGTTAATCATTGATAACTTTATTTCCCCATTGAGTCAATGTCAGCTTTCGCTCCTTTGTCCTCCAAGAAACTGATCATTTAGCTGTTGTTCTTTGTCCACTTTCACTTATTCTGTTATATGATCTCTCCCACCAGTACAGCCCCCCTCTTCCCTCATTGCAATTTCCATAATTTCTTCTGTTCCAGGGTCTCTACAAAAATGTATCAGCTAGGATTGGTTTCCAATATCACCATCTGGAGAAATATTCCAGGAGGACTCCAGGAGGGAGTCCAAAAAACAGAATGCCAGACTTAGAGGAGAAATCTATCACTAACATACATTTAGATATCAGTAAATTGTTCTCTGAATCACTTCCCCATCCTGTACAAAGAAACTAACAGTTGACAACTATATTTCACAATAAAAATAATAATTAATTAATAAAATTAATAATCTGAGAATTTTTCTACATGTTATTTTAAGTTTAACCAAAACTTTGATTTGCGACTTGTTTAGTAAGCCCTGAGGACAGCAGTTCCCTTAAGCTTGCAAATTGAGCCAGGATTTCTTTTTAACCCAGTGGTGGAAACAGTAGCCATGTGATCCTGGGCAAGTTATTTAACATTTCTGGGCCTCATTTTACTCATCTGCAAAATGAAGCATTTGAAATCAGTCACCTACAAGTTTCATTTCAAATGTAAAGCTATGGTTCTATGATCCTTTAAAAAGTCATACCAGGCTCAGTTCCATTTAGAGCTTAATTAGAATCTAGAATTAATTAGAGCTGAATTAGAATCAAAAGCAATTTACAAATGACAAGGCATCATTTTCTTATACAACCTATTAGTTCCTTAAGTGAAGGGATCATCATGTGTTTTTCTTAGCATACCCCCCTCAGGGAACATAGTTCCTTATACATAGAAAATGGTTTATAAATGTTTGTTGAAAAAATTAATAAACACATTCACCCAGGGTTTTTCTTAAGATGAGATTCCTTTGAGTTTTGAAAGACCATGTCTCTGTAGAATGTGACATACATTTTTTGGATACTGTTAACGTAGGAATGTGTTTTACTCCACTATGTATATATTAAACAGGCTTTGTTTAGCTTTTTAAAATTAAAATGGGGGACAAAGTAGGGATAAATGTAGAGAAGAAAGAAAAAAGAATGAAGGTAGAGAGGAAGAAGTGGAAGAAGGGAAGGAACAGAATAAGGTAAGGAAGGAAGGGAAGGTATATTGAAGGAAGAAAAGGAAGAAAAAAATAGGGAAAGAAGGAAAGAAAAAAAGGTCACAGAGGAATCTATTTTAGAAAATATAAAGAACAGAAAGGTCATAAAGATAGCCAGATAAGCAGGAAAACTTTGAAAGCTATATGTTGATCTTATAGCCAGGTCCCAGTGAATGAAAATAATGAATCCTATGAAGCGATAGCATCAATTTGAATTCGTTATGCATGTTTCCACTGGGCCGGAACCATTTATCATCTTTTACATAGTTATAAATTCAAAATCCCTTCATGGATCATCACCTTGTCATGGCAGAGGGCCTTGCATAGTTCAATCATATTATAGCTATGCAATGAAGGGTTATTCAAGATGGATAGGTCATAGTAGAGTGGTGATTAAAAGATGATCCACTGGAGAAGGAAATGGCAAACCACTCTAGTATATCTGCCAAAAAAACATCATGGACAGTGTTAAATAATAGCTATGACAGTGGAAAATGAGCCCCTTAAGTTGGAATGTGTCCAACATGCTACTGTGGAAGAGCAGAGGACAACTGCAAGTAGCTTTAGTACTGATGAAGTGGATGGGCCGAAGCCAAACAGAAGCTCAACTGTGGATGTGCCTAGTTACAAAAGGAAAGTCCAATGATCAATATTACAAAGGAACCTGGAATGCAAGATCTATGAACCAAGGTAAGCTGCATGTGGTGAAACGATAGATGGAAAGATTACTCATCAATATCTTGGCTATCAGTGAACTTAGACAGAAATGATTGAATTTATTTTTGATGATCACTACATATACTACTGTGGGCAAGAATCTCTTGCCCAAGTAGACAAATAGGACAAATAGATTAGTCCTCATAATTAATATAAAAGGTGAGAAAAGCATTACTGGGGTATAATCTCAAAAATGACAATTATGTGTGTTGGAATCCAAGGTAAACCATACAACCTACTAATACAAGTATATACTCCAACTGCTGATATTGAAGAGACCAATGTTAATTAGTTCTAGGAAAACCTACAATATCTTCTAGAAACAACACCAAAAAAGGATATCATATTCATCATAGAATGCTAAAGTAGGAAATCAAAAGATAATTGAACTAACAGGCAAGTTTGACCTTGGAGCACAAAACGAAGTAGGGAAGAGAATAATAGAGTTTTGTCAAGATACTTGCTGGTCATAGAAAATACTCTGGTTCAAAAACCCCAAAGATAACTCTATGTACAGATATGACCAGATGGTAAATATTGAAATCAGACTTATTATATACTTTGTAGCCAGAGGTGGAGAAGCTTTATACAGTAAGTTAAAACAAGACCTAAAGTTAACTGTGGCTCAGATCATGAGCTTCTTATTGCAAAATTCAGACTTAAATTCAAGACAGTAGGGAAAACCCTCAGGCCATATTAGTATGACCTAAATGACATCCCCAATGAATATGAAGTGGAAGTGATGAATAAATGTAAGGCATTAATCTGGTAGATAAAATGCCTGAAGAACTATGAGCAGAAGTTCACAATATTATGCAAGAGACAGCAACCAAAAAAACAACAACCCTTTACAAAGAAAAAGATCAGGAAAGCAAAATGTCTTTCTGATGAGGCTTTACAAATGGCTGAGAATGAAGGACAGCAAAAGGTAATGGAGAAAGGGAAAGCTATAGCCATAGCTTTCTGAATTCTGAATGTAGGATTACAAAAAAAAAAATAATAATAATGAGAGATAAGGTTTTCTTAAATGAGCAGTACAAAGAAATAGAGCAATAGAATGGGAAAGACAAACGATCTCTTCCAGAAAATTAGAGATATCAAAGGAATGTTTATGCTAAATGGTCATTATAAAAGACAAAAAATGGTAAGAACTTAACAGAAATAGAAGATATTAAGAAAAAGTAGCAAGAATATACAAAAGAACTACATAAGAAGAATCTTATTATCATCAGTAACCATGATGGTATACTTAAAGAGCCAGATACCTTAAAGAATGAAGTCAAGTGGGCCTTAGGAAGCAATGCTAATAAGAGTGGAGGTGATGGATTTCCAGCTCAGCTATTTAAAATCCTAAAAGATGATGCTGTTAAGTGTTGCACCGAATATGGCAGCAAATTTGGAAAGCTTAGTAGTGGTTATTGGATTGGAAAAGATCTATTTGCATGACAATCCAAAAGTAGGGCAATACCAAAGGATGTTTGGATTGCTCATTTCATATGCTAACAAGGTTATGCTTAAAATTCTCAATTAAATTTTCTCAATGAGGGAGAAAAGGAGGGACAGTGAGAGATAATTTCATACTCAAAATTGTGAAAAACAACAACAAAAAAGTTAAAAATTGTTCTTACTTGCAATTGAAATCTATCTATCTATCTATCTATCTATCTATCTATCTATCTATCAAGATTTTGCAAGCTATATTTCAACAAAATATGAACCAAGAATTACCAGAAAAGGAGTTTGGTTTTTGAAGAGGCAGAGGAACTAGAGACCAAATTGCCAGCATTCACTGGATTATGGAGAAAGCAAGGGAGTTCCAGAAAAACATATACCTCTGCTTCATTGACTATACTAAAGACTTTGACTATCTGGGTCACAACAAAATGTGACAAATCCTCAAAGAGATGGGAGTACCATATTATCATACTTTTCCCCTGAGGAACCTGCACACAGGCCAAGAAGCAACAGTTAGAACCAAACATGGAACAATTGATTGGTTTAAGATTGGGAAATCTCAAAATAAAGGGAAGAAATAAAAAGGAATGTAGAGAGTAAGAAGAAGAAGAAGAAGGGAAAAAACAGAATAAGGAAGGGGAGGAATTATTGAAGGAAGAAAAGGATAAAATCAGTCAATATTTAATCAAGGCCATATACTGTCAGCTTATTTATTTAACTTACATACAAAGTACATCATGTGAAATGTCAAACTGGATGAATCAAAAGCCAGAATTAAGGTTGATAGGAGAAATATCAACAATCTCAGATATGCAGATATTACCACTCTGATGAAAGAAAGCGAAGAGGAATTAAGAAACTTCTTGAGGGTAAAAGAGGAGAGTGTAAAAGTTGGCTTGAAGCTTAATATAAAAAAGACTAGTCTTGGCCACTGTTTGGCAAATAGAGAGAGAAGAAATGGCAGTGTCAGATTTTATATTCTTAGGCTCAACAATCACTGGAGACAGTGACTGGAGCCATGAAATTAAAAGATGCTTGCTCTTTGGAAGGAAAGCTATGGCAAATCTGGATAACATACTAAAAAGCAGAGACATCACCTTGCTGACAAAGGTCCATATAGTCAAAGTTACTGTTTTTCCAGTAGCAATGTATAGTTGTGAGAGTTGGACTATAAGGGAAAATGAGCATTACTGAATTGATGCTTTCATTAGAATTGTGGTGCTAGAGAAGAGTTTTGAAAGTCTCTTGTACAGTAAGGAGATAAAATCAATCAATATTTAAAGAAATTAATTCAGACTATTCACTGGAAGTTCAAATACTGAAGCTAAACCTTAAATACTTGGTCATATAATGAGAAAATGGGACTCATTGGAAAAGACTCTGATGTTGGGAAAGTTTGAAGGCAAAAGGAAAAGGTTATGGCAGAAGATGAGATGGATAGTGTCATGGAAGCCATGAACTTGAGCTTAGATAGACTTTGTGTGATAGTGAAGGATAGAAGAGCCTGGTGTGCTATTGTCCGTGGGTTCACAGAGTCCTACATAACTGTATGACTAAACAACAAACTTAAATAGTGTGAATTTGACTATATGCAACCTCTTCCCCGGATTCATTTTTTTTTTGCACTAAAAAGAACCTAGCTATGCTTTAAAAAAAAGAAAAGTAAGTTGTAAATAACAGAGATCTACAATTTCATGCACAAACCTCTTTTTCTGTTCTACTTTTTATATGGAAATGCCCAATTTAGTTGGAGTTTGTTAAGTTCAGAATAAAAACAAAAATTGACAACAAAAAGAAAAGAAAAAGAGTCCCCCCTCTCTCTTGGCTATATGTCTCCAAGTTTCCTGTCATCAGAGGGTTGATCCCTGGCACTGGCAATCTGTTATCTCTTGAGTGTTTCCTCTTCTCCTTCAGAATTGTAAAGTGCCCATAACTGAGAGAAAATTGAAGGGCACAGGGGGAAAACGACAAGCTAGTAACAAACCGAATGCATTTTGAAACCTCATAGAAGATTCTTTTCAAGTTTGTGGTGCAGTCTTGGGGTCAGTTCTCCAGGGACCACCACAAAGGATGACCAGAAAACTGAAATACTTGGCCTGCCTGTTTACTAAGTGGGTCTGGGCCTAGCAGGCAGACAGAGGGTTTTCTCTCTCTCTCTCAAACTATTCTGAATTAGGTGAAACATTCCTTTATCTTAACATCCCACCACTGGCCCCAGTTGGCTTGGTTGATTTTATATGGAACCTTTGGATCATAGTACAACTGAGTATTTGAGGTTAGTTTTACTTTTTGCTTCCTTTTTATTTCAAAGAAGGTCCTTTCAGAGTTATGGACCTACTGAATTTCACTGCTGTCCCCTGTGGTCCTGAGGGTTGTCACCTGGACCCAAAGAATGTGGACTTTTCTGAAAAAGCTCTTATTTCTCTCCTATGACTGATAGAGAACTGATGTGAACTTCCATCCTCAAATCATCTACTCTAAAGGGCACTTTGGACATATTGTTCTTTCAGGGCTTTTCAAGACTCAGATCTGAGGCTTATTAAGACTGGTCTTGATGGTAGACAGTTTTTCCCAGCATTAATTATGATCCAGTGATTTAAGGAGAGTAGCAAAGGACCAGGCTCCCTGGGGAGATAGGAGGTGTTAACTCATCCGCCCCCTCATAGATTGACTTAAGGTCAGTACTGTTGGAATCTCTAGGCCCTGGCAATTAGGATACTTTGTAGGCTAAATTACATTAAATAAAGTCACAACTGGGGGTAGAACAAAAAGGGAAGTATTTAATGTGAAATTCCAAGTGTGTGACCTAGAGGAGAAACTTTCAGCCAATAATGACCAAGAAAACACAGGGTATGGTAAGAACCGTAAAGCACAAAGGGGGAAATTCTTAGACAGCATAGATGAACCAATATAAACAAATTACTACTGTCTTCAATTCACCAAGCATTTATTAAACACTAAATACAAGACATCCCTTGGGAATATGGAAAAAAGTGACCTTAAGGCCCTTCAAATTTTCCTGGGAAAAGAAAAAGTGCACTCAGAAAAGTAAATACAAGATAATTTGAGAAGGGAGATTGTACTAACAACCAGGAAAATGTGGAAAACATTCCTCTATTAGGTGTCACCTATATTGAGCCTTGAATAAAGAAATGGGAGACAAATTGTGCCAAAGCAAGGGGATAGAAGAAAGAATGAAAAGTTATTCACTATAACTCTAAGAAAGGTAGCATGGCATGATAGAGATATAGGTTCATAGTTAGGAAGATGGGGGTTCACTTTTGACCACTTTTGTGGTCTTGGACCAGTCTTTGGATTCTCTGTGTTCTAGGCAACTCTCTTAAGTTTCAGAGACAGTGTCAATGTACATTTCCTAACCTAGAAATTTCTTGTACCAGGAACATTTCAGGCTCAATTGCTACCTATATCTCAAATAATTCTTTTTTAAAAAATATTTATTTGCTTTTAGTTTACAACATTTGGTTCCACAAATTCCAAATTTTCTCCCCCTCCCTCTCTTCCTGCCTTCCCGACTATGGTGCATGCAATCCAATATACAAATACCTTCACATTAAACATTAGTCAAGTTGTAAAGAAGGGTTATAATCAATGGAATGAACAATGAGAAAGAAGGAACAAAACAAAACAAAAAAGAGAGAGCAAGTAGTTTGCTTCAAAATCTCAGATAATTCTAAAGAAATCCACTGCACAGCTATTTCTAAGAAGCAAATGAGTAATCAAAACAGAAATTACAAATTGATAAGTATTCTAGACTAAATAAGTTGAGCCATAGTCACCTGAGAAGACTGGAGAGCCAAAGAGGCTCTTTTACCCCTGAAGTAAAAGAACAGATGCATGACAGGGAGATTTCCAGAATATTAATAGTTAACATTTATAGAGTAGTCTAAGGTTTAAAAAACTCTCTATATTTCATCCTTATGATGCCTCTGTGAGATGGTACTTTTACTATTCTCATTTTTCACAGATGAAGAAACTGAACCTAAGAGAAATGAAATGATTTGACTTTTAGGCTAAACTTTTAGAATTGAGGCTTACTTCGTTGTGTTAGAGATGACTAGGAGTTTAGTAGACTTCTGGACTCTTGGGTACTGATAAAGGCTATAGATGAGCTCTGTAGGGGACACCAAATGCTTGAATGGAGGAATATGAGTTCTTAATCTTCTGAACTAAAATAACATGATGTAGTCACTGCATGATATCTACTATATGAGGCTGTAAGTCCCTGGATTTGGAACCAGAGCCCCTTAAATCCTGGTTGTACTATTTTCTACACCACTTTATATAAGTCCTCTCTGGTCTTCAAAAAAGAACCAGAATTTAAGAATACTTTGAAGGACCAAGATGAAACTATACAGTTAAGGCAAAGAAAAGAGAGATAACAAGATGAAAATTTTTACTTCAAAGTTATAAAATCTGCTTGTAATTATTTGTATTAAAAGTGCATGTTCACGGAGTAGAAATTATAGTAAAATTATTTTTAAAAATTCTATAAACTGATGCTCCTGGTTCTTCATTTGTTAAGGTACCTTCCTAAATTCTGTGCTTTATTGAAAATTGTTGAACAGAGTCAAAACAAGATTCCTTTTCTGGACACACATATTCACTCTCTTCTTTCTTGTTTTTTCCCCCTCCTTCATTAGTTATTTTTGTAGTTACATGTCTCTGTCTCTACCATAGGAGTTCTCAACCTGGGCTTCATGAACTTTTTTTTTTAATGACAAATTTACTCAAATGGAATTGTATTTTATGTTATGCATTTAAAACTTTATTCTAAAAAAGGATCTGTGACATCAAAAAAGATAAAAAATTTAGCATTAGTGGATCATGTAGATGAAACACATATTTCTCCCTGTGTATGAGGAATATATTGCCTGGTGGACAAAGCTTGTACTTTCCTTGTGCTAATGTAGTTGCTACTAATGTAGCCTTTTCTACATTAGAAGGGAAGTACAGAATATGGCCTGCTATTTTGCTAAAAATTTCCATCTGGGACATTTCTAGAGTTGCACACTCAAGTAGGTATTTGGCATCTCATGTTCTTATCAACCAATGTTTCTCTTTGCTTGATGAGTTTCTGTAAGGTGCAGTTGCTTCCCCCAACCAGATCAACTATATATCATGTTCCCCTGTGGTTTGAATTAAGCTATGATCTGAAAATCTTAGCACTGGCCCATCACACAAACTAAACCACTGGACACCTTAGCACCCCCAGCAAGAGGCCTTTGCAGTGGTCTGCGTTTCAAAGACCTTAAAGGTAGACACGAAAAGCTGGTCTTGGGCTCAGGCCCAAAAGAAAAGGTATCCACATCATAAGAACAACCACTAGACCAGCTGGTTTCCTGGTAGGTGGTGTCAGTGAAGAGACCACGATGAGAGAATTGAGAAGACTCCTTTCTCCTGTCCTTCTTTGCAGTCACCCCCTTTTATCAGAAGCCCGTTGGATGGAAGCCACCATATACTTACTTGGTCTTTGTATTTGTTCCCTGGCTTTGATGAGGCCTGTTCTACAAACCCCATGCTTTTATCTAGCAGGTCTCTTTGGTTTTATAGAAAATGGAAAAGGTTATGAGAGTTTCCTGGGGACTTTGAATTACTTTCTCTTCCAGTGCACCCAGGGCTGTTCAATCAAAAGAGGAACTCAAGATATTCCTCATTATGTCTGAATGAAATGTGTCATACTGAAACTTTGTCTGTTGCTAGTGATACTATGTTTAGTAGACTAGAATCATTTCAATGGTTCCTTAACTGTAATGTGGTAGATATTTTTATTGATATAAAAACAAATTATGAGTCATACATATGTGTGCTTATGCCTAGGTATGCTTTGACAGACCTGGTGTGGCCACCACAGTTTTCATTTTCTTGGCATCTGATGGCATGGTCCATGGGGAAAAGCAGCGGCCAACAGTGACTCTTCACTTGAGTGATGTCAGTGGACAAAACCACTCACTTGGTAAGTGTGACTTTTCTCCTTCATGAACAGGAGGAATGGTAGTCACAGAGAAGATCACAGAAGCTCCAAAATGAGGGAGGGTCATTCTCTCCTTTTATTTTGCTCTCTGCTTACCTTTATTGTACCCATTATATAGTGAACATTCCTTTGAGTAAAAAAAAATAGGAAAATCAGAAAGAAGAACCAAACATAATGAATCATCATACAGAATGAAGCCAACAGTACACCAGTTAATATTTTTGCAATTATGACCATAACTTCTCTACAAGTCTGACCTATGTTAACTTGGCCAAATTTGAATTCATATTGGTATGTGTTTTCCTTATGTAATGCTGACTTCTGCCTATATCAAAGGGATGTTTATTAAATCAATCAGTAAACATTTATTAAATACTTACTCATAAGTGATTATATGGCCATGTACTGGTGTAGACACTGGGAGTACAAATAAAACAAATGGAACAATCCCTACTTACAGGCAGCTTACATTCTGATGAGACAGAAGGATATATCTGTATATTAATAAGCATATATAGCCAAAATGTGAGGATAAGCTGAGAAAGTGGATATGAAAACATTTAAAACATTTTTAAAAATCTCTTTAGAAAGTATTTCTTGAGGAGTCAGTTACTTTCTTCTTTCCTGGATTTGTGTCTTTCCTTGATATAAAATGAAAGGAACCTTAAAGGTATACACCAAGAAACTGGTCCAGTGCAGGCAAACAGCCTGGTTCCTTCTTACTACCCAGAGATAGAGACTAACAATTTATCCTTCCTCCACCTCTGAATATAAAAGAGGTTGGGGAATTGCCGCTTCCAAAAGAACATTAGGGTAAGTTGTGCCTTTCTCGTGCTCTTTCCAAAGGGACTGCTCCAGAGGGAAATGTACGACGTCCCAAAAAAATCCGGTTGAGAAAGGGATCCTTGGCACCTTCAGAGGTGTCCAACCCAAGGTCTTATTTTGGATTCTAACCATTATAGTTCTAAAATAACACCTTTCAGAAAGCTGTGGGAAACTAATTGATTAGATCACTATCATTAATAAAAAGTCTTTTATGCTAGTACATAATGATTTAAGTTAACTGACTCCATCAGGAAACTTCATCTTTCAAGATTATGGTGCCACCTATACCCCTTGTATACTATCACGAATTTGTGCCTCCTACTCCTTTTTTCTCTCTTCTCTGTGATGGACAGAATCATAGATAATCATTGCATGTACTGGGCATGGTTTTAGCTGACTATTTATAATTTTAAAAATGTTTTTTAAACAAGAGATTATTAGGACACTCAGTAAGAACTGGGTGTTTCTGTTCTGGATTCCCAAGAAATTTCCTGGTCAGATGTTACGATTCAAAGTTGTTTATATCATCATTTTTTTTCTTTTTTCTGCAGGAACCTATGAATTGTCATGCCAGCATAACCCATTGATTATTAATGTGACCCACAATCTGAATTTCCTTTTTCACCGAACCACCTCAATGATGCTTAATTTCTCTTCACCATTTGTGGGAATCTCAGCAGTGGCCCTAAGGACTTCCTTAAATATTAATCCTTCAGCCCCCAACAACTGCATCCCAGGGCATGAAGGGCATGGACACCAACGACCAAGGTACAATGTCTCTTTATGCTCTTTTTTCTCCCCCACTATTGGGAATCTCCTGATAGTTAAGTCTATGTTTTAAGGTGGGTGCTAAATAGTTATGACTATGGCTAAGGAAATTATTCAGGATACTAAAAACAGAAGGTCAACAATTTGTGAAGGAGAACATTAATATTGTATTTTAGAATTTGTTCTTTGTTTGGTCAATCCTTTTGACTTTTGTCTCGTATTGTTACCCCTTACATACTATTTATTGCAGTCATATTGTCAAATGTCCTGCATTTCCCTCCCTCTTTGTTTTTGTTCACACAATTTCCCTAGTTGTTCCTTGTTGAATCAGTCTTCATGTGTGTGTGTGTGTGTGTGTGTGTGTGTGTGTGTGTGTGTGTGTGTGTGTGTAAAATTCCTCCCCTCTAATGCTTCATTATGGCATGGAAATCATGTTGGTTTCTAAAAGGCAATGCCAATAGGGATCAGTTTTGAGTGGGTCCTGAAAGTCTGGAGACACTTTGAGTGTGGGTTGGCCAAGAGTTTGTCATCTCTCTGAGGAATAATGAAACAAAACAATGTAGAAATATTTCACCAGGCTGACTGACAGAGGAAGACTTTTTCTGCCCTATTAGCACTTTAAGACCATCTAACCAAACTATAGGATAATTGTAAAATTCACCAGTGAAAGGAGTACCCACACCAATGAAATCAAATATCCTTTAAGTATTGAAGAAGATTTATGCATACACACTTGTGTATATGTGGATCAATATTTAAGGTCCTCAAGGGCAAGCTCTATTTTTTATCCAGTTGTTCAATCTTTTAAAACATTCAGAATAATGTTCTGTGTTCTGTAGCCACTTAATAATAATAATACTCTTTTCAAGAAGCACATTTTATATAAATACAACGATTTTTAAAAAAATCAGAAGAAGAGGAAAGTATTTTTCCTCATTATGAGGCCATAGGCCAGGACCTATAAAATGATATCTGTTTCTACCTTCTCATAACCCTCTCCCTTATGGAACAACTTCACTTTTAGGCAAAAAGGCTCTGGGACCCAGCTTGCTGGCACAGCATACTAGATTTATAGTCCCACCACTTCTCCTCATCTTTTTGAAGATTCTAATGCCCCAAATTCTTACATGGAAATAACTTAGATACCATCTACAATTCTCCTCATTCTTCCTCTCTATAAGAGGCTGCAGATATTCATACTTGTGCCTAGGTCCCTTTCCTTTGAGATAGATAGTACAGATCATAGGATTATAACTAGAAAGGATGTTAGAGATAATATAGCTCATCCAACCCCCTCATTTTATAAGCAGTAACAAACTTTACATTTCTTTATGCAAAAGAGAACAAAAATAGAAGATTATATATGGAACTCAAAATATTATTACACACACATTTTTGTTGTTCTTCCATTTCCCTTCAAATTATGAAAAGTTTTATTTCACACCCATTCATGATTTATTTATTTAGGGATCTTTTCTTTTTATATTTTAAGTTCCAGATCCTCTCTCCCTTCCATGCCTTCTCCACCCACTGTGAAGAAAAACAAAATGATATAAATTATACAGGTGAAATGATGCAAAATATATTTCCATAGCAGCCATATTTCAAAAAAAGAAACAAAAAAAAATAAAGTGAGAAAATTATACTTCAATTTGCACTCAGACTTCATGACTTCCAACTCTGGAGGTGGATAGCATTTTTTCATCATTAGTCCTTTGGAATTGTTTTGGATCATTGTATTGATGAAAGTAGCCAAGTCTTTCAGTATTGATCATCATTACAACATTGTTGTTACTGTGCACAATGACCTTTTCACTTCACTTTGCATCAGTTCATATGTCTTTTTTTTTTTTTTTGCAAATCCCTCCATCATGTATTATGTAAAAATAGTACTCCCTCTTAATCATATACTATAATTTGTTTAGCCATTTCCCAATTGATGGGCATCCCTTCAATTTCTAATTCTGTGCCAACACTAAAAGAGCTGCTATAAATATTTTGTACATATATAGGTCCTTTTTCCTTTTCTTTGATCTCTTTAGTAGTGGTATTGCTGAATTAAAGCGTATGCACAGCTTTATAGCCCTTTGGGCATAGTTCCAAATTGTTCTGCAAAATGATTGGACCAAGTTTACAACTCCACCAATAGTTTACTAGTATACTTATTTTCCCTCACCCCTTCCAGCACTTGTTATTTCTGGTAGGTATGAGGTGGTGTTTCAGAGTTGTTTTAATTTTCATTTCTCTAATTAATAGTCATTTAGAGCGCTTTTCACATCACTATAATTGTCCCTCCATTCAGCTCTCCCTTGTGACAAGTTAACATAGCCAAGCAAAACAAATCCAAACATTTTCCATTTCCAAAATGTGTTTTATCTTCCCCTTCCAGTTAAGCGCTTTTCTGTCAAGAGGTGAGAAACATACTTCATCATCAGTCCTTGTTGGTTATTGCATTGATTGTTAGTGCTTATCTGAAAAGTGCTTTTTGATGTTTATTGTAATTGTATAACTTTTTCTCCTGGTTTTGCTTAGCTCCCCTCCCTTAGTTCATACAAGTCTTTGCAGGTTTCTATGATTCAGTCCCCTTCAATATTTTAATGGCAAAATAATATTCCATTATATTCATAAGCCATATTTTTAGTCATTCTCCATTTGATAGACAGCCCCTTAGTTTCCAGTTGTTTGCTATAATAAAAAGTGCTTATATATATGTATACATACATACATATAATTTGCAAATTTGGATTTTTTTTCCCTGTTTTTGCCTCTTTAGGGTATATATACCTAGCAGTGGTATCACTCAGAGGGTATGAACAGTCTAATTACTTTTTAGATGTACTTTTTCAATTGTTTTCCAGAATGATTGAATCAATTTATAGCTTTACCAAGAGCATATAAGTGTGTTTGTCCTCACACATCTTTTCCAACATTTAATTTCCCTTCTTAGTCATATTTGCCGGTTATGAGGGCATGAAATAGAACCTTATAGTTGTTTTAGTTTTCATTTCTCTTATTGTTAGTTATTTGACATAATTTTTTCATGTGATTATTGATAGCTAGCTTTTCTATTTTGAGAACTGACTAATGATATTTTTTGGTCATTCATCTATTCAGGAGGGACACTATTTCTTATATATTTCAAACACTTCTCTATAGATCTTGGATATCAACAAGAAATTCACTGCAAAAATTTCTCAGTTACCTATTTCACTTTTAATATATCTACTACTTGGTTAAGAACCTGCCTCTTTTCCATAATCATGGAACAGACTAATTTTACTATTCTTCTAATTTATTATGTGATATCTACGATTTATTTCTAGGTCATGTATCTGTTTGGAGCTTATTGTGGAATATGGTGTGAGATGTTAGTCCAAACCCAGTTTCTGCCAGACTGCTTTCCAGTTTTCCCAGCTGTTTTTTGTTGAATACTGATTCCTTATTCTAGTAGCTGAACTCTTGGGTTTATTGAACACTATGACACTGTGTTTATTTGCTTCTAGAACTTGTGCACAACTTTTCAGTTTTTTTAACCATTACCAAATAATTTTTAAGGTTATTGTTTTGTAATATAGAGATCACTTAGCACTAAGCTCCCTTCCCACTCTTTTGTGTGTACTGATTGTCATGGGATTCTTTATC
This sequence comes from Pseudochirops corinnae, assembly GCA_028646515.1. Taxonomy (NCBI): domain Eukaryota; kingdom Metazoa; phylum Chordata; class Mammalia; order Diprotodontia; family Pseudocheiridae; genus Pseudochirops; species Pseudochirops corinnae. Next base: position 308,300,024 of record CM053586.1, on the reverse strand, counting down.
TTTTATTCTTCCAGATAAATTTTGTAATTATTGTTGCTAGCTCTATAGAATATCTCTTTGTTAGTTTGATTGGTGTGGCAGGGAATAAGCAAAATAATTTAAGTAGTACTGTTATTTTATTGTTGTGGTTCAACCACTAATCTTTCCAACTATTTAACTCTATCTTTATTTCTATAAAGAGTGTTTTGTAGTTGATTTCATATAATTGCTGTGTTTCTTGTAAGTAGAGTCCCAAGTATTTGATATATTCTGTAGTTATTTTGAATGAAAGTTCCCTTCCTCTTGAAGTTTTGTTGATAATATATAGAAAGAGCGATGATTTATATCTAAATCCCACATTTAACAGATAGGGAAACGAAGATTCTGTGTGGTTAAATGATTTAAGTCTGGGGATAAATAGCATAAAAAAATGCAAATATAAATAAATACATAGGTCTTACAGTAATGTCCCATTATTGTCACTCCTACATCCAACCAGTTCCCACTAAATAATTGGTTATCATTTAGTCATCATTATTCCTTTTCTGTGTCAGTCTGTTAAGAGTTAAGAGTTAAGAGTTCAAGTTCACTTTAAAATTACTATGTAGTGTACGGCATCCTACTAGTTCACAGTTTATACAAAAAAGGCATTTTTACTGTATCTCAAGTCAAGTTTGGCATCCTCTGTTTCCTTATGGGGGAAAGGAAAGAAGAACTGAAGGAACAGTGTGTCACACAATCTGTTAGCATTAGCAGGGTAGGTACCTATATTTCTGTTTTAGTATAACCTCTTTTTATTTAGCTCCCAGGTATCCCAGGGCTTTTTTCACCGTATCTACCAGTGGGAATTTTTTTTTCTATTTCTTCTTCCTTCTAACTCAACACTACTGTGACCTGCTAGACTGAGCTTTATTTCCTTTGAGTTTTAGTCCAATTCCATGGTGATCCATTCTGTCTCTTAATTTATTTTCTTTTTTCTTTTATAAATTTTTTTTTTCAGAAAGTCAAAGGAATGATGTTCTAAGATCTTTGAGCATGCTAATGTCAGAGGCCTCTGAAGGTCTTGATAAAACACACAATAGTAAGTTATATTTATTCAGAATCAGAATTGTATCACACATGAACCACAAGGAAATCATCACATTACAGATTACTGAGAGATGAGGACTATTTATTCTAGGCTTTCCATCATGTAGCTCATAGACACAGAATTGTAAGGGCAGCAAAGAGCTGAAAAGCCTGTCCCAGGCTTGACAAGGAGGTTGATTAACTGTAATCACTACTGGTTCCTCTTTACTCTTTTTATGTGACACTGTATGAAAAGCAAGTTTTATGTGCGTGCATCTTAACCAGTGGAAATGGGATATGATTCTCTAGTTTACACAGAGTGTATCTGGAATGCATGGAGGTTTCCAAACCACATGTGATTGACAGAAGCAGTGCAAATTGGCTGTTCACTCTTAGCAAGCAAATCAGTGTAATAGGGTAACATGTTAACAGGCAAGCTGACAGATACCAATGTCTTTCTCTGGTCCTGGGGGAGCTGACTGAGATTCTTAAGCCATGTGCATTTACTAAAGAATAAATTAGGCACGAGTCTGTATGGGCAGATCTATATCAAACACAGTTGTATATATGCACACCCTATAAACTATGAAACCCTCAAATTCTGGGCACAAAGGGATTCCTGACCACTGGCATCCTACCCCTTATGACCTGAATTCCCTTAGTGCTTGAGAAATGTAGAGCCTGTCAGTTGAAACTTTTGCCTCTGAGTAACCATGCCCACTTATCCATCATTCTCCAAGAATCATGCTCTTCCTTCTTTAAGAAATGCAGGCAGCACATTTGCTTGACATTGCAGAAGATGGGTTATAGATATCGATGATTCAAAGCATATATAGTCAATAAATTGACTTATCTTAGTAAGTGCCATGATTGGAGGCCAGAAAAAGAAGCTACATAGGGCTATCGAGACATTCGCCTCTCATGCTAACACTGGGGCAAATCTTTCTTCCTCTGGTTTCTCTATCAGGATATACCAACCCTACTCCCTGGTCCAGGCCAGGTTCTCATTGCCTCTCTTTCTAGGGTCTTATGGCAATCATGTTCTTCTCCCTAGGTTGCTTTTGTCCAGGGCAGACGGACACTATTTTATTCTCTAATCCCTGCATGCAGGGATTCCTGGGCCCATTGTGGTAATGTTGGCCGGGGGAGGTAGTGGGGGAGCAGGAATCAAGAGAGGAGGAGGTTTCAGTTCAAATCCTATCTCTAATGTTGATTAAATATGTGATTATGTTCCACCTTAGTTAACTTGCCTGAATCTCTTGTTTCCTCATTTGTAAAATCAAGATAATACCTGTGGTACCCACCATATGGAATAGCTACATAGTGCAATGCATAGAGTGCCAGTCCTGAGTTCAAATCTGGTCTCAGATGTGTGACCTAGGCAAGTCACTTAATCCTGTTTGCCTCAGTTTCTTATCTGTAAAATGAGCTGGAGTAGAAAATGGCAAACCACTCTGGTATCTTTGCCAAGAAAACCTGAAATGGGGTCACAGAGTCAGACATTACTGAAAAACTCCTGAACAACAACAACCAACCTCATAGGATTAGTATAAGGCTGAATTAAGACAAAATATATAAAATAATTAACAGGTCTTAAAGGGTATATAAATGTCCATCTACGTTTTTATTATTTACAGAGTATTATACTGGTAGATCAGGGGAATGCCTTAGACTTAGCATACACAACTTGGAGAGAGAGAACTCACAACATCCCTGTAGACAAGATGGCGAGTTGTGGGCTACATCAGAGTAAAGGCCTTCCCCAGGGATTTGGAGGGCTACTGAGATGTTTGTATACTAGATAGATAGAAATCTTTAGTGTATTCTGATCTAAGAACTGGTGGTGATGACGATGCCTGAAAAGACAAGTTCTTTCTCCTCTCATCCTAAAGGAATGGGAAAGCTGAGACTTTTTTTTTGTAACTCGGTTTCCTTATGTGAAAAGGAGAGTTGAACTAGATAGCCTCCAAGTGCACTTCCAGCTCTAAATCTACAACCATGAGAGTTCAGCTCCTACTTGCTGATGAATGAGAGGAGAAAGAAACTTCCCTGACTTCCTTCAAGACTCAGAAGTTCTACCTTTTGCCAAAAGCCTTTCCTTGTCCTCCTTAATCTTAGCACCTCTCCCATGAGACTACCCCCAATTTGTCCTGTACATATCTTGTTGTATGTAGTTGTTTCATGAATATCTCCCCCACTAGATTTGGAGCTTCTTGCAAGCAGGAATTCTTTTTCTTTTTCTTTTTTTTGTCTTTATTTGTATCCTCAGTACCTGGCACGTATTTGAAACTTAATTAGTTCAATTTAATTAAATATACATTTAATTAGTTGACTGACTGATTGACTGCCTTTTCAAACAGGATAACAGTCCCCATCCTTATATCAAAATACATCAATTTTTGTCTGATCCTTCAGTCATTCATTTTAGCTTCATTCCAATTCCTAATGTAAAAAGGTGCTATTGATTAAATGGTCAGAAACAGATTGCTTTTCAGGTAAAGGTGAGACTAAATGGCATTTGGGGTTCCTTCAAACTCTGAGGTTCTGATTTTGAATGCTACACTTAATTGATGAGAAAATTGAAGCCTCAAAAAGGAGAAGGGAAAGGAGGAAGCATTTATGTAGTGTTTACTATATTGCAGACCCTGTGCTATACACTTTTTTAAAAAATCAAACAAATATCTCATCTGATCCTAACAACTATAAGAAGTAGTTGCTGTTATTATTCCTATTTTATAGTTGAGGAAATGGAAAGAAACAGAGGTCAATTGATTTGCCAAGGATTACATAGTTAGTAAGTATTTGAAAGATCAATGACATCTAAAGTCGCATGAATATTTCACATTCAGATCCAGGACCTCAACCTAGCTTTGTTCCCAAGAGATGGGTCTTTCCTCAGTCCTCCAGACTGGTCCTTAGGCAACTGTTTATGGAGCTAAAGAAACTTCCAGGCTAGTATTGGGTGGGGAAAGTAATGAACAAAGATAAGCTTATGAATAACTGCTTAAGCAGCAGGTTACAAAAATATCAGTCTGAATGACTCAGAATTATTCCAGTGTGCTTATTTCCATTGCCTTGCAGTATGTGCCATGTCTGCCATATTCTAAGTTTCCTAGTTCCATGTTTCCAAGTTCCCTTCTGCAGCTTCCGGTCATCAGAGTTCTCAGATGCCTTATCCCCAGCTCCTATGGGCTACTGGCAACTTTTGGCCTGAGTGAACCAGAGGACCAGGGATGCTACACCTTTGAATAGCTGAAATGTGAATCATCTTTAGAGGTTTGATTCCATAACTTTGCTTCCACATTGCTTCTTTTATGACAAACTGTCGAACACAAGGTGATATTTCTTCCTAGTTTTGGTATCTATCTTTCCTTTCCAAAATCGAATTTCCTTCCACTCTAATAATAATAATCATTTAAAAATATGATTTCAAAATAAACTTGAAATGCATGTTTCCTTTTGATGTTTTTATCTCATTTTGTGTCCAGGGCAAACATAGTAGTATAAATATCCTCATTTAACTTTCTTAGTATAAACACACATGGCAATTGAGTCAGGAAAAAATAGATGCTCATAAATTTAAATTTTTTAATGGTTCCTAAGGTTTAGACTTTATCAAGTCTACACTTTAAAGAAAAAGCTGAATTTATCCTTGTTCTTTTCATATTAATAGTAGCAATGCCACACACACACAATTTTAAATTAGAAAGTGTTTTTATGTCCATTATCTCCTATGATTCTCACAGTTCTCCAAGGGATGTGTATGTATACTTGTATGCATATAAATTTCTAAATATGTATATGCATGTATGGATATAAATGTGCATATATGTATAAATGAATGTATATATATATGTACATTTGTGTATATACACACTATACATGTTTTGTACCCTGATATTTTCCCACATAGTTGTATTATGTTTAACTATACTATCACCACTGCTTTGGATCAATCTCTGCTTGCTAAACTCCTGCCCATCCTTCAAGATCCAGTGGAAATGCACTTTCCTTGCTGGTGCCTTTCATAATCCCACCAAATGGAGATGATTTTTCCCCTAGTTTCTCCACATAACACTTTCTATCATCACCTAATACTTTATACTATTTCCATTTCCTATATTAGGGGATAAAAGAGTAGGAACTGGAGGATCACCTAAGACTTTGCACAGTGGGTAGCCCCTTGTGGGAAGTTCAAGATTCTATAATGTCAAAGTCAGGAGAGCATGAATGCATCCTAATCATCTCCTGCTTGTTTTGGGTGGAAACTTGTACCATCCCTACCCTACCCTCTCTTTTCTATCTTCAATCTTTTCATCTCTACTTTATTTTCCCTTCATTTAGAAATATACTTGTATATATTCCGATTTTTTTCTACTATTCTGTAGTAGAAAAAATTACTTTAAAACTTATCACTCCCTCAAGCAATTATCCTATCACTCTCATTCTATTCATTGTTAAACTTAAGGAAGAGCAAACAGCCTACAATTCTTCAGTAATCTGGTTTCTGGTCGTAAGGACCCCTAAAACTATTTTACTTCCCCTGCAACCCCCCCCAGGGTGTCAGTTCTCATCTTTGTGTTCCTTCCAAAATCCCGGCTTCAGAGTTCCTTGATCTCCTCAGCTCCAATGACCTCTGTGTCTCCTGGTTTTGCCACCCAGGAGAACAGCCATGTTTTAGACCTCATAGCCACTTGGAAAGGATCTGCCTCCAATGTCAGTCTAAAACTTTGAAATGCTCAGTCTCATCATAAGTCTTAAATCAATTCCTTTGGTCCTTCCTGTTTCTAAAATCCCTATCTCTGGTCACAAACTTCCATATTTTCCACTCCATCACTTTTCTTTTTCTTTTTTTTAATTTTAAAAATACTTTTATGAATGAGTTTAACTCTTAAATCATATTCATTTCAGAATATTACACCTCATCTCCCTTCCTTGCCTATTGAGCCATCCCTTACAACAAAACAGACCAGTAAAGATCATGGTGATGATGATGATTAAAGTTCAGCAAAGACAACCAATGTATCCGCCATGTCTGACAATGTATGCTACATTCCATACACCAACAGGAAGGCCATTCCCTCATTCTGACTGACCCTGCTCTCCCCTCCCATCATAACTTACGTTCTCTCAAATCTCAGCCAGCCTTGTAAGTTTGTTTCAGGCTTCCTTTCTCTTCCTACTCATTCCTTTAAGTTCACTGCCAGCCATTTCAGTGATCCTTAATTTCTCAGATACATTGCTCCAGTACCTGACTTATCGGTTCCCAACTCCGGGGTAAACTTCCTCAGTTTGAAACTCTGAATCAACTTGTTTTCTGCTTTTCCTCCTGGATTGCCAAGAATTGCTGGTAAATGTTATGAAACTGGGTCAGTTGGCTCTGATACAAATTCATGCTATGTAACCCCTACTGGGCCTTGCTGTTTGGCAATTATCATCTTTATCCTTAGCAGACACCCAATGACATTACCCACAGTGTCTCTTACAAACCATTTTCTCCCTTCTCAAGCCTCTCCTACCAGTTCATGTTTCCCCTTAAACCTGCCCCTTCTTACCTCCCAAATTTCCGTTGATGGATCCACCTTTAGCCAAAAGACTTAAGCTTGAAGTATGAAAGCTGTAAGAGGCAACAGAGGAAAGAATACTGATTTTTTTAGTCAAAGGACCTTGCTTAATATTCCATCTCTTCTTTTGTGTAACTTATGACAAGTTACTGTCTCTGAGTCTCAGTTTTCCCATATGTAAAATGAAGGAGGTTGTGCTATGAGTTATAAGGTCCTTATGGCTCAGATTTGGCTGTTTGAGTCCACTTTCTCTTTTTGCCCCATTTACAAACAATCAGTTTTACAACCAATCAATTTTGTCTCCATGATAGCTAGTATCTAGCTCCCATGCACCATTTTTATTCCTACCACTCTAACTTGAGCCCTTATCACTTCTTGTCTGCATTATTACAATAATATTCTAACCCCTTGCCTCCAGCTTCTCTCCCTCCAATTTATCCTTAATAAATAGCTGCCTGAAATGTCTCATCAGTACTACCCTCGTTCCAAATCTATTGATGGCTCACCTTCATTTATGGAATAAATTGCAGATTTCTTAGCTTGACATTCAAGGTAATCTGTAATTTTGCTCTAGTTATGCTTCCCACCCTTGTCATTCCCTGGACTCATCCTGAACTGACCTATCCCCAACAGTCTTTTTTCATACTTTTCCCTTTGCCAAGAATGGTCTAACCTCCACATTTTTTCCATTTGAAACTCTGCCTATTCCTCTAAGAACTGACCCCAGGTGCCATCTTCATGTATGTTTTGATGGCTACACTGAGAGGGAGCTAATCTTTTACTCTCTTCAAAACTCAGAGAAGTCTTTGGGTTTCTTCTTCTCTTATTAATTATTCATATTCCCTGTTCCTATTAAATTTTCTAGTGTATCTGTCTTGTTCCCCTAGAAATGCTGACTAGGAGAACTAGTCTATAGATTAGTTCTACTAGACTATAGATTGCTTCTTGAAAGCAAAGATTGTATTTTATTGAACTCTGTATCCTATTCAGGCTGAATATTTTGGCCTGAATATAGTGGCATTCAAAGACATACATTTAAAAAAAAAAATTTCTGGATGAACTGAACCATTGCATCTTCTGGGCCTTTACATTTGCACAGTGCTTGATACATAGGAAGCACTTAAAAATTATCTTTTACATTCATTCATTCTATAAGCGTGGAAAATGAGAGTTAGCTGTCCTTTCAATTTCAGGGTAGTACTATAGGAGTGAGTAGCTAGGTAGTACAGTGAATAAGAGTGCCAAACTTGGAGTTAGAAAGATGAGTCTTCCTGAGTTCAAATCTAGCCTCAGATATTTACTGACTGTGTGACACTAGGCAGGTCACTTAACCCTGTTTTGTTTGCCTCAGTTTCTTCATCTGTAAAATAAGCTGGAGAAGGAAATGGCAAACCATTTCAGTATCTTTGCCAAGAAAACCCCAGATAGGGTCACAAAGAGTTGGACATGACTGAAACAATTCAACAAGGTATTTAGACATTTGAATTGACCAATTGTAGTGTGAATATCTTGAGGAGGGTAATGATATGTTTGTTTTACCTTTAAAATTCTGCCCTCATTTTATAAGACCTGTTCCCACAGCATTTCTAGGTCAGCTAGTCCTCTTGAGACAGATACTCATTGCTATCATCCAGTTTAATAATGGAAACCTTCTGGGGACTAAGCGTGCACTACTTAGAACTAGGGAAGACCAAAACAGGACACATTCTTGCTTTGACTATTCTTCAAACAGGCCCTGGGTGTGAAGAAAGGAGGAGGAGAGATTTCCTGAGACTTTTCCTATGGGGCAATCCTTCTGCATGTTTATGGCAGGGTACAACCATACATATATCATGATCCATGGGTCAGCTAACATCTGGTTCCAGTGAGGACCAACCAATTAGGATAATCACACAAATTGCTTCTGTGTAGCTTTTGTGGGCTTATGGTTCTACAATACAATCTTCCCCAACAGTAATAATAAAATGTTTGTTAATTTCTATGGATCAATGTGATATCTGAGTAGTATGGACAGAAGTTTTGTCTGTATTGATGCTCTGATTTCAGACCAGTATATTTGTTTAATTCTCCAGTTTGCATTTGTCATATAGAGGTTTGTTGCCCAGTCATTTGTTAAGGGTAGCTAGCTTCCAGTACATGATTCTGGCTTTCTCATCATATCTTTCTAGGTGCTTGTTACATGCTAAAACTTTGCAACTAGGAGTGAAGTGATGCAGTTTCCACCATTTCACTTCATAGTCTGCATTGGTTAATAAATAATAATAATAACTATAATTATATATTTAAGTAGCATTATTTTACAGAGCAATTTCTTCCCAACAATCCTGTGAAGTGGAGGATTCCAATATCATTATCCTCACTCACTATTAAGGATCTTTGAAATGGCTGACAGAGATGGGATGTTAAGCAAGATGAAGAAATCAAGTCACCAAAAGGTGAAATAACTTGTCCAAAGATTCAAAATCTTATCTGATCAAGTTCAAGATTCTTTTTAGCTATGTTCCAAATCCCTCACTTGAATTAAAAACTGACTTTTCACATTTTGTTTTACATTTTTCTCAATTAGGGCTGAAGATAAGGGGATAACTATGGATACTTACTACTACTACTACTACTACTACTACTACTACTACTACTACTACTACTATTACTAGAAACTATAATTTATGTAATAATAAGTAGTATTTATATAGTACCTGCTAGGATTACCAAAAAAAAAAAAAAGAAAAAAATTGAAAATAAGTCATCAAAATATATTTTTTAAACACTCAGGGAACAGAAGAAAGGACAGAAGGAATCAGAGCCAAGCAGGATAGCTTTGAAAACCATATATTGAATTTATTATATACTTTAAAAAAAGAACAAGCTGAACACAATAAAGATCTGGGCATATGATAAGTGATCATTTTAGTTGAAGTTTGTTAAGTTCAGAATTTAAAATAAAAAAAAAAGAATTGACCTTCCTTAGGAGATAGTGCAACAGGCAAAATGTCTGATTTTCCTTCTGGACATTAGTAAGAGTTCAATCTCTCCGTAGAAATGTAAATATACTCTGAGGAATTTTATCATGGATTGAGTATTGGACTTGGAATCTGGAAAATCTGGGTTTAATCCCATCTCGGACTCTTACTAGCTTTTTGACTGTGGGGAAGTTGTTTAATTTCTTCAAATTTCTGTTTTCTAATGTGCAAAGTGGGGACAACAATATCGATAGCAACCTGACTCCTGATGTTACTGTGAGGATCGAAGGAAACAGTGCATGTGAAGTGCTTTGGAAACCTCAGTGAGCTACACGTGTGCTAGCTATTATTAGTTAGTGCCTTATTTTGGGGACAGGGGAAGCTTTTGTTGCTGTTGTTCAGTCGTTTCAGTCGTGTCCAACTCTTCATAACCTCAGCCGGGGTTTTCTTGGCAAAGATTCTGGAGTGATTTTCCATTTCCTTCTCCAGCTCATTTTACAGAAGAGGAAACTGAGGCAAACAGCATTAAGTGACTTGCCCAGAATCACACAGCCAGTTAAGTGTCTGAGGCAGATTTAAACTCACAAAGATGAGTTTTCCAGACTTCAGGCTTGGTGTTCTACCCACTATGCCACCTAGATGCCCAAACCCTGGGAAGTAGATATTGTTATTATACTCATTTTAATGGGGATGAAGAAACTAAGGCAGGTAGGAGCTAAGTGAATAACCCAGAGTTACACAGCTTGTAAGTTTCAAAAGTAAAATTTGAATTCAGGTCTTTCTAACATCCAGGTTCAGATCTCTGTCAACTCTACCATCTGAATGCTTACTTTTAACATTTTTTTTTGATAAATCATATGCTTTGATAATTTATCCTTCATCTTCTTAGACATTGCATTTTGCTAGTCCTTCTATGATTTGAACTCTGTATCATTCTAAACGAATGTTTATTGTTGTTTTTGTCCATTCTCCCTCCATTTTACTTTGCCCTTCTCTTTTCCCCTTTCCAGGGACATAGAAACATAGTATGTAGGGCACATGTATGTTCATTCAAGCTCTTAGTCATGATCTTCCATACATAGTCCCAGTGTTGGTGGGAGGCACCCAAAGTAAGTAATTTGTCATAGATAATTAAGAAATTACTATCGGTAGGCATCTCTTAACTATCTGCATATATATTCACATATACATGCATGTATGTATGTATGCATGTGTGTATGTATATGTATATTGTGTATATATGTGCATATGTATATGTATGTATGTATATGTGTGTACATATGGAGGCCATTTCCTGTCATCCTGATCTATATCTTGCCACTGGACCCAGATAACTCTGGAGGAGAGAGTGAGGCTAGTGACTTTGCAAGCCCTGGATTACTTAAATCCAATTCACTTGCAGGTCATTACATCTCCATTCTGATGTCATATATATATATATATATATATATATATATACACATATACATACATATATACATATATATACATACACATATATATGTATATATATATATTTGCACATACACAGATGTATACAGACTTTCTGTACTATTTGCAACCAATTCTGAGTGCTACAATGACCTTTTCCCCTGCCAAAAAGCACCTTCTCAAACTGGCCAAAATGTGCTGAGGTCTATACATTTATTTTAAAATTAATCTTAAAAGAGAGAATGAAGAGATTTCTGCTGCTGCTAGAAAAAGAAAAGCCATATAGTGTACACTGAAAAGTCAGACACAAGTAAGTGATTTTTAAAGTTACCCTCTGATCTTGTTTTAGCTATATTTCTGTATGTTCCTTTAAGTAGTGACTATAGAAACTTGCCTGTAAATATGCAGTTGGGATGGAGAAAGGAGAGAGAATCAAGCAAAGAGAGTATGAAAATATCCTTTTCCAGGACTTGTACATTAATGACTTCACTGATCCCTTAAGTGCCTCTAGGAAGCAGATATTATTGTGCCCATTATTTAAATGACAAACTGAGGCATGGAGACATTTCCCCCAGGTCACAGTGAGTTTTTGGTGGAGCTTGGAAGAGAACCCAAGTCTCCTGATTCCCAGTCAGGGACAGAGCCAGGAACACAACCCAATCCTCTTGGCATTCTAACCACTGCTGTAATCAGTCTTTGAACTCAATCTCTGTAATAGGATCATTCCATTTCTATTATCTGTCATTCTATTTCATGCTTCACTTTTTCCCTGGAACCCTCATTGCTATTGCTTTGACAATCCCTATTGTATATAAATTACATGGAGCAGGATTTGAATCTCCTATCACCCCATTCCCATTTGCCTAGCCCTGTGCTGGCCTCCTTAGTTCTTCAGGTTTTTCCTTTCTTTAGGGAGCCTACCACCAAAGCTTCTGAATTATCTCACATTAAATGCTCTAATAAAGCCTAGATCCTCTCTGTTTCCTTCTTTAGGTACAGCAGGGCAAAGTATTTGTATAGCTTTTGGCCTTTCATCTTTTATTTTTAACCAAGGGTTTCCTTTGAAGACTCACTGATGATGGGAAGTGCTTTCTCTTGCTGCTGGGAAAGGCACTATAGAAATAAAATATGTATTGTGTTTCTACTCATTGGATTATCTCTTTCCCCAAAGCAGTTTAGTAAATTACCATGGAATCTGGTTTTTGTTTCCCCTCTTTTCTTTTAAGCAAGGAAAGAATTATAGCTGCTAAATTGTTCCCTAGCCTTCTTGCCCAACTTATTTTTCCAAGAAAGATTTGTGTACAATAGAACAGGAGAGGATAAGAAACAACTCTGAAGGGTTCTGTGTCCCCTCTCCCTCCCAGTTTTCATGGATCATGAATTGAGATTGGAAAGGACCTCAGAGGCTATCTAGTCTAAACACCCTTGTTTTATAGGTGGAGAAACTAAGTTGCAGAGACAGTGAGTGACTTAACAAAAAGGTCATTCAAGTAACAAGAGATAGAACCAGATTCGAAGACAGGCCCTTTGACTCCAGATTCAATATAGTTTGCACTGCACCTTGGCTCACCTGTTGGGAAACAGCTTTGCCTCCGCCATAATGTCTTAAAAAGTGCTTATGAAGTCTAGAGAATCAGACATACATTTAACCCACACAAGACTCCTTGGGGAGTCTGTTGACACTTTGCAGAAGGTATACCAGAAATAGCATCTCTTAAGATATTTCAGTATCTGTAGCCATACCTGCCAAGGTTCATCCTGGGAACCCTTTACCCCACAACTTTTCACTCTGACATCTGAGGACTTCTTTTAGATTTGGAAGTGGAAGGACGTAAGAGATCATCTAGTTCAATCAACTAACTTTAAAAATGAGGGAACTGAAATCCACAGAGAGAGGGTAAATAATTTGCTCAGAGTCACATAAGGAAGTGAAAGAGCTGAGATTCCAACCTGGGTCATCTGACAACAAGTAGACAGTGGTATGGCCAGTTCTGCAATCAAAGGAAATTTCTTCAATAGTAGTGTGAGGGTGTACTGAAGTAAGGAGAGAATTGAGACAGGGAGACCAATCAGCCTGTAGCAATATTTTAGGTGAGAGGTGATAAGGGCCTGAAATAAGGTGGGAGCATTTATTAAGCACCAGCTGGTGTCAGATACTGTGTTAAGTGCTTTACAAAGATCATGTCATTTGATCCTCATAACAACCCTGTGAGATAGGTGATATTTTTATATCCATATTACAGATAAGGAACTGAGGCTAGAAGAGGTTAAGTGACTTGCTCAAGGTCACATAACTAGTAAATATGTAAGGTTAGATTGGAACTAAGGTCTTCCTGATTCTAGGACCAGTGCTGTATTGACTACATGGTAGCTAATTGAATAAAGAGGAGGTCAGATGTGAGACATTTTTTGGAGGAGGAAATGGCAAGACTTAGCAACTGATTGATTATGACAAGAGGTATAAAATGAAGAGTGGAGGAAAATGCCAAGGTTATGAACCTAGGAAACTGGAAGAATGATGGTACCTTTGACAGAAATAGGGTAGTTCGGAATGGATATGGTTAACTTTAAAGTTAATGATGCTGACTATTCTACCATACTGGAAAGTATAGTCATAGGAAAAACCAATATGCCTTTTTATCCCCCAGTGAATAGTTCAGCTAAACTGACCTGTATGCCTTGTTTCCAATCCATATGCATTTGTGTGTGTGTATATGTGTGTATATGTGTGTGTGTATGTATGAGCATCATCTACACTATTACTAAGAGCAACCTTGATGATGGTACTAGAAGGTAATAGGTAGGATCCCACAATTCTATCTGACATCATACAATTAATTGAAAGATGTAGCAAATACAAGATTAAACTTTCTTTGTTGTCTCTAAAAATATCTAGTCATTAAATCAAAATAATCCCTCTAACAAGATTCATTGAAGGACATAATACAGACAGCTTTTTTTGAAAGATTCTGATCTTTAATATCAGGTAAGGCAAAAATTTCAAGATATTTGCTTACCAATGTCATAGAAAAGATTCGGTTCAGAGTCTCAGTCTAAGAGAGAATCCCAATAGATGGTAGAGTTCTCCTGATGCTCTTGAATAAATACATTGTGTCAATGGCATTGAGCTCTAGAACACTATAAAGAATGAACTGAGAGTTAAGAATATTATTTTTTACATCTTAAGTAAGGTTTTATTATATTTTAAATTGTAAAAACCATTCTTGGCTCATGGCTCTTAGAATCTAGACTGCATTTGGCTTTTGGATCATAATTTACTGACCCCGGCTGTAGGTGAGATCTTAGATATTTATGTATTTATGAGTGGCTGAAGAGAAGGGCAGAAATATACATGTAATAAAAACCAAGAGAATAAAGAATGCCTGTTGTTTATGGCATAATGTGCAGCTGAATAGTCCACCTATAAAACTCATATATTAATATATGCCTTACCATAAACAAATGAACAATTGGTTGGGCCCAGAAATAAACAGTAAAGTAACAGATTTAATTGTTTTTGAAACATTGTGTAACTCTTAATGCCATATTTCTCCATGAAACAAAGTCCTATATTTTAAATGTCTGGTGTTACTGTATGGCTGAGTCATGGGATACTGTAGTCTTCAAAAAAAATTGAAAATGAATATCACCAAGAGGGCAATGAAGAATCATATGGAATGTACAAGTAAGATGTAGTACATTACAAAGAATTATGAAGGTGGAGCAGAGTAACAGATGCTATTAAGTAAATATATGAGGGAAAAAAAGAAGATAGGTTACTCACACATCTAAGGTGATAGACAACCAATGATCATCCTATACGTTCTACTGATAGTCTCAGGAGGAAGCAAAGGAGGTCCACTTGCCCTGCTTTGAGTGAACCTACTATGGTGAACTTCTGAGAAATCATGAAGATGTTCATTATCATTAGGTCAGCCATTAAATGACAAATTCTTTGGTCATAGCAACTCATGAAAGCAAAGGAAAAATTACAAAATGGCCCTGAACATACTTTATTTCATGGTGGCAACAGTAGATTAATTTGGATCCCTTTAATGACTACTAGAAATCCAGTGAATTGGCCAGGTTAGCCTAAAAGATCTTGCCATATCTGGGTATGGAAGCTGGTTTTTATTTCAGTAATAATAAGATGGAGGAGAAAGAGAAGAAGGAAAATGGGGAGAAGGAAGAGAAAGATGAGAAAGGGGAAGGAGGAGGAAAAACCATAAGGATGAGAAGGAAGAAGAGCAGGAGGTAGAATGTATATGCATACTGTTTGATCAGTTACCATTTCTAGTTACTTATATTCTCTTGTCCTGGCTATGCTTTATTATAATCCATGCAAATGGGCATATTTAAGTTGTTTACAAAGGTGTTTCAATATATTACATTGGATCATCTCTCGAAAGGAACCCCAAATCCACCACTGAGGGGTCTATTGTACCTCATTCCTATATCTGCTCATGAGTATTTTACATTTAAAAGAAGAATGAAGGAGAAGTGATAGAATGTGTCAATCAATCAATAAACATTTCTTTAGTACCTATGTACCAGGAACTATATGAAGTACTGGGGATATTGATATCCCCAAATGAAATTATTCCTATTCTCCAGAAGCTTACATTATATTAGGGGAAACATGCAGTAGGTAAACAGACAGACAGATAGAGAGATAGATAGTCTATATACATATTTATATAGATGTATATGTATGTATAGTCATACATATGAATGTGGATATTCAAAATAAATGAAAAAAGTTTAATTCAAGATAATTAAGAAGGGAAGGAACTAAAATTTATGGGGCTAGGTATTAGAAAATTCTTCATGGAGAGAATGGTACTTACATTGTATCTTGAAGGGAAAGAGTGATTCTATGAAGTAAAGATAAGAAGAGATTACATTCGAGGGAGAAGAAATAACCAATGTAAATATGTAAAGACACGAAATAGAATACTGTGTGTAAGGAACAAAGGGATGGCCAGTTTGGCTGAACTGTAGAGTGTAGAATGAGGTGTGATGGATAATAAGCCTGGATAGATAGTGTGGGGACATGTTGTGAAAGGCATTAAAATTCAAATAGAAGAGTTCATATTTTATTCTAGAGACAATAGAGGGGCATTGCAATTTATTGAGTAGGAGAGTTACATGCTTAGACCTGTGGCAGCTATATGGTGGATGGACGGGAGTAGGAAGAGACTTATAACAAAGAGATCAATTAGGAGGCTATTGCAGTAGCCTACATGTCAGGTGATGAGAGTCAATATGAAAATGGTGAATGTGTGAGGGATCAGATGCAAGAGATGTTGTAGAGGCCAAAATGGCAAGATATGACTGTATATGTAAGGTGAGGGAATGTGAAGAGATGAGAATAGCAATGAGCTAATAAACCTGGGAGACTGGAAGAATGGTGCCTTTAAAAGAAATAGGGGAATTTGAAAGGGGATGGGTTTGGAAGGAAACCATTCTGTTTAGGACGTGTTGAATTTGAGTTGTCTAAAGGATATCCAGTTTGATACATCAAATAGGAAATTGGTGATACAAGACTATGGTTAAAGGGAAAGACTGGGGCTGGAGATACAGGTCTGTGAGTCATCTGCAAATCAATGGCAATTAAACCCATGGAAGCTGATGGAGTCACCAATAGAGAGATTGTAGGGTAATCTACAATATCCACATATAAGGGTCAAGGCATGAATTTTGAGCGAACAGTGAAGGCTGAAAAAGAGTGGTCATACAAGTAGGAGAAAAAGCAGCTAAAAGTAATGTCATGAAAATCCAGAGAGGTAAGAGTATCCATAAGAAGAAAATGGTTAATGAGTCAAATGTAAGAAATAATGTAATAACAGAAATAACAAGAAAGATAAGAATTGAGGAGGGAACAATTCATCATAATTGGTAGCTATGGGAGTATTGGTAAGGTTGGAGAGATTAGTTTCAGGTGAGTGATGAGGTCAGAAACTAGGTTACAAAGGATTGAAGAAAAAACAGTGCAATGAGGCAGTAGGTAAAATGGAATAGATACTGCATATGGAGTTGGAAGACCTGGGTTTTGTCAGATGTGGTAGTTCAGACCTGTAATCCTTTCTATGAAGAGAGGCTGAGGCTGATGAATTGCTGAAGTTTGGGAGTTCTCAGTTGTAGTAGGGCTGAAGCTGATTGGGCATCTATATTAAGTGTGGTATCACTGTGGTGAGAGGAATTGGGAATGATGCAAGGATACCTAAGGAGACATGAACGGGTTTAGGTCAGAAAGGGAATGGGTCAAAGCTTCTGGGCTAATCAGTGGT
>CM053586.1:308258461-308282632 GCA_028646515.1 Pseudochirops corinnae | reverse complement strand
AGAGAGAGAGAGAGAGAGAGAGAGAGAGAGAGAGAGAGAGAGAGAGAGAGAAAGAGAGAGAGAGAGAGAGAGAGGGAGGGAGAGGAAAATATCTGAAAGAGCCTGGGTATTCAACATTCAGGTCGTGTTACCTCCTACAACTAATAAACTCTGTCTTCTCAGTGCTTTCCCTAACCCCAAATTACTTAGTATATTTTGTGTTTATCTCTTTATATGTCCTACTTCCCCTACATTCCACTCAGTAGAACATAAATTCCTTGAGGGCAGGGACTATTTGGTTTTTGTTTTTCACATGGTAGGAACCTTAAAGTTAATATTGTATTGAGTTTAAATAGGATGGAGTCATCGGGCTGTAAGAGGCACATCTTTTTCATGCCCCACAGGAACTTCATTTAAGGATTTCAGGGTGTGAATCTAGTACCAACTAAACTTGGTTCATAGGGATTGTGTTGTTACCTTACTAAACCCCACATGTTTCACAACTCCCTGGGCTCAGCCTATGAATGTAGCTGTAAAAGCTGTCACTCCTGAAATAATAGTGTAATGAATGCCTGGGATAGTCCCTGGGGATGAATTAGAATCAGGGAGGAGCCAGCGGCCCAGACATTTGGAGGGCTTTAGTGGTCATTCATCACCAGGAAATGGCCCTCATCAAGTTGGTTACTGCTATTGCAAATTGGAAACAAAAACAGGCATATAGATCTTTTAAAATTCCTCTTCCTTGTTTTTTTCCAAGTGGGTAACTCCACTTCTAAGGATAGCTAGTTGCTGGGAAGGGGATTTTCCATCTACTAGGCTATGAGATTGCTTTGAGTCTTCCCTCATTATCCTACTTATTTAATAATCAACATTAAGTGTCATGAGTTCTAAAACCTTGGTGACACAAGGCTGTTGAAAGGGAATGTTTTGGCTGTTTAATGAAAATCTGTTTCTTCTTAAAAGGATGGGGAGGAGCAAGGGGGGGGGGGTGCATTTGGATGGAATTTCTAGTGTTACCGCCATGCATAGTATGAACTGAGCCCAGAATTGGAAATAAGTGGAACAAATTTCCCAGTCAAGGGACCACCAGATTCCAATCTGGTGATGATATGTGAGTCACATATAGAGTCACCTATATCCCAGGAGCAGCCAGCTTGTGACTAGTGTAGAACCTTTATTCAACAAATGCCTGGTTACCTGTATACACATCATCTTCCCTACCTTTGTCCTGGGCTGTTGAACTGAATTGGGTTAGAAAAGATGACCTTTCACAGCCTTCCCCCTCCTTCTTTTCCAGTCCTCTTACTCCTTTCCACATCCAGTGTTGTCCAGTAGCCCTCTTCCTGTCCCTCTTACATGATATTCTGTCTTCCTCCTCTATGTCTTTTCATTGGCTGTTCCTTTGCCTGGAATATTCTCTGTCTTTACCTCTGCCCCCTGGCTTCCTTCACTTCCTTAAAGATTCAGCCAAAATCCCACTTTCTGCATGAAATCTTTCTTTTCCTCTCCTCCTGGCCTGGTTTTCCCTCTGAGATTTATTCTTATATGCATTGTAGATAGATGTTATATTTACAGTTACTTGCATGCTAGCTACCTCATAGAGGGATCTAGGTGTCACAATAAATAGAACACTGAGCCTGGAGTCAAGAAATCCTGAGTTCAAATATGCCTCAGACATGTGACCTTGGGCAAGTAACTTAACCTCGTTTTCCCTACAAAATGGCATAATAATAGCATCTACCTTTCAGGGTTGTTTTGAAGATAAAATGAGATAATATTTCTTAGCCTAGTGAGTAGGTGCTTAATAATATTTCTTTCATTTGTTTGTTCATTCAGTTGTTTGTTCTTTGCTTGCTTTCTTCCTTCCTTCCTTCCTTCCTTCCTTCCTTCCTTCCTTCCTTCCTTCCTTCCTTCTTTCCTTCCTTCCTTCCTTCCTTCCTTCCTTCCTTCCTTCCTTCCTTCTTTCTTTCATTCCTTCCCTTCTCCATTAGAACATGAGTCCCTTGAGCTCAAGGGACCATGTTTTTTTTTTTACCTTTCATTGTATCCCAAGCCCTTAGCACAGAATGTATTTCATAGTAAGTTCTTAATAAATGGCTTTTGATTGATTTAACACCTATAGGTAACACACCTTCTTTTGAAAGTTCTTCAAATGTTATAGAGTTCTAGATCAATTCAACTCAATTCATTAAATATTTATTAAGACAGATTAACATGAAACAACCTGAGAAGGAAGGATAAAGAGGTTGAGGGACTTGCCTAGGTTTATATAACTAGTAAGTATGAGGCAGAAATTTGAATTCAGGACTATCTGAATCCATGTCTGACACATTCCACTGTACCATGTGGCTTATTTACATGCTGAGTATGATAGGGAATAAGTGAAGCTTCTTGAGAAAGAGAGCAACATGGCCAAACCGGTGTTAGAAGTCTATCAGTGTGGAGCATGATATAGGGAGGGGATGCTTTGGTGATTTGAAGAGGGATGAAATAAATGAAAGCATATGGCCAAAGGCAGCATTGACACTGCTCCCCAGATCCTTGCTGTTCTGTAATGTGAGACATTGAGGAAGAGAAACCAGGCCTTCCTTCTCTTCTGCCTTGGCTAGGACTTCTAAAATGTTGGGTGGTATCTGAGATTTCATTGTGTTTCTTTGTCTAAAAAGGCTGGTATAAATCAGCTAAATGTGATTCAGCTCCTCTCCTGCAAAGCATCTGAGATGCAGTGAGAGGTGAGAAGGAGGGAGAGCAAAGGGTAGGAATAGAAGCAACATCCTTTGCTGTATTTTAGTTTGTAAAAAGGAAGAACTGCCGAGTGGATGGAAATAGTCACATTTATAAGTTGTTTGGTAGTGTCTAAAGATATGCAAGATTGGGCTTGACGGTGGATGGATTTGCACCGATATAGAACAGTGTTTTGTTTTTATGCAGCAAGTAAAGGTCCCATCCGTGACCAAAAACAAGAGACAAGTTTTCTTTTTATTTCAGTACTTTCTCTGATACTGATAATAACCAAATAAAGACAACAAGAGAGGGAGGTGAACCAGACTTCACAGCTATCCTCCTGGACTTTACCTCAAAAGAATTATCTATAGAGAAAGCTCCAAGCAATTGAAATGTGATTGATGGTGACTTTTGCGGTAACTAGTTACAAATTTGCTTGTCTATAACCATAGAAAAGGCATCTTATTAATTGAAATTTTACACAGGGCAATGAAGCTCGAGGGTGAAAAATCACTTTTTCTTGAACTTTTTTCCCCATAAATGATTTGCTATGCTTTCATGCCATTGCCATAGTCTCTCTCCCCCTAAAAGCAGACTTAGATCCTAGTAACCAGATGCAGTAAGCTTTTGGCTTCTTCTGGATATCCAAGGATGACTGGGAATAATGTCCTTAGGAGAAGTGAGCAGTGATAGAAGACAGGGAAACAGATACCATAGGTCCTGGTTTTGCACAAAAGCTAGATTACAAAAGGGAATTCAGCAGCTGAGGCGTGGTATGGTGGAAAGAGCCGTGGCTAGGAAATCAGAGGACCTCTGATGCCCATCACTTGCATGACTTTGGCAATTCACTTAACTAGTTGGCCCCCAATTTTCTCATCCATAAAATGAAGCACTTGGACTAACTGACGTTCTGATATCCCTTCCAGCTCTATTGATCAGTAAACTTATAAAATGCCTATTATGCAAAAGGGGGTGATCCTAGCATTGGGGATACAAAGAGGCAAAAGACAGTCTTTGCCCTCTAGAAGTTATGATCTAATGGGGGAGACAACATGCAAATAAATATATGTATATATGTGTGTATATATATATATATATATATATATATATATATATATATATATACATACATATACATAAACAAGCTATATAGAGGATTCATAGGAAGTAATTATCAGAGGGAAGGCACATGATCCTAGTTGGGCTTTGTTTGAGTTTTTTTAGTAGCCTACCCATCACACAGGATGCTTTTGCTTACTGTCACAGATGCTAAAGCAGCTTCTATGAGATTTCTAGGATTAGCCTAGTGGTACTGCCTCCCTGGAACTTGAAAAATCTTGTCTCTCTCTCCTACCACCTCTTTGAGGATAGATTCTCTTAAGCTGGATCAGTCCTATATTTTGGGAAGAAATTAAGTCCTCCTGAAGATTCTAACTTATTCCAGATTAGGGTTTTAGGGAATTTAGACTGGCTTTATCGGGACCCACCTCCACCCTCCCAACCCAGACTTCACTGCTAATACCCTTAGGGGGATCTTGGACCAGAGCCCATCCAGTACCAGACATAAGGCCCTCAGGGAAGCAGAAGTATTCCAGCCCTAGTCTGGTCCCAGCCCAATTCCCTGGGGTGGCCCAAGGTATCCTGGAACAGCCCTAGGTTTTAGGGTGTGGGCCAAGGCAGGAAGCTACAGGGGCAGCAAACTTCCCTCCAGCCACAGAAAAGAAAAAGAAAAAGATGTGAGCGGTTTGGCATGTCCTGGGGGACAGCTCACTGGCACTTCATTAGTTGGACTGACCACTTCATCTTCAGGGGATGACGCCGATTTTCTGATGTCTGCCTAAAACTGCTCCTCATTAATTCCTCTTTAAATGGTACACTCTACTAGGTATAGGAAGATTTTAGGGTTTGCCCATAAGACTTCTTTAGGCTCATTTAAAAGAAAAAGGAGGTCTTTGATAGACTGAACTTCTCTTCCTGCTGGGCCAGAATTCAGGAATGCAGTAGTGACATTGACTATATGATCCTGGAGATGATCAAGAGATCTAGATTTTAGTTCTAGGCCTTTCTCTTCATAGTTGTATGACTTTTGGCAAGAGAACGTCTATGAGTCTCAGTTTCCTCATCTGTCTATTAAGAATTCAGTCTAATGCAGCAAACATTTATCAAGAGCTTGGTACATTCAAGACGTTATGCATGATGCTAGGAACACAAGAGAAAAGTGAAATAGTGTCTGACCTCAAAGAGTTTGCATTCCTCTGGTGGTGGGAAAAACGTGTATGCTAGCTATTAGACACAAATATACACAAAGTGATTTTAAGACAAAAAAGAGTATTAATAACTTGGGGGAGTAAGGAAAAAAGCCCATCATCTAGGAGACGGTCCTTAAACTAAGCTTCATAGGATACCAGGGATGCTTGGAAGTAGAAATGAGGAAGAAATGCATTCCAGGCAAGGAATATAGTGTGCAACTAGCAGCTAGCAAGCCGATGTGTATTTTCACTAGAGACATTAGGGACCTATTGAAGATCTGTCCTGCCTACCTCCCAGGGCAGCTGTGAGGATAAAATCAGATCATACAATAAAAGTGCTTTTGTACATAATATAGTTCATCTAAATATTATGATATCTTATTCATTTCAGTGGAGTTCAGATGGTCTAGAGACAAGTCTCTAGCTTGCTTTTTATTCCTTTATATTGCATATTCTATGGAATCTCATACAGGTGGATAAAATTACTGTTTTTAGTTGAATAAAAGTATTAAGATTTAAGTTCAATCTTTGTAGGATCAAATGAGATGATATTTGTAAAATGCTTTGCAAACCTTAAAGTTCTACATAAATACAATTATTAGCTATTATCTAGGCTCACTAAAAGCATACTTGGTACAACTCAAGTAGCAAACTCAATGACATAAACCTATACCTATACCTATACCTGTACCTGTACCTATACCTGTGCCTAGACCTAGACCTAGACCTAGACCTATACACATACACAACATATAAATATACACATATAAAATATATCGGTGTACACATATCATATATACATGTATGTATGCATGTGCATGCATGTGCATACATGTGTGCATGTTATATATGTGTGTGCATATCTCTATTTAAATATAATCTTTTTACCTCATTTTGATCTTCTCCACTAAATCTACACTTAGAAAGAGTTTTGTTTCACGTAGGTTAGAGATCATAAATATGCCATTTATTAAAAATGTTATAATTACATTTTTAACGAACATTATGTCTAGTAATCATGGGTAATAGTTGTTCTGTGATAATGGTCCAGTTCCATTACAATTCATTGGTTTAAGCAACATTGTAAAGACAATTCTAAAGGACTTAGGAATTCAGTGAAGTGATCAATGACAATTCCATTCCTGCTGAAATATGCTGCTCATCTCTTGAAAGGTGATAGACTCAGTGTACAGATCAAGGCTTATTATCATCATCATCATCATTATTATTATTTTTAGACATGACCAATGCAAGAATTTGTTTTGCATGACTACACATATTTTAAGATGAATTTTTTTTCTTGCTTTCTCATTTGTAGGGGTGGGAGGAAGGAATGGGGATGTGAAAATGAAATAAAATTTTAATTAAAAAGCCAATTAATTGGTCGAGTCCTTCAGGATATTTTGAGGTCTATATGGAACTTTGTCAATACATAAATAATAGTGAACTTATGAGGTATAATTCTTGCCAGTAGGTTATATCTCACTAGATATTCACAATATGTTAAGTGTTTACAACCTACAGTAATGTGTTTTCCTGATCTCACCATTTTCTCATGTAATCTACATTGACCATTGAGTCTTGGCTACTAAATAACATATATAATAATATTATATATTATATATATATATATGAAACATAAGAATTTATTGTAATATATAGAATCCTTCTTGTAAGCTCCTTCATTTTCAAACAAATCCACATGACATCCATTTGTTACATATTTCTCTTTTGACATACTGTTGACAAAGTTCATGTGGATGAGTCCCCTGGTGGGCCTTTTAATTGCACTTTTGGATCTTAGTCATTTCATAGGCTGCATCCTGAAGGAAGCCATTTTCAGTTATGTTCAACACATCCAATGCTGTGTACATATTACTTTACTATTGCTTGATGAAGAAATGGCTGTGGTTTCCAAAAAATATTTCTATAGTTTTTTGATTGATTTGTTATGTGTTCTCAGAATGTCTTTCAATCCTCTTTTTTGGGGCAATAATCTTTCTAAAGTTACCTTGGCATGATGGACTTATGTTCCATCAATGTTGTTCAGGGTTTTTGTTTTTGGAGTTTTTTTTATGGCACTTTCCAAGTCTTTTAGGTCTTTTCTACATTTCCAAAAGCGTACATTTGGACATTTACTGTAGAGGTATAAATTGCTTTAAATACGTTCTTTTGATTTGACTTTGATTTCAGGATGCCACTAAATCTGTTAATATATGCAGCCATAGCCTTCTCCTTGATATTTTTAGTCCAAATGTGTTTTATTGAAGGAAGCCAAGGTCTATGGTGTTTTCTTTCCTTTTCATTCTTTTGGTCACTGTGCCTTCCACATTCAAACTCAAAGTCTTAATTATGTGTCTTTGGCATGCATGTAGGATTATATACTTACCAAGTTTAAATGATATTTTAACATATTTAGAGAAAGATTCCATGACTAAGTATTCAATAATACAGTTTGGTTTGACTCCATCTTTAATTTGGAAACTGTACTTAGTTCTCTTTAGGTGAGATGATTTGGATGATGGATTTGAAGCTAGAGAGAACTATAATAAACTGTTTTTCTGAAAAATTCCGTGCCCCATTTTATGTAAGTTGTTATTGACGTTATTGTGCTGATAGCATATTTTAGATAAGTTATCTATATGTACATCAAATATAGTGTTCTCTCTATACTTGGGCCTATTTTCTATTTAGAGTATGTGAATAAACCACAAGTATGGATCTGATTCAGAGGGTTTATAACAATGAAAGAGGCAAAAAAAGTATGTGCATGTATGTATACATATATATGTATATATGTATGTAAAGCTCTTTGACAATCTTAAAGAGTTATCTAAATGGTATTATTAATAGTAGTAGCACTAGTGTTAATGGTAGTTGTGGTGGTGGTGTCTTTTGGGCCTACCCTTCAAGTAATTCCTGAAACAATAAAAAACTGCTCATTATACACTCCAGACTTTTTGACACAATATTTTTTTTTCTTCCTTCAAACAATACATTCTTGTGTTTATGGATTAATTTTCATGGTACTAGTTATGGATACTCCTACTTCTTCTCTTCTTCCCTTTCTCCAGTCCTCATTTATTAATCTTTCTTTCTATCTACTTTTTACTTATATTTCTTTGTTGTTTGTTTATTGCTGGATCTGTAATTTTATCTGTATAGTGATTTCCCAGTGAGGAACTTCCTCTCTTAATATAATTTGACATGTTTGCATTTTATGGGGTTGGAGAATCTTGAGAGGCCCCATGGTATAGAGTTTGGAGAGCTGACCTAGGAGTCAGTAAGACCTGAGTTCGAGTGCTGCCTTTGAAATCTTCTTATATGAGCAAGTCACATAACCTCTTAGTGTCTCCAAACAATTCTCTAAGAACAGCCCACATTGTTAGATGGAAAATCGAAGCTTTTGCTTGGCTCTGAGAATGTTAACTCCCTTTGTATTCAGAAGTCAGAGACTGAGCGACAGCTTATTTACAGTGTTCTTTTCCCCCCTTATATCCAAGTCCTACTGGTACCTTCAAGGTATTACTTAACTCCCACTTCTAAGAAGCCTAAAATATTGATTCTGGAGTCAGATGCTCTGGATCCAAATCCCTATGTGATCTGGTACAGGACATTTAACCTCCTTGGCTTTGTTTCCTCTGAGAAGGTGCTTCCAAGGTCCCTTCCACCTCTAGATTTCTGATCCTATGAATATTCCCTGCTTTATTAGTCTAATTTTTTTCAACTCACTTTGTATTTACATTAATAGTAAACAACTTAACACTTAATTATTCTCCATCTTAGGGATGCTAGCTTTGTTTTCCCTAGCTAGACTGCAAATAGAACAGGGAACATATCTTTGTCTGAAGATGCCAAAAATGGTGCAGGCATATAGTGGGTGCTCAAAAAATTCCGTGTTTGAAGTAATGAGATTGGTTTTATATTTTGGTGCATGGACTAGTTGAATAGCTTTGCTGGGTACAACTAGTTGATTGACTGATATATTCTAGGTGGAACAGCTAGGTGACACAGTGGATATAATACCCACCCTAGAGTCAGGAGAATCTGAGTTCAAATTTGACATCAACTGTGTGACCCTCGGTTAAGTCACTTAACCCAGTTTCCTTATCTGTCAAATAAGCTGGAGAAGGAAGTGGTAAACCACTCCAGTATCTTTGCCAAGAAAACCCTGGATGGGGTCAGGAAAAGTTGAATATGACAATGGACAATTCTAGGTGAAGTATTTCCGTATCCTTACCTGGAGTATTGTATTCTGATTTGGGCACCACAGTTTAGGGAGAATACTGATAAGCTGTAGTATATTCAGAGGAG
Source organism: Pseudochirops corinnae (assembly GCA_028646515.1). Lineage (NCBI taxonomy): Eukaryota > Metazoa > Chordata > Mammalia > Diprotodontia > Pseudocheiridae > Pseudochirops > Pseudochirops corinnae. Next base: position 308,273,366 of record CM053586.1, on the reverse strand, counting down.
GATAACCAGAATGACAAAGGCCAAAATTCTGGGGATGGGATAAATTCGTTAAAGTACTTAAAATGCTGTTATATGAAAGACAAATTTGGCTTGTTCATTTTGGTCCCAGGAGGCAGAACCAAGAGCCATGTGCAAAAGTTGCAAAGGGAAAAAAAAATCAAGGGGGTAGAGCAGGAAAAGGAAACTGAAAATGGGGAAGATTTAGATGCAAAACTCTCTTAGTGAATGCATAGGGAGTCACCTACACGTAAAAGCTAGCATTTATAAAGTAATTTAAGATTTTTAAAGCATTTTATATCTCTCATTTGATCCTCACAACAGCATTGGAGATAGGGGCTAATAGTATCCTAATTTTACAGATGGGGAAACTGAGGCAGACATGAGTTAGGTGCCTTGTCCAGGATGACACAGCTAGTAAGTGTCTGAGGCTAGATTTGAACTCAGGTTTTCCTAACACAAGGTTTAACTGTCTATCTACTCTGCCACTGAGCTGCTTTATATGATTTATTTGCTACATTTATAAACTTATAATTTCATGTTTACTGGAGGTATGACTGTTACTGAAGTTCCCCTAGTTCACTGATATTTAAAATATCATCCCTTACCTTCTTTTATGGGTACAGCTATAGTTGAGTTTAGTTATTTGTACCTCCATGTGAATGAGTTTACTTGACCTTTTTGGAGGAGCAGGTTTTGACTAGAGGGAGATAAAAAGCATGTGATTAAACTGGGCTCTTCAGTGTTCCCCAGTCATGAAGAGAAAGGATACAAGAAGGGAAGCATCTAACTTTGCCACATATAAAATGCTCACATAGAATGTAAGCCCCCTGATGGTAAGGACAATTTCATTTTTGTTGAGGCACTCCATTTTCGGCTACCTGTCACCCTGTAGCCCCTTAATAAATTGATTATGGATTGACTGATTCAGTTTGATTTGAAAGGGAAGTCTGACATCAAGGCAATATTCACTATAACTGTTTGTGAATTTTGTCTACAGTCAGCCCTCCTGCAGAGTAGCTTCTGCTACTAGCTCCTTAAACTTAGAAAAAGGTAGCAAAAAAAATTAATAAAACTAATCCCTGGGGACAAGGCCTTGGAGCCTGAAAATGATCCCTGTGAACTAGGGCTCTGAAATCAACATTTTGAATTTCCCTCTGATTTTCTAGGAAGTCACTAATGCACCTTCAAATGCCTTTAATTTCCTTGTTTGTAAATACTTAATTCTCCATCTCTCTGGGGGATCACTGTGGGAGTTTCAGTAATGGTACTTTCATCAAAGAGTCTTCGGGCCCATAAGAGTAGGGTATAAAGTATCACTTTCATTATAATTATTAATAATAAAGTTAAAATCCACATATTGGAGCTTATGTCAAATTAGGTACAAATAAAAATCAGTTAGGGAAAGGGGAGATGGGGGAAGTGGAGAGAGAGAGAGCTCTGAAGCAAAACCACCAGGTTCAGTGGACTAATGTATGTGGTAGGGGAGAGATGTAGACAAGGTTGGGGGTAGGGGCACCAGGGGGAGAAGTCTACAATTGGTACCAGATGTGATCAGAAGCTAACGACCTGACAAACACCGTAGCCATAAAACAAATTCTTTAAAAAGGAAGCAAATGGAAATACAAGCTAGTGAAAGAATTTGCAGCAGCTGCCCTAAAACCATTTCTCACCTCATAAACAGGTCTGGGTTTGGCTTCCCCCCTCCTCTTCTCTATCCTCCCCCCTCACTGTTTTCACCTCACATACCCCCCCTTCCCCCCTTGCCAGTGCTGAATGGGCTCTTCCACTCTCGTTGTCATAGCAACAGTGGCTAATGGAACCCTAGCTAGATGGTGGTAGGCTTATTCCATAAAGGCACTCAGAACAATTTTGGGGTGACTTGTCTCAGCACATATTTGTACATGGCGGTGACGTGTGTTAACTGGATGGAGTGGCTACAAAAACAGCACCTTATTTCACATTAATTCCTTTGGCAATGAGCTGACACAAGGCAGAACTGTTAATTCCTTCCCAGTATCCAGCACTTTTTGTCTAAGCAGCTTGAAGAAAATGTTATGCTTCCTGAATGGAATATTTCATGTCCCCATCTTTTTTTTTTTTTTTACTGTCTTTTTTTTACTGCCTTTATGAATATCTCATCTGGTCCAGGGAAGATGTGTGTTGTATGGAGTAGAAGGGAAAATGGAATAAGTAACAAAAACACAATTCTCATCCTGACTCTGCTTCTTCTCTGGGTATCAGTTTCCTCATCTATGAAGTAGGAGGTTTCAGTCAATCATAGGATCTCAGAGTTGAGTGAGAACTCAGAGAGCACCCAATCTAGGTGGTATCTGCTTTGGAATGCCTTCTACCATATCCCCAACAAGTGGTCACCAAGCCTGTTGGAAAGACCTTTAGTGAAGAAGAACCCACACCCTCCTGAGAAAATCCATCCATTAAAGCTTCCTATTGGAGTGGCCTATAGTTCTATGATAGATGGACTTTTCAAAGACAGGGAAGAAAGGACTTTTTTTCTAATGTTGCCTCTCATTGAAGTTCTAATAAGGGGAATTGCAGTATAAAATGAAGACAAAACAAACAAATTAATAGAACTTGTTTCCTCTCTCTGTTACTCCTATTCTACTTTAGGATATTTGTCCCGTTCCTTCCACTCAAGGGGCAATTAGATGGCACAATGGATAGAATGTGGGGCTGGAGTCAGGTAGACTCATCCTTCTCAGTTCAAATCTGATCTCAGACATTACTAGCTGTGTGACCCTGGGCAAGTCACTTAACTCTCTTTGCCTCTGTTTCCTCATCTAAGAAAAGGGCAAACCACTCCCATATCTCTGCCAAGAAGACCTCAATCCAGGTCATGGAGAGTCAGATACAACTGAAAACCTGTTTATCCTTAGGAAAACAATGGAAGTTAAGAGTTCTCACATTTGATGATTTAGGTCTGGATATGAGACTATGTGATGGGTTTACTACAAGCAAGTACCATAACTCCTCATTTAGCTTAAGGTCTTATTTCCTTATTTTATAGGTAGAGTCAAGCCTTTATAATTTAAAAGCAGATTATCACTGGTACCACAAATCGAGGGTAAAAAGAAGAAATGAAAGGAGATGAAGATCAGTTCAGTCAATTTGTCCAAAATTAGTGGTTCTGATTAAAAAAAAAAAAAAGAATTCAGCTGGGGAGAAGGAGGTTCAAACCACTAAACAAGAATGGAGTTTTGGATTCTATAGTTTTCATATCCTGACCTGTTATTTTTTTCTTTTAGTCCAGACCTGTTATTTAAATTTAAGATGTGAATTTAAATTCAGTCTCAGCCATTTAGTAAGTAACTGTGTGACCCTGGGCCAGTTGCTGTCGGCCTCAATCTCCTCAACTGTAAAATGGGGCTAATAATAACGTCTAGTAGATTGGATTCTTGTGAGAATCAGTGGGATAATATTTGTGAAGTACCATAAACACTTAAAGAACATTTGGTCCTTTCTGTGGAAACTCTCTTTGCAAATGTAGATCACCAGATTGTGTGTAGTTTATAATCTTATAGGATTGTCTGGGAGCCCCGAGAGGTTCAGGTCTCGTTCAAGGTCACAAAGATAGTATATATCTGAGTAAGAACTTCTATTCATTTCTTCCTGATTTCATCCTCTGTTCTCTGTCCATTCTGTCACACTGTTCAGCCTCACAATAGCTAACTGGGTGTTCTTGTTTCCCCCTATGCTCTTTACCAGTACCACGAGAAGCTGATGAAATTATTCAAGGGTCTCCCATTGAGTACGATCTTCTGAGGACTAGAAAGAGCTATCTTCAGCTCATCTCCATTAAGTTATCATAGAGTTTAGCAAACTTGCTTTAGTTTTTCCAGTAAGCATTATTTGTAGACATCAGCTCACAAAGGCCTGTATCTGAGTGTGTGATTATAAGACAACAGTTATGTTTATATAGGTTTCACAACTTTTTCCACACATTGCTTCATTTGAACTGCAAAACATGAATCTAAGATCTGAGATGGAGATACATTTTATAGATGGGGAAACAGGCAGAGAATGACTGAATAGCTCTCTCCCAATCTCACAGCTAGTTAGTCTCAGAAGTGATATTTGAACCTAGGTCTTTCAAACTCTTAGGCTAGAGTACTGTGTTGGGAGTCAGGAAGACTCATCTTCCGAAGTTCAAATCTAGTCTCAGACACTTACTCAGACACAGTGTGACCCTGGGCAAGTCACTTAACCCTGTTTACCACAGTTACCTTATCTGTAAAAATGAGCTGAAGAAGGAAATGGCAAACTGCTCCAGTATCTTTGCCAAGAAAACCCCAGAGAGGGTCACAAAGAGTTAGACACAACTGAAAAATGACTGAACAACAGCTTTTAAACTCTGATCCCAGCACTCTCTCTACTTACTGTATCATGCTGGTTATGTGTATCTGATTGTCACCATATCAAGGTGAATATGGAAGGATGTGAATCTGTCTTGCTGTAAGCATTCATCTTGCCCCTGAACAGCAAATCGGTTCCTTCTGGGACATCCTTGGACTATGGAAAGTCTTTGAGTTCTCTGTTTCCCTCTTCCCACCACTTCTTTTCTAGCTCCTCAGAACAAAATTTTGGAGAGAATCCTTGAACAAACCATTAATTCTTGGCTCTTAACATCCTGGTTTCTAGTAAAGTGAAAAAAGGATCATGTTACAGGTTTTATAGCATAAATCTTGACCTTGAGGGAGGTTTTGTGTATCTATCTTCTGCGCTTGCCGGTCGATCAGTAGAGGCCTCTTGTTGGGAAGCACAACTCAACAAATCTGATGACTGGAAATTTGCGGATTTCACTCCAGTGTTTTCCAGGAGTGTCCTGTGGTCTCTGTACGTTCTCTGATCTACATGCCCTGCTCACGTGCCACGTAAGCCCATGCACTTAAATGGCTCATGCACAAGAAACTGAGGGTCACTAGGGACTGGTCACTTCTTACTGCATCTTGAAAATAATTGTTAAAAGACTTGTTCCAAATCATCAGACCCTCAAAAATTCCATTTAGCCCACAGAAACTTGCAATGGTTTCACCCACATTCGCCAGTGTTTTCAAGATCTCACTCATAGGTTTTTGCTTATCTGAAACACAGAATCACCAACCCTCAGAGGCAGAAGTGAATCGAGTCTTAACCAGAGAGTGAATCCTTTCTATCACATCACTAAAAGTTGCTACCTTGTCTATTTCATGGCCTTCACTGAAAAGGAACTCCCTTCCTCTCAAGGGAGTTTATTTCTTTGGGGCAGCTCTTTAGCATGTTTTTCTTTGCCTGGAATCTAAATCTGCTTCTCTGTAGCATTCACCCATTGGTCCTCATTCTGCTCCCTATGATTCTGAATAACTTAACCTCTGCCTAAATCTCTGCATCTATAAGATGGTGATGATAACAGCACCTACCTCCCAGGATTGTTTTGAGGATCAAATCAGTTAATATTTGTAAAACACTTAGAATGGTGCCTGGAATATAGTAGGTACCATGTAAATGCTGCTGCTGCTGCTGCTGCTGCTGCTGCTAATGATGATGGGGATGATAATAGCATCTACCTTCCAGGGTTTTTGCTAGGATGAAATGAGATAATAATTGTGAAGCACTTTGGACAGTGCCTGACACATTGTAAACGCAATAGAAATGTTACCTTTTGTTATTGTTATAATCAAGTCTCATCTCTCTTCCACATGACAGTTCATCCAAAGCCAGACATTTTTATGTGCCATGAATGTTCCATAATCCAATTCTGTCCACTCACCTCCACGTGCCAATGAGCATGCTGGAGACCAGCTAGGAGCAAAGTTCTTACTATTTCTTTTTAGAAATTGTGTTACACAAACCAAGTAAATTTGAATGTGGGCTGCCAAAGGTCGAGGAAGGACTCACTGTAACCATAAAAAGTGTGTTTTGTCCACAGCTCCCAATTAGTCCATAACTATCACAGCCAGCTAGCAGGAGGCTGACCTGATATGAAATCCAACTTCAATTCTCCATATTAAGCAGGTTGTGAGGGGGAAAAATGCATGAATGCCTAGGTGTCATGTTTATTCAATTTACACATGACCCAGGACTAATTGGCATGGCTAACAGATCAAACCACAGTTGGAATCCAAAAGGATTTTGAAAGACCAGAATGACAGGCAAAAATTTAATAATATGAAATGTACTAAGAATAAGTGTAAAGTCTTATACTTGCATTAAAAAGAATTAACAATACAAATGCAGGGTAGTAAAAGCATGGCTAGACAATAGTTTATGTGAACAAGATCTAGGATTGTTACTAGACTGTAGGCTCAGTGTGAATTAACAAAATCATGCACCAGCCCACCAAAAAAACACAAGACCCCCAAACTGGTCATTTGATTTTAAGCCACATTAAGAAAAGTATAGTGTCTGGAATGAGGGAGATGATGGTCCTATTGTTCTCTACTCTAGTCAGACCACATGTACTGTGTTTGATGCCAGGATCCATCCTTCAGCAGTCAGCTAGGTCCTCAAGTTAGGAACACACGAGTTCAAATCATACCTCAGACACTAGCTGTGTGATCTGCAGCAAGTCCTTTATCTTTCTAAGCCCACATTTCTTCCTATGTAAAATAGAGATAATTGTAGCATTTTAAGTTTTAAAAAGAGCTACATAAGTGCTAATTATGATTATTTTAAAAAGTAATAATAGTATGTATATGTATGTCTATATACACTTGTGTGTATATATGTCTATATGTGCATATATATGTATATACACACACATATGTATGTATTTGATGGCAGGAACTATTTTTTCCTTTTGTCTTTCTGTTCCCTAGTGCCTACCATACTGCCTGACCTCGATTTAATAAATGGTCATGATTGATTCTGCTACTCCTTCACACTTCTTCATTGATAATATTCACATCAATTATATCCCTCTCCATTTCTGTTTGGGTTAAACAGAATTTTTGGCAACCATAGTATTCCATGATTTGCACTGGAAGTTATTGAGGTTAGAAAAATGGGTCTTCTTATACTCTGAAGCAGCTTTAGATCTCTCATTAGTACTGGGAAATTTCTCAAAGACATTCCAACCTGTTCTCTTCTTCCTGTTCAGTTCTGGGTCTCTTTTATTGTTAATATACAGTGTCTAATAGCTATATTGATGGATGGACCAACTGTATGGTCTGGCCACTTAATTGCATCTTGTAGTCTTATTATAGGCATTCTCAATTCACTGTTTGTTTGTTTCTTTGTTTTTTTTTTTTGTTTTCTCCCCTCATGTTGATAATTAGACCACAATCCTTTGAAGGATTGTGGTTGTCATTTAGAAGGTTCTGCAGTATTATGGAACTGAATGCCATTAGCACCATATTATCCAGGAAGATGGGCACCTGGTGCTTCTAACCACCTATAGGGAATCCTCCCTCCATTTGTGTTAGACCTCATCTACAGGTGGCAAACCTCTTTAGCAAATACACATCACCCTGTCTTATCAAGCAGCCATCCAACCAACTATGTACCTGCCACTATGAGAAGTTCTAGAGATACAAAGGCTATAATGAAATAATTGCTATTATCTCATAATATTAATAATCAGAGAATCATTAAACAAAGTTATTTCCATCATTACATTACATTAAAGCTATATTGTCTGATTTTGACATATACTAGAGAGAAGCTTCATTAGACATTCCTTTAGTTGGTGTTTGGAACTACTAAATCAAATCCTTTTAAAAAAAATAGAGTGAACAAATAATAAGTATCATGGGATCTTGTATTCTCTGCTCCTTTTAGATGACTATGTTCCAAGAAAAAACTTCCCCTAGCAATTAGAGCTGTCCAAAAGTAGAATGAGCTGATTCAGGAGATAGTTTTACATCACTGGAGGTCTTAAATCAGAAGCTAGGTGACTATCTGTCAAGTCAGGGACGTTATGGAGAGTATTTCTGTTTGGGTATGGCTGAACTATCTAGATAAGCTTTGAGGTGCCTTCCAGTTTTCTGATTTGGTGATTTTTGAAAATATACATATAAGCACTTCAGAGTACTCCAGTAGTACTCATTTTCTTAAATCTCTTCCCACCTACTTCCATACAACAACCCCCCACATATGAACTGAGTCTGTGTCTCACTCCAAGACTAAAAGTCCTAAGTCTATACTCTGTCCCCAACTTACTTTTTATAGCTAGTGTCCTTCTCTCTAATCAGACTAAGCTAGTCACTAGGAAATCCTTCTTTCATTTGACTATTACAAGTGGCAAACATACTAGAGTTCACCTGGCACTTTCCTACTTCCACACCTTTGGTCACATCATTTCTCCTACTCTATGCTTACTAGTTTTACTATACCTTCTTTGTGGACTATTCCCTTACCAGGGCAGCCCTAACTAAAATCCAGTAAGACTTAATGAACAGAAAGATTTTATAATTTCTTTGTTGGGGGGTAAGGTAGGAGGGAGGGGGACCAGGAGCTGATAATTGATTATATAAACAAATGAACTAGAAAGAGTGCAAAGAGCATACCCATTTATTCATTAAAACAAGTGGAAATATTTGACTTAACACAATGTTTCTTAAGGGGACACATTGCCAAAATGAAAAGAAACATTGGAGGAAAATGACGCCTTGTCTCATTTGGTTCACACCCAGCGAAAGAAAATAAACAGCTTAGGTGTAGTCCATGCTAAACACACTTGTTCAGAAAACCGAATTTACCCTGAAATCTTGGCCATGTCAGCTGTTTATGAGGAGCTATGGGTGTAGAGTTTTATAAGTATCCTTTCCATTAAAAATACAAGGGGTCAAAACCTTTAAAGTTGTGTAGTGCCTGAGGTTAGTAAAGAAGCAAAGAAAGGCTTCTAAAATAAATGGAGTTTCTTTTCTAGATTTATTCTAGATTTTTTGAGTTTGCTTTTTGTGTAGCTGAAACCACAATTTAAAACCAGTGTTCAAGAATCTCTTTTATCCTCAGTAGGAAGGATTTCAGAAATTTGATTTAGTGCAACAAACATTAAGTTGGCTACTACTGTTCAGGCCCTGGTGATACAAAGACACAAAGAAAGCAATCCATTCCCTCACTAATATAATGATAGCTAACATCTATAGCGTGCTTTAAGATTTGCAAAACACTTGACAAATATTTCATTTTATCCTTACAATAGTTCTGGGAAGAAGGTGCTATTATTATCCTCCTTTTTACACATGAGGACACTGAGGTAGACCAACTTGTCCAGGATCACACAGCTAGGAAGTAGCCACAGCCAATAGCCACACTTGAAACTTGAACTTCCTGACTCCAGGTCCAAATCTCTATCCACTGTCACCTAACTGCCTAATTAATCAACAATCATTTATTCATTCAGTGTTTACCGTGTGCTAGGTACTGAGTTAAGCACTGGGAATATAAATATGAGGAAAAAGAAGGACAATCTCAGTGCTCAGGTAGCATTCTAATGGGGGCAGACAATATAGGAAAGGAAACTGAAAAGGGAAGAGGGGTTTGTAACTCTCCAGGTGTTTCGTGAAGAAAGAAGTCCAGAGAGTCAGGAACTAAGCCCATAATGGAAGGAGGAGTAAATCTTGCTGGACTGAGCCAACTGGCCACTCTCCTCAAAATGGAAAATTTTAGTGGAGAACATCAGTCAGAGGAAGGGGCTTGGTAGGAAGACTGAAGTTCTTGGCTAAGAAGGCTGCTATGGCATGGTGATAAGATTTTTGTAATGTTTTACAAATATCTCATTTTATCCTCACAATAACTCTGGGAAGTATGTGCTATTGTAACCTCTTTTTTACATATGGGAAAACTGAGGTAGACAGACTTGCACAGGGTCACATAGCTAGGAAGTATCTAATATTGAATTTGAACTTAGATCTACTTGACTCCAGGTCCAAATCCAGAAGAAATAAAGATAGTCAGAGGATGAGCTCAAAAATGGAATGAAGCAGTGAACCTGGGTTGTGTGTGTGTTTGTGTGTGTGTACCATAATAATAATAATAATAATGTGTGTGTGTGTGTGTGTGTGTGTGTATATATATATATATATGTTTAGTATTTTAAGGTATGCAAAGTTTTATTACTTATATTATCTCATTTGATGCTTACAGCAACATGGGGAGGTAGGTGTTGTTTTAATCTCCCATTTTACACAAGGAGAAACTGAGGGAAATAGAGGTTAAGTGAGCTGCCCAGAGTCACACAGTAAATATCTGAGGCAGGATATGAATACAAGTCTTCTAGATTCCAGTCCAACACTCCATCCACTACACTACCTAGATAAGTATGTGCAAAATAATGTCAGAAGATAGATAATTTTAACAACTCATGGATTAGAAAAGACTCAAACATAAGAAATATTGCAATAGAATTTCTTCCTTACTTGTAATAGGTATATAACATGATGATGAGCCCAGCAAACAAAAAGTGTGAGAACTTCTTTTGTTTTCCTCTGTGACTTCCTCCCTCCTTGATGTCTTCCCATTTGTGAAAAAGGGGATAGTCCTTACCCCTTAATAACTGTGAACAGCCGGCAGAAATCCATCCACTGTGAACAGTCAAGTGGTAATCATGAAATCTTCAGGTCTCTGAGAGGGCCCTAAGATCATTTCCCTTCTAGCACAGAACATTTTGAAATCTTTAGACAATCAGTTCTACAGCTGAATGGAAGAATCAAGATAGGGCAATTCTTTGTGGCCATTTTCAGTTTATATCACTTTGATGCTGCAATGCCAACAGGAAAACTCCCAAATCAATGGGTAAGGCCATTACTGAGGATAAGGAAACACAGGGTCACAAAACAAAAAATGCCCTTTTCCATGCGTCTATGCCCAGGAGATATTTTCAAATGGGCATCCTTGCAGCCCATGGACAGGAAATAGCAGGATGCTAAGAGTTAGGAAATCTGCTGTAGGGCTTTGGGCAAGACCTTCAAAATGGGGATAAATATTCCTGTTCTGAATAACTGCAGGGTTATTGTGGCAATCAAATAAAAAAATGGTTATGAATGAACTGTTAAAAAAAATGCAAAGCCCTGTAGCATCAAAGGGAAAAGTTGAGATGAAGGCATGAAAGTCCAGCCATCCATTTAATTCATCTGTTCATTTACCAAACTGTTGCCAAGCACTTAAGCACTGTGTAACAAAGAAAAGCCTGCCTTCATATTTTTTAAATTAATAAGCATTTAAAATACTTACATACATTTCTGTGAGGGCAAATTGGCCATTTAAAATGGAAAGTGCCAATATTGTACCTAAATTTGGAGCTCCTCTTTTCCTTTTGAGAGTGGTTACCAAGCTGTGTGTTTGAATTAGACAGATCACTTGTACTCAACCTCCCTGTTCTTACTTACAGCAGTTGTGTGACTTTGGCTACATGTAAACTTACCATGTGTGGAATTTTTAGAAGCTATTTTATACAAAAAAGGGCTCTGAAAAGCTGTCTGATGATGGCTTTTAAATTTTCATTTAAAATATCAAATGGTTTTAAACATATGCTTCCAGCCTGATGTGACTGTTACTGAATAAGTAATTTTACTGATCTAAAGGAAATGTAGATGAGCAAATACCTTAAAATACGTAGTGAGAAAATGTAAATAGAAAAAGGAGGGTAAAGGAATAAGAGGTACTTTGTTGGGAGCGTGTGTAAATTCAAAGAATGAGGTCTTCCAGATAAGGACATCACAGCTGAAAGGAGCTCTGTGTGTCCACATCCAGTCAAAATCCTAACTTAAAAGTCACCATTAATGCACTATATTTACTAGTTAGCCATAAAACACAATTCAAAGCAAAGACATTTAATAAATTAGCACGGTAAAGAAGTAGCAATAAAACATAAACCTAAGTCACACCTTTCTACAAATACACACACTATTTCTGGGAAGAGTGAACATATGTAAGGAGCATGTGTGTAGAGGCACACACTTACACACATACAAGGTGTATGCATGGCCAGTCACGTTTGTACAAATATATCAGGAAGAATAAATGAATGAGGCCACTCATTCTTCCAACACTGAAAGGCTGACTTCGTACCTTTCCGGTCTCCTTATATATTACTCTCCTTGAGGCATAATGCTGTCCTACATCAAGTTTGATGAACACAACACTCCCATCTCCTGAGTGTCTGAAATGTCATACGCTTAGCCTCCTCCTTGGAGTTTTCTACTCTCTCATTTCCACCTCTACATCTCCTTGACTTCTTTCAAGACTCAGCTCAAAGCTCACCTTCTGGAGAAGGTCCTTCCCAGTCCACTTAATTACAAATAACTTCCCTTCTTTTTAGATTGCCTTCCCACATCCTCTGTATATATCTGATATATAAGTAGTTGTTTCCACATCCCCCTATCCCATTGTAAGAACTTAATAAATGCTGACTGTACCTAGTGGTGTCACCACATTGCTCTCACTGGGCTTGCTTCTGGCTAATGCATGATAGGTAAGTCATCTTTTCTGTATTCAGTCTCTTCTGGACCCTGCTTTGTTGGACTTATTGCCTCAAGGTGAAGTCTTTATTTTGAAATGAACATTCTGTTTGCCAGAGATTTAGAACTTTCCTTTAGAGAATTCGCTCCTTGTTAGGGTGAATATTCTTTAGGCTTCTTGATATCAAACTCTGGGCTACATCTAATCAACCTCCTCTCTGGGGAGTGGTACTCTCCAAAGAACAAATTGCTGAGACTCTTCAGGGGTCAGGATCCCTTGGTTTCTGAAATCAAAAACCCCTTCTACTATTCTGTGCAGAAGAGAGAATTATAATAGGAAAATAGCACAGATAGCAAACCAAACCCAGGAGCAAGGTCATTACCTGCTCCCTGCCTAGTCATATCCCTGCACTTATTATGTATACATGGTCAGCAAAGTCTATAATCTTTTCAAGCTTTCAGCTTCTTTATACTGGGAAAGATTATTTCTTGGCCTGTGGAAATTTGGAAATTTGAGACAATCTTATCTTGAACATTCAGTTCCTCCTCTGCTCCTTCAGTGGGAAATATCACAGTGAAAGGAACACATCTAAGCATTTACATGATGAATCCATTGAGTAGGTAGCATTGTAATAAAGTCTTTACTTGGCAGAGGGAGTGTGTTGAGGTAATAGAAGATGAGACTTAGCACCTGGAAGATCTATAAATGAATTCATCCTCAGACATTTACTGGTTGAGTCTCTGTTTTAGCATCTGTAAAATGGGAATAATAATAACACCTTCCTTTCAGGATTGTTGCAAGGATCAAAAAGTATTATATCTAAAACATTTTCCAAACCTTAAAGTTCTATGTAAGTATCAGCTCTCATTATCATCGCATCACATTCTTATCTCATGGGCCCTGAGATTCAGGAATTTCTATCTTAGTTTTTTAAAAACAATTATTTATTTACTTTTAGTTTACAACATTCAGTTCCACAATCCCTTGAGTTCCAAATTTTCTCCCCCGACTCTCTTATCCCCTCCCCACAATGGCAGCATGCAATCCGATATATGTTCTACAAATACCTTCGCATTAAACATTAGTCAAGTTATAAAGAAGAATTATAACCAATGGAGTGAACTAGAAAGAAGGAATGAGACAAAACAAAACAAAACACAAAAGAGAGAGAGCAAATAGCTTGCTTCAGTCTGCATTAAGACTCTGTAGTTCTTTTCTCTGAATGTGAAGATCTATCTTAGTTTTTAAGAAAAAGAATTATAGTCCTATAGAATGTTATCAGGATGTGTAATAGGATATTAGAGATTTTGTGTTTAGTCCAATCACTTTATATGAAGATGAAGAAACTGAATATTTGACATGAAAGATGTTCAAAAGTCTTCTGAATATTCCCAATTACAACTCTTGGGGGAATAAGATGCAACTGGAGGAAACATGTGAGTGGGATTTAACATTTGTTACAAAATTAGAGGGGATACACTGGTTCAAATAGTGACAAAAGTTTTACCTCAATTATGGTAAATCTAAGTGCACCCTATAAACTGTTACACCTATGTATTTCAATGTATGTCTATATGTTTGTTTTCTTTAAGAGGTATTAATAGGGATGTGGCCTATATGCAGATGTCCAGAGTGTGGACTTACCAAACTTACGTAGATCGTCAGAGTATAGAGTGGTATATACGTATGTGTGTGTATGTGTGTGTGTGTGTGTGTGTGTGTGTGTGTGTGTGTGTGTGTGTGTATGTGTATGTGTTCTGGAGACAGATAAAGAGGAATGAGGGGGGAGATGGTAGTTCTTTCATTATGATGAAGTTGTTCCGGAACTATAAAACTCCTGAGCTTGAGAGTGCAAGAGGCAGCTAGAGGAGTGGTGGACAGCACTCTGGCATTGGAGTCAGGAGGTTGTTACTTTCAGTCATATCTGACTCTTTATAACCTAGTGGACCTTTGTCTATGGGGTTTTCTTGGCAAAGAGACTTTAATGATTTTCCAATTCCTTCTCTAGTAGATTAGGCAAATGAAGGTTAAGTGACCTGCCCAAGGTCACACAGCTAGGAAGTTTCTAAGGTTAGATTTAAACTTAGATCTTCCTAACTCTAAGCCCAGCACTCTATCTACTACGCCACCTAGATGCCCTAGATTTAGGAGGACCCGAATTCAAATTTGACCTTATATCCTTTTTTTTCCAACATTATTTTTTTTTAATTTACTTTTAGTTTACAAGATTCAGTTCCACAATCCCTTGACTTTCAGATTTTCTCCCCTCCCTTCCCTCCCCCGCCATGGTGGCATGCAATCATGTATAGGATCTGCAAATACTTTCACATTGTACAATAGTCTGGTTGTATAGAAGGGTTGTAACCAGTGAGTGATCACTGGGAAAAAAAGAGGCAAAATCAAACATGAAAAAGAACGATAGCATGTATTGCTTCAGTCTCCATTTAAACTCTAGTCTTTCTAGATCTTTCTCTGAATGTAGATATCTCCTTCCATCCTGAGACTTGTA